>CM034534.1:24268193-24358246 GCA_020002185.1 Paraescarpia echinospica | reverse complement strand
CGAAGCCTAGTATCTGTTTCAGGCGCCCGTCCCGCGGCATGTTAATTTCGACGCCCGGCGATAGAAGCAACGTCATCCGATTAGTGATGGCGCTGTACACTATTCGCACCTTGACCGTGTCGGTGCTCAGTTTCGTCAACGCCTCGTTGATTTGGCGCATCAGCTTTTTGGCGTTGCTGTAAAAGCCGTGCGGAATGTTGGCCTGACGGGCAATTTTTCCCCCGTCCTCGGTGGTGAAAAAGCCCACCTCCCCCTCTCGCACGCCACGAAGAAGTAGGAGTCCACCGGCCTCACATTGTACCAGCTATGCGTGTACTGTAGCGACACCAGCCCGCATTCCCACTCCCCCGACAGGTCGACGCGCTGCGGCAGATTCGTCGTGTAGTGCGTCAACGTGTTTTCGGGGTGCGCCTTCATAGACGCGTTGCTCGGCAACGTGACGTAAAATTCAGACGACGACGCCATCGCGCCTCCTCATAGACGGACTCGGCAGTAGGTAGCCGAGGCAACTACTCAGCAGCGCCGTCCACAGGTTGGAGTCGCCCGTGCCGCGCGTTAGATTGTATATACTGACGACGATCACCGTGTACAGGACGACGATCTGGCACAGGAAGACGAACTCGGCCTTAGGGCATTCTTTGCCGTAGAGACGCCAAGGAACGCTCGTGACGGAGGAGGCGTCGACGGCATCGGGCGCACCCACAGAGACGCATGAGTCGTCGGCGAGTGTAGCGACAAATGCGCCTGAGTCGACGGCGGTGGGCGGCTTCTGCATTGGCTGCTACTGCTGCTGCTGCTGTCGTCTCGTCCGTACACATCGCGCTACTGCCGTCCGACGCTACGGCGTCGTTCCTTTATCCGCGCAGGCACACCATAGAGCGAGTTCGTCGACGGGCGTGGGGGCGACGGTGGTGTTGGTGGCGCGGCCCTCTTCTCCTCTGCAGTCTACTAATACAGCACGGTCCCCTTATAAAAAAAACGAAAAGCCGTTGCACAGTCCCGCCTCGTGCAGTCGCCAGCACCCCGCGTGGCGCATCCAACGCGTCGTCGTCGTCATCCCTTATAGGTCACGCAGATAAATCATAGAACGAGTTCGCCGACGTTGCGGGCGACGTCGATAGCATCGGTCGCAGCGACAACGGTAGCGGCGCCGGCCGTCGGAAGAAAGTCTCCAGCGCTCTGCGTATTCCGTCCAACAACGCGTCGCCATCAGCCCTTATAGTCCACGAGCTCCTTGGCGTCGATCCAGCTATTGAACGAGGCCGGATAGCCGAACCATTTGACGAGCACCTCTTCGCCCTTACCGCGTCGTCGACGACGTCGCTGTAGAACGGCTTCCACCCGATATAGTTTGTCCTTCGCAACGATCACTTTTTGTAGCTCCGGCCCGTAGAAGGTGCCGTCCAGTATCGTGCCGGCGTCGTCCATCAGTCGGTAAACAGGAGGGTCGGTCGGGTGCGAATCTACGACGGTGAAGAGCTCTTCGCTCCAGTTAGACATGTACCCATTCTTGAAGACGCCCTTCGCCTTGCTGATGCGTACGCGATCCCCCGCTCGCAGTTTCGGTTTGCTTTTGTTTTTTTGACACCCTCCGCCGCCGCCGCCGCCGTACAGACGCTGCCACACGCTCTCCTGATTCGACGCGTCGACGCTCGCCGGCGTCCTACCGATGCTTCGATGGTAGGCGTTGTTGTACGACCGCACGAAGTCCTGCAACGGCTCCACGAACCTCAGCGTCTGATGCTTCGTGAAGTGCCGCCACATGCGCGTCTTCAGCGTACGATTGAATCGCTCCACGACGCTCGCCTTCGTCTCCTCGTTGTGCGTCACGAAATGGTGGACGCCGCGCGCCTTCAAAAGCGCCTGAAGGGGCCTGTTCAGAAACTCCGTCCCCTTGTCGGTCTGCAGGACGTGCGGCGGCGACGACAGCAGCCCCTCGAAGGCCGCGACGAGCGCCGGTCCGGATTTGCGCTTCAACGGAACGCACCACGCCCGCTTCGAGAAGACGTCGATGACCGTCAATAGGAACGCTATGCCTTCGTTGTGCTTTTTCAGTTTAGCCACGTCGACGAGATCGGCTTGCCACTGCTGGTTTCGACCGCCCACGATAACGCGACGTCGCTTAAATCGGCGCCTAACCGGCTTGTGAAGCGTATAGGCGTCCTGCGCCGCCAGCCACCGCCCGACGACCGGCTTGGGCAACGCGGACGACCGGTGCAACGCGT
The DNA here is from genome assembly GCA_020002185.1 of Paraescarpia echinospica. NCBI lineage: Eukaryota > Metazoa > Annelida > Polychaeta > Sabellida > Siboglinidae > Paraescarpia > Paraescarpia echinospica. The sequence goes on along the minus strand of CM034534.1, from coordinate 24,356,021 downwards.
CGACGCCGCCATAACTGCCTGCCCGTTTCGGGTCGAAGTAGGCGCGCTTCAGTAGGCCGTCGCGTTGTTGGCGCTCTCGTTGCGCACCACGAATCCGCCGGGGCACCACCGCCATGGAGCGCGCGGCGACGACGACGACGACGATACGGCGAACAAGAGGGCGGCGACGATGACCGCCGCAATTACGACGGCTACGACGACGACGAGTACTGATCTTCGGGCGGGGGGCATCCTCTAGGGGGGCGCGCGCGCGCTAAAAGCTGGACCACGGCATACGCTCGACGGACCGAGTGCGCCCCTTTCGCTTCTGCTCGCGCTCGACGGACCGAGTGCGCCCCTTTCGCTTCGGCTCGCGCTGTATATACGCCCGACGCTGGGGGTTGCCGACGAATTCCATAGGGACGTTCAGCCGCCTTATATGGTCGCCGAACGCTTCCCAGCCAACCGGCGCGGGGGACCTCTTACGCGTTCGCATGAGATCGTTCACGAGATCTACCATATTGCTTCCGGCGATAGGCGTACCGTCGTACACGAGCTCCGCTCGATCGTTCCAGCGAATCAGCGGGTCGGCCTTCAGTCGCGTCAACAGGAGGCGGGCCTTTTCTTTCAGCACTTTCGGTACGCTCTTCGCGACCTCGCTCTCCATCTCCCCCGGCAATTGATCGGACGTAGGAGGCGGCGGCGACTGATCGGACGACGACGACTCGTTCTTCACTACGGACACGCGCATCGGCTGCTGCGCACGAGACGCCTCCATGGCGTTGTAACGACTCAGCAGTTGATTGTACGCCGCCACCTTTTCGCCTTCGGATAAATCTGCACGCTCGAGAACGGCTTTCATATCGCCGTCCAGGCTACTCATCACACGCGACGTGGTCGTGGTCGGTTGCGATAGTAACGGAAGTAGGCGCTCCACCAACCGGGGGTCTACCAGCGCCATCTTCTTCGCGTGCTGCATCAACCGAAAGCCTGCCTGAGGAGGGGCAGAAAGGTGCTCGCCAACGGCGCCAGCAGCGCCGTCAGAAACGCGCCCGAACTCGTCTGCAGGACGGCCCTCTTCCGTTTGATGGCTACTTTTTTCGACGCTAACTTGCGCAAATTGTTCCTGTACTTTATCAGCACTTTTCGGTTGTTAGGCGTCAATTTCACGTTCCCTCGCAGAATGTTATACGCGCAGTCGGCCAGACTGCAGATGAGGTCGGCGTCCGCGTGAGTGATTACCGCCTTTCTCAGATTCGTATTCCCCTTGTAGCGGCGCAACAGCTGCAGGGTAAGGATGTGCCTGTTCACGCGCTCTGTCATCCTGTCGAATGTCGGCGGCCGCGGCGCGCCCCGCCTTTTTTATAGTCTCGTCGGCACATAGACGTACTGAACGGGGTCGTCGGGGAAAATTTCCGTACGCAGGCGCATGGTTTCCGGCGTTTCCTGTTTCAGATCCACCAGGAGGTAACCGTAGGCGGCCGACGTGTCATCCTTGTACGCCTCCACCATGTAGTTGATACCGCCCGGGTACATCTGCTTCGCCAGGTGACCTACTTGGCCAGCGTCCCGGGGACTCTTGAAGAGGACCATATACTGCGCGTTTAAACTGATTGTGCGATTTTCTTTCCCTTTCGGAAAGAGATTCTGCAAAAGCTGTACGACGGACGCGTTGCAGTGGTGACTTTTTTTAGTAAACAAAGTCGTGACGCTACTATTGGTCTCCGACATCAGGTCATCGAGCACTAGAAGCGTCCTCGTTTTGGTGTCCAGAAGCGACGGATCCGGCAAACCGTCTACAAATTCTACGCCGGCCATAGAGTCGTAAGCGGTCTGCCACTGGCCGTAACACCACATAATTTTCTCCGGTGGCGGCGAAATCATACACGAAGCAAACTTTAACAGGCGTACAACGAAAGTAGTCTTCCCGCACCCCGTAGGGCCGGACACTATACATGTAAAAGGGTGCTTCCACTTTCCGTCCATAGCAACATCTGGTGCGCCGACAACGTCACGATCGCCTGTATGCACCACCACCGACGCTTTTCAGTCACTAGGGAACATGCTTTTCTTTTTTAGTCAGTAGATGTCAGCACATCGTTATAAAGCGCACGCGACACCGCATAACCATTACATAACCTTTTAGCTATTGCTAGTGCTACCCTCTAGTGAATGCGCTACTCATAACCATTACATAACCTTTTAGCTATTGCTAGTGCTACCCTCTAGTGAAGGCGCTACTCATTTGTTACTAATTAGTACTTAATTAATTACCCTAATTTTTTACCTAATTAATACCTGATTAGTCACTAGAGGTCGACAATCACCCTATCTATTTCCTTATTAGTGCCTCATTAGTTAGTAGATGGCGACACCCTCTTTCTCATGACCCCCATCAATCACTTTGACAGTTACTAAAACATTAGTGCTAGAAAACGTCGGAATTCTACTTATAAAAAACTCAAAAGCCTTTGATCTTAGGTCACTTCCGTTGATCGCGGCGCCTGAATCACTACTGTCGTGAATTAACCATCGAACAAAATCACACTGCCAGACAATAACGTATATAATGGCTATATGAATATATAACAACCAGTACATGCGTACACATACAGTTAACTAATGACCATATGTAAGAGCATCTTTTAAACGTAACTAACAAGTAATGTCGTCTTGCGTTGTTCGACTACAACTCACGTCTCTACCTATGCTTCACGCCGCGTGAAATATCCGCTTCCGAGGGTGTCTCCCGCCATTGTCACACCACGCGATATGTCCGATGCTGGTAGTCCCGCTACGGATATCACGCCGCCGTGATACGTCTTTGGACGAGTGCAACAACAGTGACACGTCTGTAGCCGATCCTAGCGTTTCAGATATCACGCCTCCGCTATGCTTCTGTTGCTGAACGCAGCGGTATGGGTGTCACGCCAACCTGACACGTCTGTTGCTTGCTGAACGCAGCGCCACGTATGTCATGTCGCCGTAGTACGTCTGTTGTTGAACGCGACGTTATGAATGTCGCGCCGCCGTGACACGTCTATAGCCGAGCTCAACGTTACGGATGTTACCCCTCCCCCCCTACACACACACCCCAAACACGTATGTAGCCGAGCACGATGTTTTGGATGTCATGCCCCCGAGACACCACTGTAGCCGAGCGTAGCGTTACACTCCGCCGTCCCTCACCGAAGCATCTGGCCTTCTGCTGTCTACTGTCGGTCCCCGACCACTGTGAACCAACACCGTACCATCGTAGCACCCTTCGCAAGCTACAATCGACGATACTGACTGTCTGCCAAATACAGCACAGTCATATCTCCACCACCTGGCGGTCCTTCCAATTCTCTAACTGCCTTCGACCGACCCCGCCCAACGGTTCCGCGATCCTTATATAGATTACCAAGCGCCACACTCCAGTGATCACTGCTGCTTGTTTCGCGTCGACGGCTGCTTGTTGCGTAAGACAAGGCATAGTTACCCTGCTCGTTATGCAAAATCGTTACAAATTGCAACCGGGGTATAAGCCAAATTAATGTATCATCACAACTTAACAAACTAAACACATTGTATCAACATCGTCACAACTGCAAGCAGAGTATAACACCAAACAAATCACTGTATCATATATCGAAGATATAAGGAAATGAGGAAATGTTTAGCAAAGATAGACTGGAATAATACACTGAAGAATAAGACAGCAACAGAATGCTGGAATATCTTAAAGAATGAAATAGAGTGCATCGTAGATAAATTTGTTCCCTTCAAAAAACAAGGGAAACGGACCAGAAAGAAATACTTATCGAAAGAAGCCATTAGAAAAATTAAGTATAAACAAATGATGTGGAAGTCATATAGACGTACTGGCAATGACGAAGACAACAACATTTATAAAGAAGCACTAAACCAAGCTACAGCTGAAATTAGAAATTCAAAGAGAAGCTATGAACATAAATTAGCTTGTAATATAAAACATGACAGCAAGAGTTTTTATGCGTATGTTCGAAGCAAACAGAAAGTTCAGGATAAAGTCGGCCCTCTAGAAGATAGTGCTGGAAATATAATATCAGAAGGATTCTTAATGGCTGAAGACCTAAATGAGTATTTTAGTTCAGTGTTTACCAGAGAAGACACTAGTTCACTGCCAGTACCTGAGGCTAAGTTCATATGTCTTAAATAGTCTGATTCTGCCCCCTTGAGGCTAAGTTCAAGGGGGCAGAATCAGACTATTTAAGACAGTTAATTGTAACCCCAGAAATGGTAGCTAAGAAAATTAGGGCTTTGAAGGAAAATAAATCACCTGGAGTGGATGGTATTCCACCCAAACTACTAGTGGAAATTGTAGAACAAATTAGCATACCGCTTGCAACAGTTTTCAACTTGTCATTAGAAGAGGGAGTGGTTCCTTTAGAATGGAAAGAAGCAAACATTATACCGTTATTTAAAAAAGGTTCGAGAAACAAGTCAGAGAACTATAGACCAGTGAGTTTAACATCAGTGATTTGTAAATTATTAGAAAGACTAATTAAAGATCACATGGTGGATTTTCTTGTTAAACATAACTTGATAAACCCATCTCAACATGGGTTTCTAAAAGCGAGGTCATGCTTAACAAATATGTTATGTTTTTTGGAAGATATCACAAAGTGGGTAGATGATGGATCACCAGTAGATATCATCTACTTAGATTTTCAAAAAGCTTTCGACAAAGTGCCACATCAGAGATTACTGCTTAAACTAAAAGCCTATGGCATAGGAAATGGTATAATTAACTGGATAGAAAAATGGCTGATTGACAGAAGACAACGGGTAGTTGTTGATGGGGAGGCTTCAAACTGGAAATAAGTTTTGAGTGGGGTTCCACAGGGATCAGTACTGGGACCAATATTATTCTTAATATATATAAACGATTTGGACGATGATATAGCTAGCAAGGTGTTGAAATTTGCGGATGATACAAAAGTGTTTAGAAGGATTAAAAGTGATGGAGATAGACAGCATTTACAAGATGATCTTAACAGGTTGATCAAATGGTCTGAAAAGTGGCAAATGTTGTTCAATTTTTGGAAATGTAAATGCCTCCACACAGGACATGGGAACGAATATGTAGAATATACAATGGGGGAACTGTATTAAGTACTACTGTAAAAGAAAAAGACTTAGGGCTGACAATTAGTGCTGACATGAAGGTTTCAGAGCAGTGTGGAATTGCAGCTTCAAAAGGAAATCAAATCCTTGGATTGGTTAGGCGAAATATAGCATATAAAGAAAAAGAACTAATAATACCGCTGTACAAAACAATAGTTAGGCCTCATTTAGAATATTGTATACAAGCGTGGAGGCCATACCGCAAGAAGGACAGATATGCTAGAAAGAGTACAGAGGAGAGCGACTAAAATGATACCAAAACTGAGGGATCTTAGTTATGAAAAACGCCTAAAAGAATGTGTTTTAACAACACTAGAGACCAGGAGATTGAGAGGAGATCAGATAGAAGTGTTTAAAATATTGAATGGTTATGAGAATATTGATAGAAATATGTTTTTTTCAGTTAAGAAAGATAGAAAGACTAGAGGACATGAAGTTACATTAGTAAAGGAGCAGTGTAGATTAGACGTGAGAAAGTTCTAATTTTCACAAAGGACTGTGAAAGAATGGAACAGATTATCTGATGATTGTGTGGGTGCTAGTAGTGTGAATATGTTTAAAAATAAAATCGACACATACCTCAGAAGGGCTGGATATATGTAGATAAAAGGGTTGGACTCTCGATAAGCCAAAGGGCTTCCTTGTCCACCTGCCATCTAGAGTTAATTCTCTGGATGGCAATCTTGTTAAATCTTGTTAAAATCATCACAACTTAACAAACTAAACACATTCTATCAACATGATCACAACTGCAAGCAGAGTACAACACCAAACACATCACTGTATCATCACAAGTTAACAAACTAAACACATTCTATCAACATGTTCACAAATGCAAGCAGAGTATAACACCAAACAAATCACTGTATCATCACAACATAACAAATTAAACATATTGTATCAACATCGTCACAACTGCAAGCAGAGAATAACACCAAACAAATCACTGTATCATCACAACATAACAAACTAAACACATTGTATCAACATCGTCACAACTGCAAGCAGAGTATAACGCCAAACAAATCACTGTATCATCACAACTTAACAAACTAAACATATTCTATCAACATGTTCACAACTGCAAGCAGAGTATAACACCAAACAAATCACTGTATCATCACAACATAACAAACTAAATACATTGTATCAACATCGTCACAACTGCAAGCAGAGTATAACACCAAACAAATCACTGTATCATCAAACTTAACAAACTAAACACATTCTATCAACATGTTCACAACTGCATGCAGAGTATAACACCAAACATACCTCTGTACATCACAACATAACAAACTAAACACATTGTATCAACATCGTCACAACTGCAAGCAGAGTATAACACCAAACAAATCACTGTATCATCACAACATAACAAACTAAACACATTCTATCAACATGTTCACAACTGCAAGAAGAATATAACACCAAACAAATCACTGTATCATCAAAACATAACAAACTAAACACATTGTATCAACATCGTCACAACTGCATGCAGAGTATAACACTAAACAAATCACTGTATCATCACAACTTAGCAAACTAAACACATTCTATCATCATGTTCACAACTGCCAGCAGAGTATAACACCAAACAAATCTATGTATCATCACAACATAACAAACTAAACACATTGTATCAACATCGTCACAACTGCATGCAGAGTATAACGCCAAACAAATCACTGTGTCATCACAACTTAACAAACTAAACACATTGTATCAACATCGTCACAACTGCAAGCAGAGTATAACACCAAACAAATCACTGTATCATCACAACATAACAAACTAAACACATTGTATCAACATAGTCAAAACTGCAAGCAGAGTATAACGCCAAACAAATCACTGTATCATCACAACTTAACAAACTAAACACATTCTGTCAACATGTTCACAACTGCAAGCAGAATATAACACCAAACAAATGACTGTATCATCAAAACATAACAAACTAAACACATTGTATCAACATCGTCACAACTGCAAGCAGAGTATAGCACCAAACAAATCACTGTATCATCACAACTTAGCAAACTAAACACATTCTATCAACATGTTCACAACTGCAAGCAGAGTATAACACCAAACAAATCACTGTATCATCAAACTTAACAAACTAAACACATTGTATCAACATCGTCACAACTGCAAGCAGAGTATAACGCCAAACAAATCACTGTATCATCACAACATAACAAACTAAACACATTGTATCAACATCGTCACAACTGCAAGCAGAGTATAACGCCAAACAAATCACTGTATCATCAAAACATAACAAACTAAACACATTGTATCAACATCGTCACAACTGCAAGCAGAGGATAACACCAAACAAATCACTGTATCATCACAACTTAGCAAACTAAACACATTCTATCATCATGTTCACAACTGCCAGCAGAGTATAACACCAAACAAATCTATGTATCATCACAACATAACAAACTAAACACATTGTATCAACATCGTCACAACTGCATGCAAAGCATAACGCCAAACAAATCACTGTATCATCACAACTTAACAAACTAAACACATTGTATCAACATCGTCACAACGGCAAGCAGAGTATAACACCAAACAAATCACTGTATCATCACAACATAACAAACTAAACACATTGTATCAACATCGTCAAAACTGCAAGCAGAGTATAACACCAAACAAATGACTGTATCATCAAAACATAACAAACTAAACACATTTTATCAACATCGTCACAACTGCAAGCAGAGGATAACACCAAACAAATCACTGTATCATCACAACTTAGCAAACTAAACACATTCTATCATCATGTTCACAACTGCCAGCAGAGTATAACACCAAACAAATCTATGTATCATCACAACATAACAAACTAAACACATTGTATCAACATCGTCACAACTGCAAGCAGAGTATAGCACCAAACAAATCACTGTATCATCACAACTTAACAAACTAAACACATTCTATCAACATGTTCACAACTGGAAGCAGAGTATAACACCAAACAAATCACTGTATCATCACAACTTAACAAACTAAACACATTCTATCAACATATTCACAACTGCAAGCAGAGTATAACAATAATGAACCAAATATACGTGTAGAACTTGTTCTATGCATAACAAAGCTCTACAAACGGAAGATAGTACACGTATATGCACCAACAATGCTGAAATAATTATTTGGAAGATTTGTCTATAGTCTTAACCAGGATAAAGCCAGTGTTTCTTTAGGACCCAATGTCTACAATTGGCATAGTCCCTACTATGAACATTACGGAAGAATTTGATGACGAACCACAGTTCACAGGGACGAAGGCAGTAGTTGACAGACGGTCACGTAGTAAAGCCTCTGGTTGATATGCAATACCAACAAAACTGATTAAGGCTGGCGGTCAGGCATCGTTACCACCACTCTACAGCTCAAACAATCTTCCACAAGAAAAGAGGGATTCAAATATAATCACACTGTACAAAAACAAAGGTGACAGACGCGACTGCAATAACTACAGAGGAAAATCTCTGCTCAATGTTGTAGAGAAAATATTTGCTCGTATCGTCCTCACTAATGAATAGAATAAAAGGACTAAAACTGAATTATTTTGGCCACATCAAAAGACACAAGTTTAGCCTGATGAATCTATATCTGAGCCCTTCGCTATCAAAATTGGTGTGAAGCAGGGATGTGTTCCGGCCCCGACGCTTATTGGAATATTTGTTATCCATTCTACTCAAAGAAGTTGTGCAAAATGCCAATATTGTTCAATGCTTTATTACCGCCTATTCCTGTTTTTCTCCACACTGTGGCATTTACTCTTATGTCCATTGGTCATGAATTATGTTGCTTCAAACCATGTTACTTTTTAAAAGATATTATGGTATTAATAAATGTATGTTGCGTTCAATTTAATATCATTTCACGATGCTGTTGGTTAGCGCTAGTATTTCCATGGCTCAGCTTTACGGTGTTTAGGATAATGTTACCCAATGCCTGATAAACCCCTGGCAGCACAGGTGTCATCGTTTCACCGCATGTTATAAAATAACTGATTATAGAAGTGAGGCTACATACGCATACATCATACATACATCATACATACATCATACATACATCATAATGTACCACGTACCTGGCAGATCAGATTGCTCTGATGCATGAAGCTATATATGCTTACAAAAAGCATGTAAATAAGTTGTTCTGATCAAAGTTAATTATAGGGTGTACCTGTATTTTAGCTATGCAAAGAGATGTGCTTATTTTATTAACCTTGTGTGTCGTAAATTACTGGTGCCAAAAAGGTGGTGCTCGCATCAAATTGCCCAGGTACTAAAAACAGTCACACAATTTATTTTCCTGTAATTCTTTAAACCTGTCTATGTTGATGCGATGACAGTTTTAGTCGAATGTTAATTTTGTAGTGATTTATATATCCTTTAGGCGTAGAAGCGGAATCATTAAGGTAGTGGTTAGTATGAAACTAATCAAAATGTTTTATGTGTGGCTTGAAATTTATTTTTAAACCAAAGTGTATTTCTTATACTATTTTTTATTTAAGTTGGTACACGTGTGTATTTCCCATAGCTGTACCTTTTTGGAAGACTAATAGAGCATTTGTCTCACGCATAACGTCCATGGGATCACTAAATTTCATGTCTCATCCATTCATTACACATAAGACACTTCACTGGAGGGGTTATACTTGACCCATGAAAGCTATGGCACTGTCATTGGTGGAGTCTAAGGGTTACTTTGTAAGTGGCCAGTAGTCCAGATTCCCTGCGAAACACCCACTTCCATTGCGCATGTCTAATAGCGCCGCATTCCGTTTTTCATTTTTCGTTTTTGTGATGAGCAAAACAGAAATAGGAAAATGGTTGATTTACCGTTTTATGGTTTACGTATTTTCATTTTACAAAAGTAGAAATGGGAAAACGGTTTGATTGCTATTTACCGTTTACCCATTTGAACATTATAAACGAAAATAGGAAAATGGCTCGTTTTCCTATTCTCATTATGTAGTTTTCAAACGGTTTAGTAAATAGCGATAGGTCCCGTGATTCAGCGCCACTCGTTTTTCGTTTTTGTACTTACGAAGCTCCGGCTGCCTTCCCGCTTCGGCTAGGCGGCAAATGTAGGCGGCTTCGGCGGGACAATTCGGTCGCACTGGTGGCATTTTGAAAACAAATTCGTCGTCGAAGTGGTATCGTTGCCGACGCGACAAGTACGGGCGAATATTGGTCGTTTCGGTGCTGTTATGTAATGAAAGGTTTCGATTATTAAATTTCCGTGGTAAACTACTTTATTAATTATTATGTTTAGCAAAAAATAGATCATATAAAACTAGTATTTGAGACTGTACTATTATGTGAAAGTGTTTGCAAAAATAAATAATAATAAACCATATTTGAATGCAAAGGTTAGTATTTTCGAAAACCTACACGAATTAAACGTTGCAATCTGATATCGCCCATATTTTAAATTAAATAAAACTGTTCCGCGAATCACTCATACAATATCATAAACTATATATCACTTTCCTCAACTCAGTGTAGCCTTGTTTAGGTACTATGCAAATTTATGATAAAACGGCATCAATGATTAACAGATATATCTGCGTGTCATAATCCGCTGAAATACGTGGCCACCAGTAATTTTGGCAAAAACACAATTGATCAAATAACATATCAAATGCATACTGATACATATGGCAGCCAATAGCTCATTCTACAATGCAACTTTAAATTCACAAAATCTCACCCTTGTGCCTAGTGTTGTATTTTTATAAACAATCATGATCATACCTGCCTGTGTTCTTTTGGCTTTCTTCAGGCTCTTTGATGCCGTAATCGTTTCTTGTATCATCTCTTGTTTGTACTTCCTGATGTCCTCCTTCGCTTTCTTTTTATGATCTTGCATATTTGCGAGTACTCTGTTTGTTTTTACTGTCGCCGTTGTCCACCATTTCCCGTCGTTTCTTCATCAGTGCTGGTGTCGGTGACGATGTTCTCGTCTTTACATGCCTTTTGGTTGCTTTGGCTATAGTTGTTGCACTTAGTTGGATCATCTCAGTGATGTTTTACTCGTGGTGTCGATGTCGTCTAGTTCCTGTAGTGCCTCGAATCGATTTCGCAGTTCGAGTTGGAATTCGATCTTTTTTGTTCCTATTTGTGTGGGATCTACCCTTGGTGGTATCTTGTTTATTAACTTCTTTCATTCAGCCTTGACGTCTAGTTTGATGTTGCCCATTACCATTATGTGATCACTTCCGATTTTGAACTGGTTGATGACAGTTACGTCCGTGAATATGTCTGGCTTGTTTTTGAGACGTGAGTTGTAGTCGAACAATGTAAGACTACATTATGTGTTATTTACGATTAAAAGAGACTCTTACGTGTGGTTATTAATTAATTGTATTTGTATGCAAATACTGGTTGTTATATATCCACGTACCCATTAAATACGTTATTGTCTGGCAAGTGTGATTTTGTTCGAAGGTTAGTTCGCCACCATTGCGCGACAGTGTCACACTTAACGCTCATTATATTTTCTGTCTATTTCTTGTTTATGAGAAAACCTTCTGCTGTTCGGTCGTTGTTCACCGTGGAATGGTATAGTAGGTGGCCGCTTTGTAAGATAGTGAAGCATTCCTCTCTTAGGCTGACTTCTCCGATCCCGATCACATTCCATACCACTCTAAACACTCGGCCACTGCGCCCCATACACAAATTTAGACATTATCAAAATTGACTACAAACTGGCGAGGCCCATCAGAAGGCTAGCTGAGACCGTCGCTCGGGTCTCTCCATGTATCTCCGTTGATCCGTCGTCTCTTCTGGTGTTGACATTGTGGAGCACAGGTCATGTATATGAGTGTTGGTCGTAGATAGATGAATTGTGGGACTAGCCGCAGTCAACGTGTAATTTATTGTGTCCTAGGTATTTCCACCACAATGTTTTTTATATAGACCATAGCATTCAAATGTGAAACCCTGTTCTGTGCCTACGGAGAATGGGAGCCATCGCGTAGCTTTTGATGACTAATTACAACTAGCATAATTAATGAAATATGGGTGAGGGAGAGATGTTAGTCCATTTCATCAACACGTATAAGAACAAATAATATAGCAAACCAAGTAGGTGTGGAAATCTATTTAATACACTTTCAACAGTTGCCATAATTCCTAGCAAATTACAATGTCGTGACGTCTTTAGTACATCATCCGCTATGACGTCGCGGCACACCGGTGTGCCGCGGTGCACCGATTCAAAAGCTTGCTCTACACTATAGTGTTTTATTTATCACACCAAACGACATTCATCAACCATCGATCTTCCAAGATCAGTTAACGTTTGAACAAACTTGTCAAGAAGAAGTGAATTGTAAAGATTATTGGTTTTGCAGTTATAAGAACAGGAAACAGCGAATGTAATAACGCGACAATTTTACTTGCCTTTGATATACTCCCCACAGTAGCGACATGCGTCGGTCATTATCCGCTTGGCGCTCCTAGTAAGATCGCGCGTCAACGAATAAAGATGTACTTGTCGAACGACAAATTGCACTAAATACCCTTCTACTGGGATTTTCCATCAACAGGTAAATCCGCTTACATATCAGTCACGTATAATTAACATTTCTATACCGTTAAAAAATGCAAACCTATACTGTCATTGTTTTTTCACGTCGTTATTTCACATTGTAATGCGATCATGTTTAGTAGTATTTGCCTTACAGTTATTTACGTCGCATATGTGTCGTATGTCTCGTATCAGATATACTTCATTCCGACCTCACAATCATATGCTTTCTAAGTGAGATCGAGAACGAACCCTATTACGACGTATCAACCACATTATGGTTTGGTGAGGTGGAGACCGCACCGATCGCGACGTATCAAACACGTATGGTTTGGTGAGACCGAGACCACATGTATCAAATTCTGATAACTCCAATCCACTTATTCACCTTAGATAACTTTGGAAAACTACAAAGAACTGTGTCGATTTAAACACAATGAGGACTGTTATATAAGAAGTAGCAAACCAGGAAATACGTATTTTAAAATACCGAAAATTAAGATTGAATTAGTTCTTAAACAACTGCAGAAAGAGTCAGCGACATAAGCATCAATACTTGATGGCGTCAGTTGTAAGCTAGTTAAATAGATTGTTGAAATAATTGCACCGCATATAGTTAACATACGCAATGCTAGTATCGAAGTGCTCTTGGAGAGAACACGTAGTTCATTGGCGTCCACTACGTGCTGCGTCTGTCCGTTCTTGCCAGTAAACACTGGTTGAGTAAATAGATAGAACCATTGGCGACACATTTATCCTTCTCTTATTGTTAAGTAGCTGAAACCCAGCTTCGCTGCATCATTATATTCACACTAAAGACCGATGTGAGCCTACGATCTGTCATCTAATGTACGCTGTCAGTAACGGTGAGTAATATGAACGACCCTTTGAAGGAAGGTTTGGAAGACGATACGAAAAAGAACAGTTATTGAGTCTAAAGAAAGAAAAGAGGCAACATAGAGCTTTGGAGAAGACTCGTAATTTGCGTAGAAATTCCATTTAGACCCGCTCTCCCCTCCGTCGCCTGGTTTTTCGCTGGAATACTGGTGCTATACGCCAAAACTTAACTGAGCATATCTTGCTATATATATATGTTATCGACAGCTCGAAGAGTCAACACTTTATGAATCGCTTCGTAATGCTTACCCAGAGACCCACAACACAAGTAGGACCCGTCCACCCCCTGAGTGTGCCCCTTAGCTCTAACTAAAACAAACAAAACCCACTCACAGTATCCGTAGAAGGGACAGTCCCCTATATTGGAGAAGAGTTATGATTGGATAGTTAGTGCAATTCACCGCTTACCAATTGTACGTGATGACATCATGCCAGAGGCACCGACCGTCGATGATTGTCAACGACAGTCGGCCATTAGTAGACTAGCATTGAATAGCGTTGTAAACAAATATAAATTTGGTCTCATACAACTTACCCACCGTGCATAGTTGTATATTCTAATTTCAACAGAATTACTCTATGAAACATACAACAGAATTGCATTTTCTTTTCCAAATATGAGAGGGGTGCAGTTGTAGTTTTTGGTGAGTCATATTTACCCACCTAAAATGATTGTCATGGTTAATTACGCGGTTTACAATATGCAAAGATGTGAGCAGGGGCTTGTACAAAGAGGTTACTCTGGGAGGGGGGAGGGGCACGTGTCGGCTTTGGCGCTGTTCGTCTATATATATATATATATAATACTCCGACAGGTTGTGTGGCGTGCTCTACGGGACTTCCTACGACCAGCGCTTCAACAGTTTAACTGACAGCTACGGTATACAGCAACAACGCAAAACTGACGATGGATCCTCAAAGTGATGCGAGCTATGGCAACGACCAGCCGAACGTTGATCCGCCGGCATACGTCAACGGTAAGTACAAAAGTGGTTTGGTTTGTCCATTATTCTTCACAGCAAAGTGGTCACAATTCAAGTATATTGTAAATAATACTAAATCTAGGCGCACTTGCGTACGGGTAAGATTTATATATTTTTAAAACCTTGTCTCTTAAATTATGTTAGAGGTAATACGAGATTAGTATATCGGAGCAGCCACGGCATAAGGAACTGTTAAAGAATAAGTAAATATATTTTCTTATATAGCGCAATATCTATTCCTTAAAACTACACAAAGCGCTATACACCTCACTCCCTGGCAAATATCTTCAACCGTACACCATCTCGGCAATTTGTACACAAATATACACCACTGTCTATTGACAGGTACTCATTCAAATACCTGAGTGAACCGGAGCAACGTAGAGTGAACGAAATTGTCTAAGGTTCGACACAGTAGCACAGGATTCGAATACGGGTTCTATCGATTGAGAGTCTGATCTTATAATCACTGCGCAAACGCGCCCCAAGTTCACTGTCATGCACCAATTTTTAAAATGTCTTTGTATGCGTGTGTTTGTATTGGTATGTACTCTGTATATATATATTTGTAATTATAAAACAGAGTGTGATCTTTTAGTTATTGTATAGATTGTCTGTCTTTCAGTCTGTCTGTCTGCCTGCCTGTCTGTTTATCTATATGCCTGTCTCTCGGTCTGTAGGCCTGTCTGTTTATCTATCTGTCTGTCTGTTTGTCTATCTGTCTGGATGCAGATCTGTCTATCTGTCTGTCCGTCTATTTGTCTATCTGTCTGTCTGTCAGTCTGTCTGTCTACCTGCTTGTCTGTCTGCCTGTCTGTCTATCTGTCTGTATATTTGTCTGTCTGTCTGTCTATCTATCTGTCGGTCTGTCTGTCAGTCTCTCTGTCTCTCTGTCTGTCTGTATGTCTGTCTGTCTCTCCGTCTTTCTGCCTGTCTCTCTGTCTGTCTGTCTGACTGTCTGTGTGTATTTCTGTCTATCTGTTTGTCTGTCTGTCAATATGTCTGTCTCAATCAATCTGTCTGTCTGTCTGTTTCTCTGTCTGTCTATCTGTCTCTCTGTCTCTCTGTGTGTCTCTCTGTCTCTGTATCTCTCCGTCTGTCTGTCTGTCTACTTGCTTGTCGTAGACCGTCCGTCTATCTATCGGTCCAGCACATCTCCATCAATTATGCATGTATGTAGCGAAAATTGTGTAGGCTTGCTAGATGGGCCAAATGGCTACATCGGAATGTAAACGAGCGTAACGAACGTTTTTTGTTTTCAGAGCAGAGCCAACAGCCACATCAGCAGGTTGCTGTGTTTACACAACCGACCCAGGTGTTCACGATACAACCGACACCTCTCGATATACCTCCTTCCGACGGCCTCGGCTTCGCAATCTGTGTTACACTGTGTTGCTGCTTGCCTCTAGGAATATTCGCAATTGTCAGGTTTGTCTATACTTTAAATTGTATATTTTCAAATTTTGTGTGCTTGTGAGAATTAAAAAATTATTTTGTATCCGAGAAATACAGCTGCACTAATTTATATTATTGACACGAACGCATTTTTTGCTTCGCATTCTTTAACTAATTATGGAGGGAACAACATTATGGAAGTTAACAAGTTTACATGTTAAAACTTTACGTAACATTCCCCGCCTTAATCACGAAAGCTAACCATAGTAAATCAGGTCAATTTTATCTAAAGTTGCTCGACAATCTATTTATTAATACGCTAACCTTGATCCATTGTAACAGCATCTACTCCCTCGTGCCGAGGTCCACTAACGTCTTTCTATGTTCATTTGCTTCCTTGGTCCGCTGCTCTGTGATCTAGCAATTGGCGATGTGTTTCAGAAAACACAACGATAGTCACTTTGAGTTACTTTATATCGTTTTTGCGATATGGTTTCTAGAGGGCCTTTCTCCTACGTTGGAGAATTGAGTAGTGATCTACTCTCCAAATGGCGCCATTGTAAAATGTAGTTCAAAATACTATAATGTTGATATTTAGTGCCGTGGATGTGTTTCTTCATTGGTGGATGTAAGTTTGTATTATGTAATGACGTTGTCTATGACATGACACTGTTTGATAAATGTTCATATTACTCGTGTTAGGTCGTCGCAGTGCCGGTCAGCCATACAACGCGGAGACCGAGAAGAGGCCGAGAAACGATCGAAAGAAGCGAATACCATCAATTGGGTCGGATTGGTCATGGGAATTGTAATTTACGGGTTGAATATTTTAGTAAATCTTAAGTTCATGTCACAGCTTTAGCAGACGATCTTAAGTGAATGGCAATCTGCAGTGCTAACATTTACGCAATCAGTAGTTAATGTGTTTCTTTCTAATTCCAAGTATACGGAGGGTTATATCTGACACCAATTTCTTATATCGGATTCTTCGACATGACGTAGTTTTTTGTAATTAAATTCTGTAAAAAAAATTATAATCAATCAACAATATATTTGTTGGACGTGACCATATGCTTTCATGGTAATCGCGTACACATGTGTAAAGGATCCGACTGTGATTGTTTGAGACTAATGCATGCATGTGTATTTCACATTAGTGAACTTCACATGATATAAAGATCAACGTCTTATCATCTCATAGCAGTGTTGTCGCACAGTGCCAGAATATATTACTTTGAATGCTACACAATTTATTGATGTTACAATAAGTGTTACAATCAATGTTACACAGTGGAATAGTATTACAGTCAGTGCTACCATCAATGTAACACAATGGAATTATATTACTGTCAGAGTTACAACAGTAACGAGTAGAATTGCACAAAATATCACAATCAAAGTTACACACTGGAATGGTATAATAATTAGAGTTGCAATCATAGTTACACTGTGGAATCGTATTAAAATCAGGGTCGCCATCTTCGTCATTTTACAACGCATCTCTCCATTATACCGTTAAGAATACTACGATATAGCATAAGTATTGTGAGTATTGTTTGGATATGAATTATCATTCCATCGTCGTCCAGTATCTAGAAAACAGACTATTGTCAAAATGCATTAACACGAATTCAATGTGTTTATTTTTGAATGAGTTATACATTAATATGATGGTTGAGTTTACAAACAAAACGTAATTATATATTAATAAGGTTTATGTTATATATGCCTCAGGTAATTTATTGGCAACGTATTGCATGACTTATAGGCTTCAGCATTATTTACTGTGTGTATGGCCCAAAGGTACCTCAAGGTTTTATTGAGAATCACACACTTGTTGTCGTGAATTGCTTTACGTACAAACACCGCAATACCGCAACTCCAACCTAAGCACAACTGACTGCCAGATCAAACTAATAAATGCAACTTTATTCCTTGAATGCTATAGTGTTTTTGCTTTTCAATCGAATTTCTCAGGACTTGTTTTGGATGTATAATTTGCTTTGAATTCTTAAAAATTTGATCGCAGATGTCAATAAACACCGGATACTGTTTTTGGTGCGCATATTCTGAATGCTTTGATGGTAATATGATAATGGCTAGGGATTTACTCCTGTTGCTGAGGATTAGCCCATTGTCGCTGAGCCAAATATTTACGTTTCGAAAACAGGCCACCATACGCGCAAGTACATTTGCGTGATTCGTTGGCGGGAAGTCGACGTACACACACATGCACACGAAAACGCACACGTACGCATGCACGCACAACTCATGCGTGGCCTTTATTCCTCTTTGAGTGTTATTAGGTCACCAGTGAAACGAATCAGCCGTGATTTAATTGTTCATCAACTTACATCTCACTCAATGTAGATAACGTACCTTTCTGAGGGTTGTTATTCATCGAAAGGGTAACTTTACATGTTAATATGTATTTACATGAGAAACGAGTAATTCACCTAGTGTAAACACGTACGGCATCACGACTACAATAATAAGTGTAATAAATTATATAAACTACGAGAATAGGTGTAATAATTGATAAACTACGAGATGAAGTGTGACAAATCATCATGTTAGTCGATGCCACACATTAACTCTTTCTATTTGACTGCACGGCATGGTGTTGTTTGAGGTAATATCAGTTAAGAAACAGTTAAGTCTAGTTGGAATTAAATTGGTTTCCTCGTTTATATCAAATCCAGCAGTAGATCAAAGTATATATTATTAAAACTTTAGAAGTACGCGCCCAGCAACAATTGTTTGTGCTTAGGGGGTTCACTTTGTCCTGTCTTCCCTATACATAGCTGAGTTTCACTGGAATACAGATTAACTGTTAATGCTCTCTCTCTCTCTCTCTCTCTCTCTCTCTCTCTCTCTCTCTCTCTCTCTCTCTCTCTCTCTCTCTCTCTCTCTCTCTATATATATATATATATATATATATATGAACCATTTCAAAGATCTTTATGTATCTCTTAGTCGGAGGGTTTGGGGGAAACTTATGAGAGGATAGTGTTGGGGATTTTAATGAGCCTCAAGAGGGTGCAGTTGGATTTTGGTGAGCCTGTTGCTGGAGGATTTTGGTGATATATTCGTCTCTTTCCGACGCACATATAGTATGTCAACAACATGAGTATTAACACATCTTTAAATGTAAATATCTTGTTAGTAAAATTACTAACAATGTAATGTTAATAAACACATTATGCTGTTAATAAACAGTAACATTAATCATATGTATTGCAAAAATAAATATCTCCACAAATGTTTATGAACATATAACTGGGAGCCTTGTTACCACGAAAACTGGTTATTGTCTTGGATTTGGACCAATTTCTAGTAGTTTTCATAGCATATTTTCAAACTAAGCAGTATTATGAATTATTTCTCCTCCATACTAGCATGCACCGCATATCGAAGAACGCTTTGAAAATAAGTGAAACTATTAACATGATCAGATCTGACATGATTTTCTCCCCTTTTAAGCGGTTTGGACTCGTCTGAGAAGTATGCAGCAAGTGCAGAGATAGGGGCCTACTGACGCTATTAGCTATATTCGAACAAAAATTGGCGATGCTAGCGGTTTTTTCAATCGGTACATTCCCCTGCAAAATGTTTTTTATTAATTGTGAACTAACATGGATACCCATAGATTTTCAGGAAGTGGTCCCCGGGGAGTATGAATGTTTTTTTTCAACAAAATATATTTTTAAAATATCTGATTATTACCTGTAGTTGCAGCTTTTAGAAGTCGATAAACCTGTACGTGTGGAACACAACATTATTATTACAATCTTAAACAAAACAACTCGAAACCATTTTTAAACCAGCTAATTGCTCCTTCGCTTGAGGGTCACCAAAACGCGAACTGAATTACTGCTCCTTGACTTCTCAGCCTGAAACAGATTTTGTTCCTTATTTCAAGATATTATCAAATCCTTCGATTTTAATAATTTCGTACAATAATTGTACGATGATGACAGATTATACTTATTTTTCGATAAAAGTATCGGGATTCACAACAATACTTATATTGCACCGCGATAGATGTTGTCACTGCGATGAAGTTGCTTGCGTTAAAATATAGTTTTTAGTTCCAGAATAGATACATAAAATACCTAATTTGTTTCACCCATATATACTTCTCACTTTCAACTTAAGGGAACCATAAAGAACTACAAGTACGACTTTCAGAATGATGATTACAGTTTGGAACAAAACATAATACCATGCTAACAGATACGACGGGAGACATTTATTGGAACCAGCGCTACAGCGTGACGTCACACTTCTGTTCTCTATATAATCACTTATACGACCGTTCTCACGAGTGGTTGAAACGTAGTGTGTATTCAAATAGCTACTTCTACTTCCCGAACGTTATATATAATATCAGCCACAATTGCGTTGCCAATACTCACACGGCTCTTCAAACACAAAAAAATTATTGGCTCAATTTAATTAATTTCAACTCTTTAGCCATACGAATGGGTCATCAATCAGCAGCGTTCTCTAGCGTATTAAAATAGCCGTCGAAGGGGTTTCCCCTTTGCTGGCGAAGAGCTATGATTGGTGCCATTCTTTGCTGTGCTCTATTGTTGAAAGACAGCGATCCAGCTGAAAGAGTAGCCTGTATAGAGATGTAATGTCTTACATCGTGACCTTAAACTCGCTCATTGAACGTTTCAACTTGCATACCTGCTTATTCTAAATACACCAACATTTCTCTGTGAAGCATCGAGCAACTTGGCATTTAATCCTCAATATTGCTGGTCTGGAGAGGGTGCAGATGAACATACCAAATTAGATGATTGTCTTACTAAATTACGCGTTTTTTAAAAACCACTAATAAAAAGCTAGAGTTTGCACAAACGCGTAACGCTAACTAGTCGTGTAACTTTACGTAGACTTCATCAAACCGACCCTGATCTCGTCGAAAACTACACAATACCATAATTTGCCCCGCAGTGCTATTCAAGCCTATGACTCGGCACCTCAATAGCGACTGGCGTGTGGCGCGGTAGGTAAGTGTAACTGAAAGGGTAGAGAAGGTACTGGGGCATGGCAAGGGAGGGTCTATACTAGTACATGTAGGGACAAATAACGCAGAGAGGGAGGGAACAACTGGGATAGTTCAGAAGTACAGACAGTTAGTGAAGAAGTTAAAGAAGACAAGAGTAGAACAGATTATCCTCTCAGGAATTTTGCCAGTAATGGGAGGAAGGGGGCCGACATATAGAAACTGCAAGAGGATGGCGATCAACGCACTAGTTGAGCAGATGTGTAAAGAAGAGGGGGTGGGATTCGTAGATTTATGGGGATACTTTGTTGGGAGGGAAGATATGTACATGAGAGATGGCCTACATCTAAGTGGAAAGGGGGCAGCAGTTTTCTCAGAGAACTTGCTGCAATCTGTTGACAGTGGGACAGGCTGCATCTATTTAAACTAGATTCGCAGGGGGGATTCACAGAGAAGCCTGAAACTGGAGGCATAGATAAAGACAGCAGAAATAAATCGGCAAAGAACAGCCTGGAAAACTGTTCTGAATCAGGATATAAATGCATTTGTTTAAATGCAAGGAGCATAGTAAACAAAAGAAGTGAACTAAACATTATGGTAGAAGATATTGACCCTCACATAATAGGTATAACCGAATCGTGGGCCACCACTGATATATCAGATGCCGAATTGGGACTAACAGGATATGTAATGTTTAGGAAAGATAGAATAGGAAGAAAGGGAGGTGGAGTTATTTTATATATTAAAGAATCTATCCAGGCTTATGAAATAAAATTAGAAAGAGAAGCAGATTGCGAAGAAGCTGTTTGGTGTAACATAGTTACAGGAAACTCAACGTTAACAGTTGGGTTAGTTTATCGAAGTCCAAACATAAGCATAGAAGAGAATGAAAAAATACAAAACGCTATAAGGGAAGTAAGCAAACGGAACTGTATTATTATGGGGGACTTTAACCATGGGCATATACAATGGAAATCTCTACAGAGTATGGGGAGTGAGGACCACAAGTTTTTAGTTTTAGTACAAGATAGTTTCCTTTCTCAACATGTGCTAGAACCAACCAGGGGAGAGAATGTGTTAGACTTAGTTTTGTCCTCACAGAAAGAATTAGTTGACAATGTCAAGATATGTGAGCCACTGGGGAGTAGTGATCACAACCAGATACATTTTACCATCAAAGTAAAATCAGAAAGGAATAGTAAAAAGCAGTATAGGAGAAATTTCCACAAAGGAAGGTATAAGGACATGAGGAAATATTTAGCAAAGATAGACTGGAATAACACACTGAAGAATAAGACAGCAACCGAATGCTGGAATATCTTAAATAGTGAAATTAAGTGCATAGTCGATAAATTTGTACCTTTCAAAAAACAAGGGAAACGGTCTAAAAAGAAACACTTATCGAAAGAAGCCATTAGAAAAATTAAGTATAAACAAATGATGTGGAAGTCATATAGATGTACTGGAAATGATGAAGACTACAACATTTATAAAGAAGCACTTAATCAAGCTACAGCTGAAATTAGAAATTCAAAGAGAAGCTATGAAAAAAAATTAGCTAGTAATATAAAACATGACAGTAAGAGTTTTTATGCGTATATTCGAAGCAAACAGAAAGTTCAGGATAAGGTCGGTCCTCTAGAAGATAGTGCTGGAAATACAATATCAGAGGGATTCTTAATGGCAGAAGACCTGAATGAGTATTTTAGTTCAGTGTTTACCAGGGAAGATATTAGTTCACTGCCAGTACCAGAGGCTAAGTTCAAGGGGGCAGATTCAGACTATTTAGGACAGTTAGTTGTAACCTCGGAAATGGTAGCTAAGAAAATAAGGGCTATGAAGGATAATAAATCACCTGGAGTGGACGGGATTCCGCCCAAACTACTATTGGAAATTGTAGAACAAATTAGCGTACCGCTTGCAACAGTTTTCAATTTGTCATTAGAAGAGGGAGTGGTTCCTTTAGAATGGAAAGAGGCAAACATTATACCGTTATTTAAAAAAGGTTCGAGAAACAAGTCAGAGAACTATAGACCAGTGAGTTTAACATCAGTGATTTGCAAATTATTAGAAAGACTAATTAAAGATCACATGGTGGATTTTCTTGTTAAACATAACTTGATAAACCCATCTCAACATGGGTTTTTAAAAGCGAGGTCATGCTTAACAAATATGTTATGTTTTTTGGAAGACATCACTAGGTGGGTAGATGAGGGATCACCAGTAGATATCATCTATTTAGATTTTCAAAAAGCTTTCGACAAAGTACCACATCAAAGATTACTCCTTAAGCTAAAGGCCCATGGCATAGGAAATGGTATAATAAACTGGATAGAAAAATGGCTGAATGACAGAAGACAACGTGTAGTAGTTGATGGGGAGGCTTCAAACTGGAAATCGGTATTGAGTGGGGTACCACAGGGATCAGTACTAGGACCTATATTATTCTTAATATATATCAACGATTTGGACGATGATATAACAAGCAAGGTGTTAAAATTTGCGGATGATACAAAAGTGTTTAGAAGGATTAAAAGTGATGGAGACAGACAGCATTTACAAGATGATCTTGACAGGTTGATCAAATGGTCTGAAAAGTGGCAAATGCTGTTCAATTTTGGGAAATGTAAATGCCTCCACACAGGTCATGGGAATGAAGAGGTAAAATATAAAATGGGGGGTACTGTTCTAAGTACTACTGTAAAAGAAAAGGACTTGGGGTTAACCATTAGTGCTGATATGAAGGTTTCAGAGCAGTGCGGAATTGCAGCGTCAAAGGGAAATCAAATCCTTGGATTAATTAGGCGAAATATAGCGTATAAGAAAAAAGAATTAATAGTACCGCTGTACAAAACAATAGTGAGGCCTCATTTAGAATATTGTATACAAGCATGGAGGCCATATCGCAAGAAGGACATAGATATGCTAGAAAGAGTACAGAGGAGAGCGACTAAAATGATACCAAATCTGAGGGATCTTAGTTACGAAATACGCCTAAAAGAATGTGGTTTAACAACATTAGAGACCAGGAGATTGAGAGGAGATCACATAGAAGTGTTTAAAATATTGAATGGTTATGAAAATATTGATAGAAACATTTTTTTCTCAGTTAAGAAAAATAGAAGGACCAGAGGTCATGAAGCTACATTAGTAAAGGAGCAGTGTAGATTAGATATAAGAAAGTTCTCATTCTCACAAAGGACTGTAAATGAATGGAACAGATTATCTCCTGATTGTGTTGGTGCTAGTAGCGTGAATATGTTTAAAAATAAAATCGACACACACCTTAAAAAGGCGGGATACATGTAGATAAAAAGTATTGGACTCTCGATAAGCCAAAAGGCTTCCTTGTCCACCTGCCATCCAGAGTAATTTTCTGGATGGCAATCTTGTTAAATCTTGTAAGTAGACCGTGTTGTCTGTGGCGTTGATCAGTAACAAAACAACCCATCACGATGTGTAAATACCGCGCATGTCTCGACTTCCTACGACCAGCGTTTCAACCGTTCGCTTTTGCTGTCCGCGGTACACAGTGACATCGCAAAACTGACGATGGATCCTCAGAGTGATCTGATCTACGACTATGTCCATCCGAAGGGTGATCTGTCGTCGAATATCAGTCAACCTCACGCACCAAACGTGTCGTTTAGTTCTAGGCAGTGATTAATGAAATTACACCCCAAATTACGTAGGCTCGGTAAATTTTGTACTTGTACATACGTACAGTTAGAGCTCAACTTTACAACTCCACGCCATACCTCATTTTGACGGGGATAAAATGCGTTTTCAAACCGTATGTAACATGGCCTAATGTATGTAGATAAAGAAGCTACGCAACCATTGTAAGTGCAGAACTTTTGTGGAGTGGCGTAGTTTTGAACATTCTTCGATTCAAGGTGACGTTGTTTAAGCCTTCACTCCACACCTATTGCACCATTTGATTGCTCCCCGTCGTATCAACTAGTTACGGGGAGACAGTTGTCTTTCCAACGGTATACCATATTGCCATCAATAGATAAGTAAAGTAGATGTACCCAACCAATTTTATATTGTATGACTTTGCCGGATGATACAATTTTGAACATTGATTACTTGACGGTGACTTTGTTTGATCGTCGCTCCACATCAACTCCATCAACTGACAGCTCCAGGTCATACCTCATTTTGACTGGGATAAATGGTTGTTTCAAACAGTGTATGATTCATACATATAATGATGTAGTTACAGACAATACTATTTTTCCTAAAATATATTAATTGGCCATCTTGTAATTAAGTAAAGTAGATATGCGACCATTGTAATGTTAAGACGATTGCGGAAGCGCACAATTTCGAAAATTAATCATTTGATGGTGACTTTGTTTGGACTTGGATTCACGCTTACTGCACCACTTGGCAGCTCTACGGCAGGCCTAGTTGGGAGGGGAGATGTAGAGCTTTCAAATTATACACGATTTAGGTGTGTGTATGGGGGGAAATAAACTCCTAAAATAAAGCATTTTGGGGGGAGCACTTTCACAGCGAGCCTAGCGAGTAACCAAGTGAGCGGATTGGGTTTCACGCTAAAACTGTCAAATTTGCTGGTACATTATGTTTGCTATCCAATAATTTAGTAACCAATAGAATAATCCACATCCCTGTAATCTTAGATGCAATCTCACCATCTCTTAGCATGGCCTTCATGATTAGGTTTCGCACCGTCTCTGACCTGCCGCCTGACAAGTCGGATGTGGAATTAGTGCCCCGTAGCGAATTAAATATTGGACCTGGCAAATCAGCTATTGGCCGATGTTATTGGTTGAACTAAAAAACAGAGGATTGCAGTAGTCCAAGCTGGATGCTAACATGGCATCAGTACACGTTCTGTTGTCGGTTGAATAAGAAACAAACGTAAACAAACCGTGAATCAAACCGGCGACGCGTAGATGCAGCGAGCTAGTTCTGATGGTACGAGACACCTGCATGGCTACATCCAGGTGTCTATCAAAGGTAGACGACGAGACTTTTAACACGTTCAGTTGCTCTGATTTTATATGTCCCTACGCGTACGCGCAATCCACTTAAACAGTAGATGCCGATTTGGGGACAGCAGGTAGAATTTCTGTTTTGGTGTGATCCGTGCGTAGAAATGGCAAGTGCTGAAATAACCATACTTTAAAAACCTGGCGTTAGCCCCCCAAAATCCTGAGTTACCCCCCAAGGTGTAATTAAACACCGCTGCATGTAATTCCATGCCAAGTGTGGATTTCGTGTTTGTTGTTCTAGTAGATGTAGAAGAGCTTATTGAATTTCCGTAGTTGACCCGAACCGCCTCCTTGGTCACAGACTCTTTCGATGCTGCAGGGGACTGGGGGCC
Organism: Paraescarpia echinospica; assembly: GCA_020002185.1. NCBI lineage: Eukaryota > Metazoa > Annelida > Polychaeta > Sabellida > Siboglinidae > Paraescarpia > Paraescarpia echinospica. The sequence goes on along the minus strand of CM034534.1, from coordinate 24,329,659 downwards.
TTGGCTTCATTGTACTTTCCATGCTGGTGTTGTTGGCCTACTCGTCCACGCTGTCCCGTGCGGGTTGGAAGGCGACATGGAGTGAACAAAATTGCCCAAATTTCGACAAGGCAGCCGAGCCAGTACCGGACCACCACCCTGCCGGCGCCGGGAATCGAACCCCGGTCCCTCCAGCCGAGAGTCCGGTACTCTAACTACTCGGCCACTGTACCCCAATTTATTTAAGAAACTAAAAATGACTCTGCCTGATTCACTTGAACATTCAGTAATTCGGACTAACCTGATAACGTATAACAACATACTTAACAAATATACGAACAGCCAAACAACTGCATTATGAATATTGTTTTAATAAATACAAAAATAACAGAACAAAACGATTATTGCAAACACATTTAATACATTTTTATCAATATTGGCTCAAATTTGACCAAACAAATCAGTAATCCTACTAATAGAAATTACACATTTTATTTGAATGAGCAGAGTAGTAGTTCACTTAATTGTGAATGTAATGACGAAGAAACTATATATATAAAACAATAGATAATATGCAACCAAAAACAAGTTGTGGGTATGACGGTATTTCGTCACGATTACTAAAATGAGCTAAACCAGCGGTGATAAAACCATTAACATTAATTTCAAATCAAACATTGGCTACAGATAGCTTCCCTGATAAATTTAAAATCGCTAAAGTATTTCCAATTTTTAAAAAGGGTGACAATATCCAATTCAGCAATTATAGCCCAATATGATTCTTACCAGTTATATCAAAAGTAGCTGAAAAGATAATTTACAACCAGCTAGATTCCTTTTTCAAAAGGCAAAATCTCTTTTTCGAAAAACCAATATGGATTTAGAACGGAACAGAGCACTGAATTTGCTGCCCGTGAATTAACTGATAGGATAATAACACACATAGATACAAATAAAATTCCTATAAATATTTGTCTGGACCTTTCAAAAGCTTTTGATACCTTGGATCATAAGATATTACGAGACAAATTAGAATTTTGTGGCGTAAAAGGAGTACCGTGAAGGTTAATTAGAAATTATTTAACAAATCGAAAACAGTATGTTGAAATCTAGGATGTAAAATCAGAAATGCATAATATTTCAACTGTCGTATCTACCTCAAGGCTCGACTTCAGGCCACAGTTGTTTATCGTATATGTAGCAGGTACTATAGTTAAACACTATAGTTTTCATAGAGCTGCCACACTGTGGCAGGTATTTAATAAAAGGGTATACTTGACACATTAGCCATCACGGGATTGAGGTGTCAACCTGGGTAGTCCAGGCACTGGCTGGTAAAGCCACATGTTGTTACATAGACTCTGCTATTAAAACAGCATTACACCTTTTTACAGGTGTGGAGTTGTAGTGATTCTCTCGAACTACCGAACTGAGCTGATCGCGAGAGTGGCGCCCGATGTGGGGCTAGAGAGGCCGCACAGCTTGTTGAAACTTGGGACACTTACTGTAGACAGCCATAGGCCTGGTCAGTCCGTGTGACTGGCAGAGAAGCAGACAGGGAGTGGTGCTGCAGGTGCAGGTGTGACCGTCTGACTACTGCACTGGGCAAGTGCGGTGAAGCGGAACATTGATTGTGTCTATCGTTGAATGTATTTGTTGTTCTCCGTTATGGAGTATGATGCTTAATATTTGTTAAACTTTGAAATGTGTAATTATGAAGGTGCAAATTGAATGATTGATTGTTGATTACCTGTACTGGTAAATTACTGGTGAATATGGCTGAAGCTGATGTTATAGTAGTGGAAAGAGATGAGAGGGGTGACATAGTAGAGGATAAAGGGGATGACATAGATCACCAGTTGCTGGGTCTAATCAAGACCATGTCTACTTCACAAAAGGAGAAATTGCTAGGGTTTCTCACAGAGGAGACATATGTGAAGCAAGAGCCCAGTGAGTCTCCGCATGTGGGATTTTCGCCATATGCATTGCGGGAAATCCCCAAACTGCCAGTATTCTCTGAAGCCGACAAGGATGCCACATATTCGAGGTGGAAGTATGAGGTGAATTGCTTGGTGGAGGAGTCACAGTATACAGAATGTGATATTATCACAAGTGTGAGGAAATAATTGAGAAGCCCTGCTGCAGATGAAATGATCTATTTGGGAGAAAAGGCTACATTCGCCAACATTCTCTACAAATTACAATCACTGTATGGTACAGTGTTGTCAGGTAATACCGTACTAGAACATTTCTATAGCGAACCGCAAAGTGGTCGACAAGACTGGAAGACCTCTGTCATGTTGCCGTGGAAAAGGGTGTTATGCCCTTCGCCACAGAAAAGATTCTCTAAAGTTCGAGGACAATGTGATCGAGGCACGGACCCTGGAATAAGAGTTTGGAAACCAGAATGCAATGCAAGTTCATGTACAACAAGGGCAACAGACAGAACCAACCTTGCAAGCTCTTGTGAAGAAAGTGGAAGAGTTGGAAGGAATGATCAAGAAGAGATAGTCCAGGGCACAGATGAAACAAAGGAAGGAGCCACTTACCTGCAATGATTGCGGTATACCTGGACATCTATCTTTTGGTTGTCGCAAGAACACCGGCATCGAATGCCACCGTTGGAAACAGAAGGGGCATTTGTCCAAGAGTTTCAGAGTTCATTTAAACGCAAATTGATCCCTTTTGGAGGGCAAAAAGAGGTCAGTAACACGAAACATAATCACAGCCCTACTTGTGACTTGGTCGGCGGCTCGTGCCAAATTGGGATTACCATTGAGGGTAAAACATGTACAGCACTACTCGATTGTGGGTCTATGGGCACCACGATTGGTAAGCCATTCTTTGACAGAGAGTTGTCTCACCTTACCTTGCAACCCCTGTCACGACTAGTTGATATTGAAGGTGCTGGAGGAGACAGTCGGTACCTTACCTGGGGTACATTGAATTTGAGGTGAAGTTGCAGTCGTCTGCAGGATAAAGTGAAGGAATTGCTGTGCCAGCATTTGTTGTGCCCCCTAGTCGGTCGAACAGAATAGTGCCTGTTATAATTGGAACTAATTTCCTTCCAGCCTTGAGAGCTCGGAATACCCCATTCCATCATGCAGCCATCTTAGAAGCACTTGCTCACCTTGACCAATCAGAAGTCACAGAACAGGAAGTAGCAGTGTACTCATGTCGCCACACAATGATCCCTGCAAACACATCTATCATTGTGAAAGGAAGAATGGGAGCCCAGAAAGGTTTCTCAGCTGGTATGCTTCAACCAGCAGAAACACTCCCCGGGGGAATACTCATCCCCGCCTCAGTTGTGCAAGCTGACAACAACCACCGAGTTAATGTCGTCCTAACGAATGTTTCATGTAGGGAAATGAAAATTCCCAAACGATAGAAGATAGCGAGATTAGACAGGGATAAGAGTGTTGGAGACTTAACAACACATAGTGATGTGTTGAGTAATGGAGATTGCGGCAAAGGTACAAAGGGTGAAGTACTAGTGAATCTAGATGCCACAAAGCTCTCTGAAGAACAGAAGAAGCAGGTACAAGCACTGTGTCATGACTTCGGTGACATTTTTGCCTCTCGGACAATGGAGAAAGGCAAAGCTGTAGGAGTGAAGCAGAAAATTTGACTGACAGATGAAACACCATTTCAAGATAGACCGAGACGCATTCCTCCAGCAATGTACGAGGAAGTTAGACAACACCTGAAAGAGATGTTGGCATGCGGTGCAATATGTCATTCACACAGTCCATGGGCCTCGAATGTAGTCCTAGTGCGGAAGAAGGATGAGAGTTTGCGCTTGTGTATGGACTTCAGGCTTTTGAACAGCCAGACAATCAGAGATGCTTACATGCTGCCTCTCATTGAGTCGACGCTGGACAGGCTATTTGGCGCAAAATGGTTTACATCATTAGACCTCCAGAGTGGCTACTGGCAAGTGGAAATAGAGGAGTGTGATAAAGCCAAGACTGCATTCAGAGTGGGAAACCTCGGTTTTTACGAATGCAATCGAATGTCGTTTGGTCTCACGAACGGTCCTGCTGTGTTCCAAAGGCTTACGGAACACACTCTGGCTGACTTGGCCACTGTGTTGGTCTACTTGGATGATATCATCATTCATTCACGGACATTTGAGACTCACCTTGAACATTTGCAGGCTGTATTTACTAGCCTGCGAGCAGCTGGTCTGAAATTGAAACCTGCGAAGTGTCATCTTTGCCAAGAGCGTGTGAAGTATTTAGGCCACATCATCTCGGAGGAAGGGATCGAAGCCGATCCAGACAAAATAGAGAGTGTACAGGCATGGCCTATACCAACAACCGTACACGAGCTTCGCCAAGTGATTGGGTTTTTCGGCTACTACCGTCGCTTTGTGAAGGGCTATGCTGAAATATGCAAGCCCTTACACAATATGTTAAAAGGGTAGGGAAACAAGACATCTGTAAATGAAACCACCAAGATTGTGATGACCAGAAGTGCAATCGCTGCATTTAAGAGATTGAAGGAAAGACTGATAGAACCACCCCTTTTTCGGATATGGTGACTACAGTCTTCCTTTCGAATTACACGTGGATGCATCCCTACACGGCCTTGGAGCAGTACTGTATCAGGAACAGCAAGGTCAGCAGCGAGTTATAGCCTATGCAAGTCGTGCACTCAAGCCAAGCGAGGTTAATTACCCAACCCACAAACTTGAATTCCTAGCACTCAAGTGGGCCGTGTCTGAGAAGTACCAGGACTATCTGTACGGACACCAATTTGTGGACATGACTGATAACAACCCATTGGCCTATGTCCTGACTTCTGCAAAGCTGGATGCGACAAGTCATCGGTGGCTAGCAGAACTTGCAACTGATGATTTCAGCATCAAGTACCGTTCGGGAAAAACTAATGCTGATGCCGATGCACTCTCTAGATTGCACAAGGAGGACACTTACCTGAACATGTGGTACAGGATGTGTGTGAGATGGCAGCAATGGAAGAAGATGATGGCACATTTGGCCTGATTGACGTGATGTGCTGCAGCCAAGCAGCTGTAACCTACGAGGAGGAATTGGTAGATGCCGGAGGGACAAAGATCAATGATCCTAATTGGGAGCTCATCCAAAGTGAAGATCCGGTGATCAATAATATGCTAATGTTGCTGAGACAGGGCAGCAAACCCAGTCTAGATCAACAGCACAAACTAGAGCAGGAATCACCAGAGTTCAAGATATACCTGAAGGAATGGGATAAGCTATGTATACGAGATGGTTTGTTTCACAGAAAGAGAGTACACCAGGACGGTAACGATTCGTTCCAGCTAGTTCTTCCAGCGACAAAGAGAGACGAAGCAATGATGGGTCTGCATGAACAGTTAGGTCACTTGGGAAGAACTAGAACCCTAGACCTTGTTCGTACCAAATTCTTCTGGCCACACATGGTAGAAGATGTGCGCAAGAAACTGCAAACATGTGAAGCCTTTATACGAAGAAAAGTCAACCCAGATCGAGCACCACTTTTGAACATTCGCACACACCAGCCGTTTGAGATTGTCTGTATTGATTATCTAACCCTGGAACCATCAAAAGGAGGGATTGAAAATGTATTAGTCATGACTGACCACTTCAAAACCTGACCACAGCAAAAGCTTTGTATGACACATTTCTACACTATGGTTTTCCACAGAGACTCCATTCGGACCAGGGTAGAAATTTGGAGAGTCATGTCATCAAAGAATTGTGTCAACTTGCATGGATTGAAAAAAGCCGTATCATCAATGGGAAATGGGCAGTGTGAATAGTTCAATTCAACACTGATGAACATGTTAGGTACATTAAGGGTAACGAAGAAGGCCAACTGGAAGGCTTATGCACCAACATCGGTGCATGCTTACAATGCTACCAGAAACGAAGCAACTGGCTTCTCGCCATTCTACCTGGTATTTGGCAGACTCCCACGACAGCCAATCTATCTGGCCATGGTTGTAATATCAAGTGAACGTCAATCAGAAGTGGCAGACCACACTGATTACACCAAACAGCTTCGGGAACGGTTGGAATCTTCTTATAAGATTGCTACAACAGAAAGCAACAAGTCTGCCAGGCGTCATAAAAGGCACTACGACAGACGCGCTAGAGGGGGAACTGTTGAAATTGGTGATCGCGTGTTGGTACGAAACGTTGGCTTGCGAGGCCGCAATAAGCTGGCAAACCGGTGGGAAGAAGATATCTACGTAGTGAAGGAGCAGCCAGGGAGAGAGATTCCTGTGTTTGTGGTGCAGCGAGAAGGAGGGCGTGGAGTCAAGAGGACACTGCACCGGAACATGTTGCTACCAGTAAATTTCCTTCCGCTGTCTGCGAAAGAGAAGGAATCTGTGGCGAGAATGCAAAGTCGGTCGGCGGGTGCAAGGACAGAGAGACGCGGTGGTGTGTTTGTGCGCGGCTCTGAGAGAGAGGAAGTAGAAGCAACACTGACCGAGTACGAGTCGGAGGATGACGACTGTGTTAGAGTGGTCATGAGAAAGCCACTTGATCCAGAGGCTGGAGAGTTTGTGCCTGCCGCATTAGAACGTGCGTCAGAAGGAACATCTGGAGACATGGATATTCTAGATCCCAATTGCGAGATGGAACTACTTGATGAGGATGGATGCAGGGAGTATCAGATGTCAGATGAGGAAAGGGACGAAGGAGAGCTTGCTGAGGATGGAGACACGGAATCGGAAGTGTCAGGTGAGGAAAAGGGCGAAGGAGAGCTTGGTGAGAATGCAGAGATTCCGAACATTGCTGAACGATCACCGTGTCGGGTGAGGTTGCCATCACCAGCTGTGCGTAACCGGCCTAAACGGGAAATACGGAAACCTGCTCGTTACACTGACTTTGCTCAACAAGTACTGACTCCTGCCTTAGCACTTTCCATGTTTAATCAAGGATTTTGTGATGTACTTGCTAAATTGTCATAGACAACATTTGAACATGTGTTCAAGAGTAATATGTATTATTGTGTTTACTATTGGAATGTCGGGACGACGTTCATTGATGGAGGGGGTAGATGTAGCAGATACTATAGTTAAACACTATAGTTGTCATAGAGCTGCCACACTGTGGCAGGTACTTAGTAAAAGGGTATACTTGACACATTAGCCATCAAGGGATTGAGGTGTCAACCTAAGCAGAGTCCTGGCACTGGCTGGTAAAGCCACATGTTATTAAAACAGCATTACACGTTTTTACAGGTATGTTACATTATTTACCTTTATGTTATTGTAAACTAAAAGTGCATAGTCTACTAATATGTTATTTTGAAATATATGTTGCGTTTAATTGTTACTTGTTATATTAGTGTTATATAGCCATTGACAATAACTAATTGTCACCTATCAGATATGTCTACAAGTGTTTTACTTAATATGTTCTGTGTTTGATACAAGGCATTGATACAGTTGTAGCAGTTGTTTATTGTATCTATTGTATTGTACATGTACTGGGCAGAGTAAAGCCTCATGTTGTTACATAGACTCTGCTATTAAAACAGCATTACACCTTTTTACAGGTGTGGAGTTGTAGTGATTCTCTCGAACTACCGAACTGAGCTGACCGCGAGATATACATTAATGAATTTGTCAAGGCCAGCCAAAAGTTTGATTTTATAATGTATGCTGATGATACCACCCTGTCAGGTACTATTGATTCATTTTCAACATATGAACAAAATGGTAACGTAGACGTTGCTATAAATAGAGACCTGGGAAAAATGAGTGATAAACTTAACAAATTGTCTCTAAGGTTAAGCAAAACTAAATATATGCTTTTCAAAACTGCCATAACAAAAATGTGGCTTCCCCGTTATTAATCAGATATAACAATACTATTGGTAGAGTGGCAGAATTTAATTTTCTTGGAATAACTTTTAATGAACAATTTAACTGGTAAAATCACATTGACAAAATGTCAAATAGGGTTTCAAGGACGTTAGGTGTATTGAATAAACTAAAACAGTTATTACCTCTTAATATAAAGACACTGACATTGCCACACTTACACTATGGCGTAACCGCTTGGGGTTACAAATGTGACAGAATTAAGAAACTTCAAAAGAAACTTGTCCGAATTGTTAGTGTAAGCAAATATAATGCTCACACTGAATCATTATTTAAAAGTCTTAAATTATTAAAAGTTGAACACATATTGAAATCACCAAGAACTAAAACTATATTATACATTTGTACATAACAAACTTCCTGCTTACCTTCAAAATTTACCGCTTCATCAAAACAAAAACATTCAACATACATGGGGAATATAATATACACACAATCAGGGTACAACAAGAATTTGCGAAACAAAGCCTGAGATACACCTTGACGCATACTATAAATAAGGCATCTGATTTAATTTAAAAAAAAAAGTTTACACTCACAGCTTACACGGGTTTGCAATGTATGTTAAACATTTTTAATTTCAGACTTATCCACTTGTATGTACATTAAGAAATTGCTATATTTGCCACAATGAGTGAATGACAAATAGGAATACATATTTTATAAGTACCTCTTTGGATGAATAACCAGTCGTCCATTACCATGTATGATGTCATGTTATAAGCCTTGCTTGACTTAATCTGTTGACCGATTATTGCAACTTTTCTATATACCAGGACTTGTCGTTAATATAACTGGGTGGCTCCCACGAGATCGGCTTTTTTGCCTTAGTGGGAATCTCCCTGACCCACACGTGATGATTTATATACTAGTTCGTGATTATTATGCTTTTATATACTCACTTATTCAGTGATATGTATATGGGTCAACATAAAAACTACTGGCTGTCTGTCTGGCAGCTTACAAAAAACAGCGTCAGTTGTTTTGTTCAGTTCTAAATTAGCGGGGGAATTTCCACGCGCAAACGCGCACGGTCGAGTAGCACTGTTTGCTCAAAAATAACAAGGCGTCGGTTTTAAGTTAACGGGAGAATTTTCACACAGAAAAGTCCGAATTTTTTATCATAAATTTATTTAATAACCACACCTTATATAAAAAAAAACACAGATCATCAGTCGTTCTTAATGGAATAGTGCTTTTAAGATTTATTTTTTATATGCATTATGGTAACGACCTTCACACAGCTATGAAACATATACGGGTAACACTATGACACCGCCCGACACATATAGCAATTCACACATACATCATCTCGGATAAATAGCGATTCGTTGAATTCGTAAAACCTTTCATTCATCGCGCCTTTTGATAACACCTCATTCTAGCGTCGGCTCCAATAGCCAAACCGCGTGCGCTCTCGTCACCGCAAGCCGTCGGAATATCAACCGATCAACGACGAAAGGCGGCGCCACCATAAGCGTCAGCCTCACAAAATAAACACCCAACCACCGATAGACGCCTAAACCAAAAAAACAATTTTCGGCCCCTCGCCACCTTCGTTAAGACTCCGTACCTTAAAGGGGAAATGAAATGCAGCTGTTTCATGCTACATATTGAAATATATACTATATACGTATACATTATTGGTAACAGAAACGTACTCATTTATAAGACAAACTGAAAAAACGATTTTGTTCGATGCCTAAATCGTCGCTATAGAGCACTGCGTATCGCCATCTTTGTTCCAAACGAGTGGTTTGATTTATTCCTATCTAATCCATGTTAAATTTCGTTTTTTTGTGGTTTACTTCATTAGTAGACATTTATGTGCGAAAACAAAGATATGGTGCCCTATTATACACGATAGTTGTTCTATAGGTCAACAAATAATTTGTATACGCGTTCGAAATAAAAAGGTGAAATTAAATGGCAACGATTTATAACCAATGAAAACGTTGTTAACGTCACACTTCCCGAACGAAGAATTTAGTTGCCAGAAGGGGGCGGTGCTTTCAAAGCAAAGGTCAGAATATTAGATGCGCGCGCATACCGGAACTATTTTTATTTTGTTGTTGACAAAGACGTCGAAGGATTTTGGTAGAGACGAGTTATTAAAAGTGATTTTTAAAACTTCTGTATCACTTTGGGAACAAATCGATACGACAGATGAAGACTCTAGTTCGACTTGTCACTCGGAAATTACGGTTGACACACACAAAGTCAAAGGGCCTGTGCCATACGGGTGATACGGGTTTCACCCTGTGTGCGATCCACGGTCCGATAATGTCCGGCCCCGGGTCAGGTTCAGTTGTGGGAGTCGGACAGTGAGAGTTGGTCTATCGACGACGAAGACGTTACGCGACTTAATAATGTCGCATGGTGTTTGTGTGGACACTGCGTCCCAATGTCGACGCACATCGAGTCGCTGTGCTGTAGGGAGATAGCTGCCGTGCAGCACCGTATGACAGACCTTGCAGATGCCTGCATTACCGACTATGAGTATGAGTGACGACTTCGAAACGGTTTGCACCAACAGGGCGGTGTTGGAACTTGGAAGTCGGTCTGTTGTCATTGTATGATTTGCGTGCAGACTCGTTGATTCGACCAATAGCTAGTAGGTAAGTACTACGCAGTTCAACAGGTATCAAATAATTATTCTAGCAATAACTATTTCAAACTTAAATAGAGCAATTATATTTGTTCCCACCTCAAATGTTCAGGTTAATTCTATCTTCGTAAAATACTATGTCAATGATTTTCATCAAACCATTTTTGACCATTTTCTTAATAAACTTGCTTTTATTCTTGACAGGACGTGTGCATCCTTTTTATACAGTTGTTTAATTCCTATTTAAAAGTGTTCAAGCAACTTGCTTAATTTATATAAAAATGTAGACAGGAGATTTTAATATAATAAAAATGTTATATATATATATTATGTGTGTCTGTTATCAAGACCACATCATGAAATGTAGTCTTACAATCATAATTATTACAGCCCTTCACAAACAAATGAACCAATTCACTGAATTCATGATGCGATATTGAGAAAACAAAGTTTTGCCAGTATAACAATAATTAGAAGATAACGGTTGTTTATTATCAACTAATGCAAATAAATGAACTTTCAGAACATATCGATTGATTCGATTAGCCGCATAACGTCACTTCACGTTGTGGTCAAGGGAGAGACTTGGAAAAGGCAACATACCTGTTATACCAGCCTGCACTGTATCCAGAAGCGAATGGGGTTTATGAAAATTTAAGCTATGGACATTGCACTATACAGGTGAGTGTACAGTGAAAATAAAAACCCTGGACAAGTAAGATTAGATTGACCAAAAGGTAGAATGAATTACTCGGTGCCTTCTTATCACATTTTTGGCAACAACAATGTGATCTGTAGTGTCTTCAATGTCCCTGTTCATAATTTGATTTGTAATACTGAAGCCAACATGAAATATATCAACAGTTTATTCTTATGGAGAAACAATTCACAAATAAATAAGACTATATGGCAGACTGTGCCAATGCATTAGTCAAATTCACACACCAGTTTTCAATGTTTCTTTCAGTTGATTCACTTCACTCTGTGACACATTTTAATCTAACTGTATTACTATTTGGGTCTGTGCCAGTCCTATCCACATATAGTACATCAATAAGTAACACGTTTATTGATGATATGGGCCATCGTTATGATCAAATATTGTAATAAACAAATTAATACATACAAAATACATACAAAATATTTTACATATCTGTGGGTTTCAACACTATGGGCATCTGTGAAGAAAACAACTACTTATTATTCAATATACAGATTCAAGGCTTGTAGTACTAGTTTCAAAATCTATCAAGTGCCTCCAAATGGATTCATTTAGATTTATGGCACTATACAAGTGTTCTTTTTATTATTAAGTACTTTTTGAGATGTTGTTTTGTGATAATGTCAAATGTAATACTAATAATGAAGTATGAATATAAAAAAACGTATAGCTGAATCCTTTGCTGCTTCATTACTTTGTAGCACACATTGTGATGTTTGAGAAATGGTGGTCTGTTGCAAAAAAACTCACTATAAGTAACATGTTTGGACTTGGTTAAACTATTCCAGTAAATTACGTATACCCAAAGTTCCCTACATCGAATAGGGTCTAATAAAACACATTGCATACCACAAGTAGGATACAAGATTTCAAGTGGATGTTCCTTACTTTAGGAGGTCCTACACAGTAGTGAGAATCCACTTTGCCTAAAACGTTTCTCTATTTCTGCTAGTGATGTTCAAACAATGTTATTTAAGCATAGAAATCCATTGTCATTTGAAATTGGATGTCGTATCAATTTGGTGGCACTAAACCGAATTGATACGGATACAACTAGTTTTCCTTAAAGCAGGTTCTTTGCTTTGCCACAGCCTCCTCTTTTGCTGGTTTTTCGATGCCTGCATGCTCTGCTAGAGTTACCTCCTTACTCGATGTCACAACTTGGAGCATATTTCACAGCTTTGGGCCACTCGTGCATCTAGCTGCAATGCCCTCTAGAATTTCTCCTCGGAAGCTGTAGTCCTATGACGCCATCACTTTCTTCACTACATACTCAGCAGACTTTGAATACTGCAGCTGATACCATAGCTTGTTGTCTGCTGTTTTCACCATTTCCCGCTGATTGAACAAATTATAAATATAAAATCAGTATAGAAATATCTGAAGAATAGCTGGCTATAGCTGTAACATGCCCACAGTAAACCAAACAGCTTGCTTGTATGCTCTCTCTCGTGAAATCAAAAGGCTAATGTCATTTTTTAATCGGTTCCTAATTCTGCCATCATTTTCAATTTCAACTTCCAAGGAATTCCACAATACATTCAAATATTTATTATTGAATCATATATATATATAATTTATATATAATGATGTTTATATTTATTATATTTTATATGCATAAGTTTATATTTCAATAAGCAATTCCAAAGCATACCATTCCAATTCGATTTATATATAATTAAACAATTCAAGTAAGAGTAAACAGATGTCCTCAATTATAATTATTTTATCTGTTGTTTGCATGCATACTCTTGTGCAGTGAGATTGTATTTTCGAAACTGTATTCCTAACATTGTTTTGCTATTGAGTACAGGCAGGGATTTTCAGCCATTTCAGTTTATTTCCTAATGCACTGCTGGATTTCTAAAGTATGCAGCTTTGTCAAGCAACTTACACATTATTTTTAACATCAAATGTAAACACTATTGATGAATTATATCACAAGCCTTACCTTGTATTTGTGTATTGATCAATGGTGGCCAAGTGGAGTCGGGCTATGATGCCTTGACGGCAGAAGTTGGGTGCATACTTGAGGAAGAGGGCATGTAAGCTCTCCAGTTCACCAGTGTTAACGCACTTCGTAACGCTCTCTATATCATACAGTAGGTGGCAGTCCAGTATAGCCTTCTGGACAGTGAAGGCTTCTGTACCTTCAGTGAGCCATGGTGTTGTTTTACTGCTTATTGTGTATACGTTGCATGATTGCACTACCGGTACAACTCTGCACCCACTGTCCATGAATGGGAATTCTTGATGTGATGGAGGAGCGAGATCCACATATCCTTCATCAAGCGGGGATCACCATCACAAGCTGATGCGCAATACCACAGGTGGTTGGCAATTGTGCCTATCGAAGGGACAACTTCAACTTTCTTGGTAGACAACAACCTTTGTTTCTTGGTAGTCCTCTAACAAAGTCTTTCTAATGCTGGGATGTCTGTCAGTGGCAAGATTGGTAATCTTCACCCCATGGTCAGTCAGGTTGTCTAAGCAGCGTTTCAAGCCCTCCACTTCCATCCAGTAACTGTTCTTGACCTCTGTGACCCGAAAAGTTTCTTGAGCAATGATGAGTTGGCTGTCAGTGTCCATGATGAAGTAAATGCCAAATGTAGAGTTGTGTCCTGGATTGTCATATCTTGCATCGTCTGATGCGACCACGCTTTGTCTGACCTGAGCTGACATGATGGCCTCTGAATGGCATGTCCACATGTCCTCTATCTCTGGCAGTAAGTATGCCTGCTGTATGCTGTAGCACTGGTGGGTGACAAGGCGCATAGGTTCATTAGGTTGACCAAATTGTACACATGAATGAATGTCCAGTCAGGAAGAGGACGCTTGGTGTCAACAAATTACTCTCATAAATGTTACCAATCTTGGGTTGCGAGTGCCACATGAACGAGTGGCCATCAACACATTCTGTGGTCACAACCACTGCAAATCCAGTCACTGTGATGCTAGGCTAAGTGGTTTATTGCAGTTTGGTGTTTTAGCAGGTGCAGAAAAGTAAAATTATGTTTTTCTCACAAATGGCAAACTTTCTCTCTTTCCCGTTAGTGTAAGAACTGCTTGAGTCATCATTAGTGTTATTGCTGTCACCTCCTACAACATATTCTGCATCACTCTCTTCAATGTTTCTCTTCTCACTGTTGCAGACAGAATCGTCTGAAGATGGCGATAATGAGACTGGGACATCCGAAGGGTCGTCTACAGTGTCATAACTGCCATGGTCAGGGTCAGTCGGAGAAAGCGTGTTGGACTGCGATGACAACTTTGCATACTCACGGTCATGATGAATGTTCAGTGGAAAACACTGTTGTCTGTATTAACTACTGCATCGACAAAGTGTCGCACTGGCGACACGACCACCGGCTTCCTTTATGTTTTGACACTACACGTCGATGGCGTGGCAGCACTACAAGTGACAGTTGTATTACCATGAGGGACAATGTCATCTCGCGTGCTAAATCCTTCGCTGGATCCTTCAAAGCTTGCAAATAGTCATTAAAATTGGAGCACGAGTGCGATTTACAAGTGAATTTTTCAATGTTTTCTTTTTAGTGGATATGTGTGTTATCTTTAATTTTCATGATTAAAATGCATGTGCACTCAAATGTGTTTAACATTTGAACTTTGTAAATACAAAATATATATTTATTAATCTTTGTGGCTTTTTCCTGTGACGTTATTTCCTTTTTTCTTGTTAGGCTTACATTCAAAAGTCAATAAATTAAATACAATGTCCTTGTTATTAAAAGCATACATTGGTTTTTGCAGTCATGCAAGCTATATCAGAAAAACTTGGTATGATAGCATGCTTGCTAAACTGTCGCCTCAAAGCTGGAGCATCAATTCGGGGTCCAATGTTACAAGCCAATATATGAGACACATAAATTAGTATTAGGCCTACATGGTGATTAACTTTACTTGACTGATGTGAACCTACTTACTGTACCAATAACTAATTATATCAGATATGACTATAGTGTTTTGTTGTATGCTATTGACTGTATCGTAAACAAATATTTTTTAGGGATTTAAATACTTGTAATGTCACTTATTTAATAATTCCAATGGCAATGCCTCAATACATGATTGACAGGGCTTGGTCCGGACTGTAACTAATGTTTACCAATATATGACGACATTATTTCGCAAAACGTTATACTGGCTACGGTAGCTGACATTTATTTTGTAATTATTTTGACGGTTATTATCCCCTTGTTTCCCCACCAGAAACTAAGTCGATAACATAGACTCGTAGATGTAGACGTTGCGGTATTCCGACGTAGCAACACGCCGGCACAAATTGCTGTAAACTAAATCGGCGGATTACAAGCACTCATTATTCCCAATTATATCATAGTATTCAAACGTATTTGTATTTTATTACATTCACATTTCTTAATACATTTCAATTTCGCATACGTCATATTTGTATATATGCAGACTTTGAAATAGAACTGGGACTATATAGTAGTCGTAATGATACCTAACGAAACTCGTGAGTGCCGAGTCACCTTGGCAACAAAAAACAAGCTGGTTTCGGCTTGTCATTTCCTACGCGCCGCTTCACCCTCCAAATAAGGCAATGATGTCGAGCTTCCAGGTCGATTTCGCTTAATTTTACTTCATCGATGCATAGTTATATGTAAACAAATCGACTGGAGATGGACCTGTGGCTTTAACCAAGAATT
Source organism: Paraescarpia echinospica (assembly GCA_020002185.1). NCBI lineage: Eukaryota > Metazoa > Annelida > Polychaeta > Sabellida > Siboglinidae > Paraescarpia > Paraescarpia echinospica. The sequence goes on along the minus strand of CM034534.1, from coordinate 24,313,796 downwards.
ATGTTTTGACGTCCAATGTCTTTTTATGCTCGTCACTTTCGTATTTAGGCTTGCAATCGGCGTTCGAAAGTGACTACCGCAGACTTTTGCCAATCTTGCCGCCGGCGAACACGTCAAATTCATCATCTATAACTTGTTTTTTTCTGTTGGAAACCTTCTGTGGAAGTATGTGAAAAGTTGCTTACTAACATTTATAGTATATCCAGTAGCCACGCAGTGCAATAAATTGTTCTGTTTCTATGTGTTTGTATGCGTTTCGTCGGTTTTTGTGAGAGCTATGCTGCGTCGCCTATCGAATTGCTATATACAGCTTTAGGAGACATCTCGCCAATCAAACCGGATGTACAACCACACGCTCCTGGAGCATGATGGCGGCGCCCTGTGCCGATAGTAGCTACGTTTGAAAAATTATTTAAAATATACCGTGACGCTGTACTTGTCAAATCATGGTGACTTGTACTGTAAATGGTATGTTCTTATGTTTGGTTGTTCAATCATTTCATTTCCCCTTTAAACCACCAAAAGCTCATAGGCGGCGCCACAGTCGCTAAGCCTCCGAATCCCCAACAAAACTGATAGGCGCCGCAATCAACTAACGGGGGCCCACGCAACCTCAGGTTCTCACACGGTTACCGTCCATAAAAATCCGGCTTAGGTCACGTGACCTACACCAAGGTCAACCGGCGTCAAAATACCAGGTCTGGCAAATCCATCAAACTTGGGCCCATGTTAAAAGAGAGGAAAACATGGTAAATTGTTTGCAAATTTGCCCAATTTTACGGATGTGGGTCGTAATACTACACCTACATACTACCTCTGACTTCACCCAATAACATCGGCCAACAGCTGATTTGCCAGGTCCCATATTTCAGTCGCCAAATGGCGCTAATTCTACATCCGAGGTGGTCACGCGGCAGGCCAGAGACGATGCAAAACATAATTCTGTAGGCCATGCTAAGAGAGGGTGAAATTGGATCGAAGATTACACGGATGTGGATTACTATTCTATTGGTTACTATATTATTGGGTAGCAAACATAATGTACCAGCAAATTTGACAGTTTTAACGTGGACTATCTGGAGAGAATACCAGCCTCTCACTTGGTTACTCGCTAGGCTCGCTGTGAAAGTGGGATGCTTATTCTTCGCCAACTGCACTGGCTACCCATTCAGCAGCGCGTTATTTTCAAGATCGCTGTGCTTATCTACAAGGCTCTGCACGGAGACTTTCGACCGTGTACCTACAGAAGCTCGCGTGTATCTACAAGTCATTTCACTTCACTCTGCTGACTCTAACACCCTCGTTGTTCCGAGATCACGCAACATCGCCAGCGACTGCACATTTGTTCTAGCAGCGGCAGCAATGTGGAACCCTCTGATGTGCAGTGCTACCTGTAAAACATCACTGGACTCGTTTACGTTGAAATTAGAAACACATGTATTACTATGGCAAATGTGTAATTCACAGCCAACACTAGTACCATGACTGACGTTTTAACTCTTATGCTTTAACGAATAATATATAATATAAAATAAATCTCACCAAAATATGTTCTATGTAACTCTGTAAAACGCCGTCAGCTTCAATAAAATAATCCTAATTATTTTAGTTATTTGGAGTTATGTAGTTGTTTTATTGGATGCCTTGAATGGTCAGTAATTCTGCATCGGACGCCATGGTTTATTGCTCCATGTGTATGTGTGGGTGCGAGCGTGCGTGTGTGGGCGGTATATGCGGGTGTGTGTGCGCGCGCGCCCATGTGTGTGTGTGGGGGGGTGGATATGTGTGTGCGTGCGTTCGTGAAGTCATCTATGTATGAGACTCACGGTACCCGAGACACGCCTCGATGATTATCAATCACGCTATAGGCGTTTGCCATATATGCCTCATATTAACTGGATTAATATATATATAAATGATGTTACCAATAAACATACGACACGCAGTAAAAGAAAAACGCGTTAATGTGTACACTCATCATATGTATTACTGTAATCTGACATACAATATTTCAATTCAGGTACATGTAATATGCCACTCTGACATGATTCCTGACTCAGTCCTGATAAACAGGTCGGCCTTCGATTAATAAAGAACCCATTGATGTTCTATGTGCTGGTATATAGGCCACAGGGCAAGTAAATGTCGGCTGACTCAATTCACTGCCAACCTATTCACATTCGACGACGGTGAACACAGTGCTCCGCACGGTGGTTGAGAATGTGACACGAATCATAGTGTGATGACGATGACGATGCATTTTAGTTATAACACAAACAAACAAACAAACACACACACACACACACACACACACACACACACACACACACACACACACACACACACACACACACACACACACACACACACACACACACACACACACACACACACACACACAACCAGTTTCATTCCAACTACAATTAACTGTTTCTTTTAATATATATTACCTCAAACAACACCACACCGTGCAGTCAATTAGAGCGGCTAATGTGTAGCATCGATTAACGTAATGATTATGTCACACATATTCTCTTTGTTTATATAATAGTATTATACCTATTCTCGTTGTTTGTATAATATTATTACACATATTCTCGTAGTCGTGATGCCGTACGTGTTTAGATTAGGCGAATTACTCGTTTCTCGTGTAAATACTTATTAACATCAATTACTTGGCTTCTGACCCAGCGCTGATGTATAAGTTACCCTTCGGCTGAATAACAACCCTCAATAAGATATCTACATTGAGTGAGGTGGATGTTGAAGGGCAATTAAATCACGGCTGATTCGGTTCACTGGCGATCTAATGACCGTCAAACAGGAATAAAGGCCACGCATGAGTGTGTGCGTACGTACGTGCGTGTGCGTGTTCGTGTGCATGTGTGTGTACGTCGACTTTCCACCAACGAAGCACGCAAGTGTACTTGCGCATATGGCGGCCTGTGTTCGAAACGTAAACATTTGGCTCTGCGACAATGGGCTAATCCTCAACAACGGGACTAAATCGCTTGCCATTACCACCAGAGCATCCAGCGTCTGCGCACCAATAACACCATCCGGTGTGTATCGACATCTGCGATCAAACGTTTGAGAATGCGACGCAAATTATACATCTAAAATAAGTCTAGAGAAATAGGATTGGAAAAAACGCTATGGCATTTAAGGAATAAAGCTGTATTTATTTGTTTTAATTGGCCGTCAGTTGTGCACAGGATCGAAGTGGCGGTATCGCTGTGTTTCTACGTAAAGCAATTCACAAAGATATGTGTGTGATTCTCAATAAAACTTTGGGGTAGCATTGGGCCATACACACATAAGGCCAAGTAAAAAAAGAAAATAGTTTCTCGTCCGGATTTTGTTCTCAAAAGGAGGCGGGAGGTCCTTATTATTTACTATTTGTCAATATTTTTTTATTTTTTAAAGATGGCCGCAATGTCGTAGATGTTAAGTGTTACTGATTTAAAGACACTGTTGCTTGTCCGATGTAACGTGGAACATACCAGGGCTGTGATGTATGTTACTATAATTACTATTATTTTAGCTGGATTGACAAATAAACAGAAACAGTTATGTGGAATCTATATATCCCATGTTACACCGGAATACAATTTAAATTGATTAAATAAACAAAACACAATGTTAAATGTATTTAATACACAGCAAAAGGTGCCACACTGTACGGATTTCCCGCATACATTATGGATTTTTAAAAATACGGCAATATCCAGTTTTAATACGGATTTGCTACAAAATGTAAGCAAATGTTAATTAATGTAGGTATATTTAGTAGCCTGGTAAATGGCGACACTCGCTCGGAACAAGCATGTTAACCAATACAAAAATACTACAGTTTCAAGTTAAAATATGCATTTCAGAACACAAAATGTGGCATGTCTGTAAAAACAACCATCCATTGCCAAACGTACACATGCACATCATTTGCTTGCAGGTTGCCGAGGTGCGAAGGATCTAGTCACTTTCTTCTTGGCCACTTTGCATTTCACCTCACATTCCTCACAAAGAGGATAATGGCCAACCGATGTTGTAACGCTATGTTACATAGTACGATGCCTCAATGGACATTTTACATGTTAATTTGTCGTTGACCTTCACTATGTCAAATGTGTTCCCTTCTCCAGGATCATTGACGTCTTTGAAGCATGCGCCACATGAGTGTAACATCACCTCCAAGTTCCTCTCCAGTTCTTATTTCTCTTCTGGTTTGAGAACGCGGGCAGCATAGAGGACACTCCATTTCAGACATCCTTCACACTTATAAAAATTGAAAGTGGAGAAAAATTGCAATTGGCCAGTTCACAATAAATAAAGCAGTTTCCGTCTTACCTTATTGTGGTAGGCATGGTTTGCCTACTTATCTCTCTGTTACAATTGATTGGGTGTTTATAACCTATGTGGTTAAACAACCAATCACAACATAAATATTTCAACCACGACAAGTTGGAGGGCAGAGTCATACCATCTTTGATGCAAAGTTGTATGCGTTGTCATAAAGCTTTGTTGTGATGAACATATATATATATTCATTTGTAAATAATGAATCATTCCAATTATTCAATTTTGGGGTGTGACATGTACTGCAATTATCTCACTGACGAGGTAATTGACACAATGTCTGCTAGACACTCGTTCGGGTTTGCCGACACGTCCAACTTGTCCTTACTTCTACCAATGTTCACTTTTACCTGAAGACAAAATAAAAGAAATGAGACCTTAAAACTACAACCTTTTCCAAAAACCATTTGACAATTGACAAATCTTAATTGGCTGAGGTTATTTTGAACAAAACAACACAAATGATCAAGCAAGAAAAAGGTGAGTAGGCCTACATTGAAACGTTTTAAATATTTGTGCCCGAGCAGTAGGCTATCATGGAACGATTTCCAAGGAGTTGCAATCCACAATATCTCTCTGGCTACATTTCAAATATTTCGTTTAAGCTATGCAAAGTATTGCTGAATTTTACGAAAAGTGCACTTGCATTTCAAAATGTTACTTATTTCCATGAAACATTCGAAAATTACAAACTAAAACAGACAAAAAAATTCGTACAACTCCGCATTGTGTCACTAGTAACAGCCTTGTTAGACAGTCACCATAATTTAATAAACCGCACAAATCAGCATGTCATGCCATATTTAAACTACTTCAGTAATATTTGTATACACTGTTGCTAACAAAGTTGTCATTTTAAGTAATCTTCAATATCTTGGCATATTTGTGGCGGGTCTAACCGGTGATTATTTACACTAGTAGCGCCACCGTGTAGACTTGAGCGAAGTCAATGCAAAATCTACTGACAGGCCTCGAATTTTATCAAATTGAGGACTTTTATACTTTTTAGGGGGCACATAATATATAACACGACCAGACCGTGAACAATAGCTTAATTTCCGAGGCAACGCGGCCAGTTGCCAGGGCATTTCGGCAAATGGCCGCGTGCTGCCACGCAGTTTGAGATGAGTACCGACCTGTGACGTTTGACAGCATTCTGTTGAACTGATGTCTTCTCCGTCATCAAATTCCCCTGTGGGCGTGTGGCAAATTGTGAGAAAAGCTCTAGGAATGTCTGCTTGCCATATAATACCGTCCTAGCATACCACGGTTTCAATATTGCGGTGGACCTACGAATTCGCAAGCAAACAAACACCGACATATTCGGACTAAAGACGGCCGACAATAGCAGACATGTCGCGCAGGCGCTATAGTTTCGTGCACGTGATTAGCCTCGATTCCAGACTTGACTATGCGGTCCTTGGAGCACGGGGCACGCAACAAGCCAATATCGTTCCTATTTTAATCTCTATAGAAGGCATACACAGATCTGAAAAGCGTTTAAAATAACGAATTTTGTTAATAGTAAATAGCAAAAAAAGGAGGCGGCAGCTAAAGAGGAAGCGGGCGGGGACGAGAAACTATTTTGTTTTTTTACTTGGCCTAAATAATGCTGAAGCCTCCATAAGTCATGCAATACGTTGCCAATAAAGTACATGTGTACATGTTACGTATATATATATATATATATATATATATATATATATATATAGTACAACCTTGCATTACTGTCACCTCGGTAATACACCCACCTCGCAATTATAGTCACCCTCTGGCTGTCCCAACTTTCTTTTTCAAACAGCAAAGCGTAGGAAATTAGTCCCGCTTATAACATTATGGTCACCTCGCTATTCAGGGCAGTGTTGCTGAGTCCCAAGGATGAGAGGGTAATTCTACTCAGACTGTCTCAAGTTGAGTCAATGGGAAAACTGACTGTCGAATGACTCCATTCTTTGGCGCCTAGCGAACCAGCGGTAATCATCGATCAACACAAGGCTGCATTGCTCAACCGGTGGTCCTCGGCCCTCACACAGAGAACGGCCAGGGGTCCACTTGATGGCAGGAGACGAGTAGTTTCATATTACCTGGTAAATGACGAACGTTGCCGAAGTTCCAGAAGCTGACAACTGGACGCATCAGCATCGTCTCTCGAGACTCTCTCCGCTTACTAAAACGGCCAATACGCAGTAGTTTCAATTGAGTTATATTGCAGACATATTCATTGAGACAAACAAGTTCAATAAAACAATGCGGTGTAAACAAAACGGTGTTACCCAGGATGGTGTAAGCAAAGTGTTGACATTTGCAGATGATACAAAAGTGTTTAGAAGGATTAAAAGTGATGGAGATAGACAGCATTTACAAGATGATATTGACAGGTTGATCAAATGGTCTGAAAAGTGGCAAATGCTGTTCAAGTTTGGGAAATGTAAACGCCTCCACACAGGACATGAGAAAGATGAGGTAGAGTATACAATTGGGGGTACTGTACTAAGTACAACTGTAAAACAAAAAGGACTTAGGGTTAACCATTAGTACTGATATGAAGGTTTCAGATCAATGCGGAATTGCAGCTTTAAAGGTAAATCAAATTCTTGGATTAATTAGACGATATATAGCGTCTAAAGAAAAATAACTAATAATTCCGCTGTACAAAACAATAGTGAGGCCTCATTTAGAATATCGTATACAAGCGTGGAGGCTATATTGCAAGAAGGACATAGATACGCTAGAAAGAGTACAGAGGAGAGCGACTAAAATGATACAAAAACTGAGGGATCTTAGTTTTGAAATTCACCTTAAAGAATGTGGTTTAACAATACTAGAGACCAGGAGATTGAGAGGAGATCAGATAGAAGTGTTTAAAATAATAAATGGTTATGAAAATATTGATAGAAATATGTTTTTCTCAGTTAAGAAAGATAGAAGGACTAGAGGACAGGAAGTTACATTAGCAAAGGAGCAGTGTAGATTAAATATAAGAAAGTTCTCATTTTCACAAAGGACTGTAAATGAATGGAACATATTACATGCTGATTGTGTATGTGCTAGTAGCGTGAATATGTTTAAAAACAAAATCGACACATACCTCAGAAGGACGGGACTCACATAGATAAAAGGGTTGGACTCTCGATAAGCCAAAGGCTTCCTTGTCCACCTGCCACCTAGAGTTAATTCTCTGGGTGGCAATCTTGTTAAATCTTATTAAAGGATGAACGAATCGAAGCATTCAAAAGAAAACTAAACATATCGAAAAAGTGTGCAACACCAGGTACCAATGATATGTTCGAACAGATGCACGAAATTAAACTGGGGAGAAACATGGATTATTTCCCTGAACTGACAGTTATTTCCCTGAACTGACAGACAAGCAAGCAGCTTCTTATGAGTGGATCGCTAAGACGGTGGCTGCCATAATAATATGAATGCTTATGTGGGAATCCGTGGAAGTTTTTATTGGACTCAGGGGCCTTAGAACCAAAAAGCTTGAGAACCGCTGCATTAAGGTCATCTAAATTTAGGTCATTTAAACTCATGTAATGTAGGTCGTGTAAACTCAGGAAATATAAACTCACGTCAAGAAAAGTCAGGTCATATTAACTCAGATCTTGTAAACTCAGGCCATGCTCATTCATGTCATGTAATATAAAGTTATGTAAATTCAGGTCGTGGAAACCGTTCAATTTACCGAACAATTTGTATCGGTTAAATGCAATTTCATAATTGGTGACTGTAGATATTAAATTGTCTACGAGTTTATGATTAAAAGATAATCATGCTGACCATTGCTTCCTTTAGTTGTTTCCCAGCAAAACTACGAAAAAACATAATGAGTGCGGAGCGGTAGTGTATAAGTTATCAATCAATCAATCAATCAATCAATCAATCAATCAATCAGTCAATCAATCAATCAATCAATCAATCAACCAATCAATCAACCAACCAATCAATCAATCAATCAATTAAACAAACAAACAATCGCTCGATCAATCAATTAATATAAAAAATCACAACTTTTATTCAAACAAATCAGACAACAGTATTAAAGTTATATATTATGTATACACAACGTAGGATGAAACGTATGAAAGGAGTAAAATTGAAGTAAAACTATTCATAGTATTATGCTACTTCTTTGTCGACACTTGTAGCAGTTTTCTACTTCATGTTAATTTAAAACAAGGATAGACGTATAAACATGTTTTTGCTTTGGTACATTGTGCTGAATCTACACATCGCAATATGATAGTACTTCTGCTAACAATAACTATCTAATAATTGTTCGTTGTATTGTGCTTTGAAGCAATGATACAAACGAATATTGGTAAAAGTGGCATTCGACGATGGAGTATGGATCTCTTCGTCGAAACATTCCTTGTTCGAATTTTCTTCGTGTCGTTTCGAACACTGCGCGAGTTAGTTCGTTCCGTCCAATTTGATTCAGTTCACTTAGCTGTATGAATGAGTACATTACAGTAAACATAGGTGGGTATTTGTGCACGAATAGTCTTCCCGCAGTAATTGCAGCGTGGCTGAATGTTTCCCAGAAAAATCGAGATGGTGTTAGACTGAACAAGTCTGCCAGGGAATAAAGTGTAACGCGCTTTGAGCAGTCGTAACGACTGGATACCGTCCAACATGTAGAACGTAGCTGTTTCAGCCTACCTTTGTTATTAGTAAATAATTCAAAACGATGTCAGATTACCAAGGAAATAATAACACAACAATAAAAATGTATAGAATATAGACTGTTGCATATATAGGCATATAAATCGGGAGATACCGTATTGTATTTAACCACTAAATAAGCGTATTTAGTAATGACAATTATTCTATAGCTGGAATTGGAACTGGAATAATCTTTATTCGACAGATCGCAAATACATAATACAGTATTTTCATAAACAAGAAGCATCTGCCGGGAGACTCTCACTAAAACAAGTTTTACACCAGGCGTCGCCGCTACAAGGCTATGTTGACGTCATTAAGAAATGTCACGGCTGAATGATATCGCTTTCGATTACATCATGAGCGATTTGGGTCGCGTGTATACACGACGAAATGTAATTGCTTGAGACGGAAAGTATCCATTGACCACAAGGAGTCACATGCCGTTACGCATCAACGCAACCATTATTTCTAAGGAAGGCTATTTTATTTCTAGATGCGTCACGTGTGTTGTCTGTGATTGGACAGATTACATGCGACGAGGCGACTGTCGTCTGAAAATAGAGCCAGTTCTATCGCATGTGATGGCATCGGGGCAAGGTGGCATTGTAAGCGATACAATCGCAGCTGTGTAGTATTAACACGAGGCGATCAGTCTGCTATCCAGTTGCGTGTTACGGAATCGCCTCGTCGCTGCGACAGCGTCGCCTGGTGTAAAGCCAGCTTTTAGCTTACAAGGTCCGTGTATATGCCATCTTTTCCTTTTTCAGTTTGAAATTGGCGAACGAAAAACAAAAAAGCAAACAATGTTCGTTTTTCGTTTTCATATTTGAAGTACGAAAAACGAATGCAATCTACTATTCGCGGTATTTTTAATATATATTAGAAAAACGAAATAACAATAAAACAAACCGTTTTCCGTTTTCACTGCATCAGAACGGAAAACGAAAAACGAAATACGACTGCAGCGCCACTCGTGTTTCGTTTTTTCACTTAAGAAGCTTCGGCTGCCTTTGCCGCTTCGGCTAGGCGGCAAAAAGTTGGTGGCTTCAGCGGGAAAATTCGGTCGCACTAGTGGCATTTTTAAAACAAACTCGCTGAAAATGCATCGTCGCCGAAGTAGCATCGTTGCCGACGCGACAAGTACTGGCGAATATTGGTCGTTTCGGCACTGTTGTTTTATGAAAGGTTTCGACTACTAAATTACTTATACTCAAATTTCCGTGATATTCTACTTTATTAGTTATTATGTTTAGCATAAATGCATAATATAAAGCTACAATTTGAGATTGTATTATTATGTGAACGTGCTTGAAAATCTAAACAATAATAAAATATATTTGAATGTAAAGATTAGTATTTTGGAAAACATATTCGAATTAAACTTTGCTTTCTGACATCACCCATATTTTAAATTAAATAAACCTGTTCAGTGGATCACCATGCCCCATACAATATCATAGACTATATATCACTTTCCTCAACTCCATATAGCCTTGTTCACGTATTATGCAATTTTAAGATAAAACGGCATCAAAGATTAAAAAGTATATCCGAATGACATATGCCGCTAAAAATACGTCGCCACCGGTAATTTTGACAAAAACACAATTTATGAAATAACATATCAAATGCGAACTGATACATTTGGCATCAAGTAGCTCATTCCACAATGCAACTTTAAATTCACAAAACCTGACTGTAGCATTTCTGCTATTTGTGGGTATTTAAATCTACTTTACTTGGGTTTAATTTGGTAAATGAGGAAGGTTAAGCCAGTAGATAGGCAGATTGTTGACCAACCGCATTAGTTACAGCAACTCGGTTGCAGATGCGCTTAGTGGGGCGTGGTATTATGTTGCTAGAGCGTTTCTAGGCAAGCAGGTGGTTTAACTGTATCTTAGAGGGTGTTCCACAATGCGTAGTTTGAATTGTATATTGTATTAGCCAATAGAAATGATGGAAACCTGTCATATGATGTGTAAATAGGTCTGCTTATATAAACGTCTGTCATGCGCATTTCGCCATCTGGTCGCTGGCGAAGGACTGGGACAGATCCAGGGTTGAACGGCACAGGGAAAATGGCAAATCAAGTTACGGCCGGTGGTAAGCGTATACCGCCAGGCGTCGTCATTCGCGCGAACCCATTCGTTCGACAGCGTGACCGAATGCGATTCGAGAATTCGTAACGGCCGGTGGTAAGCGTATACTGCCAGGCGTCGTCATTCGCGCGAACCCATTAGTCCGACAGCTTGGCCGGATGCGACTCGAGAATTCGTAACGGCCGGCAGTAAGCGTATACTGCCCGGCGTCGTCATTCACGCGAACGTATTCTACTGACTTCGCAATCGTTTCCAACCGTGCGAAACAAATCGATTATAGCACGAACGGCGGCAAACGTCGATTGCCCGGCGTCATCACTCGTGCGGCCGAAATACACCGTTCTGAGTTTTTTCTGCGTTCGGCGTGATGATTTCATCAAACGTTCGTATTGGTTCAACATGGGACTAGCCCAATGTAAATGTTTATTTTGTAATTGAACGTTTCTATTATTTGCTGTTTTATGAATGGTAGTTATCTGTAGTTTTGAAGTGAGGTATTATTACCCTTGATGTATACATATATATATATATATATATACATATATATATATGTATACTTCAAGGGTAATAATAGGTTACAACAAATATATATATAAATATATATATATATATATTTGTTGTAACCTATTGCTGTAATGAGAGTTCGTGAGGGCTAGCGATATGTTGTGTATTTATTTAATGGGATGTATTCTTAGATAACACTTGGCGCCTAGTGTTTGGTCGTGTAGTGGAACAATCCACCTTAGAAAGGAAGAGGAATTAGATAATTGAAAGATTAATTGTAACTTACTTTCTTAGTTAGATAGATTCAAAGATTCAGTGTTATTGTTTATTATGTTCTGTTAAGATTTGGGTTACGGGAATTCTTTCTTCTTTTCATTTTGTTAATCGAGATACTTACATAAAAGAAGATATCTTGTAATAGAGTTTAAAAAATTTTCCTCGTTCTTTGTTTCTTGTTCACGATAACTACTCCTTCTCATATGCGTTGACCTTAATATATACAAACTCTACTAGACCTGAGCCATCTAGTGTACGGAGACCTCGCTAATCCTTGACACTGACCCTTGTGAAAGTTTTAATCAGTACGTCATTTCTAGTTGAATAGTATTATTATAAACAAGCATGTACAATTTCGCAAATACCTAATGTTGCGTGTTTTCTGTACAAATATCAGCTTCGTTTTCAAAACATAACTCCAGCTAGTATCTAACTGTAATTCAGATGTGTGTGTATGCGTTCATTACATATCATAATTAAAAAGAAAAAAAATTGTATCGGTGGATAATTAATTGTGTCACGTTAACATATTCCATAGTATTCGGAGTGAATAATTATGCATTGCACCCAAAAAAATGGTATAGTAGTGGAGTATAGGACAGCTTCTGGCACGCTTTTTTTCTCCAAGTTTGTCTGGTATACTTCGATGTCATTTGCTGAACCACCAGTGAGACAGGCTCGCCATCCTGAGCAAAATCCTCAGCAAAAGTCTGCCAGCGTAGAGGGTCGATGCCGCAGTCTTGTAAATCTCTTTTGACCACATCGTTGAATCTTAATTTGGGTCTGCCTACTGGATGTTTGCCATCAGTCAACTCTCCATAGAGGATGGCCTTTTGGAGGCCGTCACTGGGCATACGTTGTACGTGTCCAAGCCATCGTAGGCGTCTGTGTTTGAGGATGTTGCTTAGCGGCGTTGACTTGATCTCAATATTAGTAATTTTATCCTGCCACTTTACGCCAAGGATTGTTCGTAGGCAACGAAGATGAACACTGTTGAGTTTGTGTTCTTGTTTGAGGTACGTTGTCCATGTCTCTGAACCATACAATAAAATGCTGACAACACAAGCATGGTACACTTACAGTTTAGTATGCAATGTTAGGCTCATGTTGGATCAGACACGATTCATGATTCATCTTCCAAAGGATTTTGCTGCTTTGCCAAGTCTTGTGTTCAATACTTTGTCAAGTGTAAAGTTTTTAGACATCACATACCCTAAGTAGGAGAAATTCTCCATAGTTTCGATGCGTTCACCATTAACACTGATTTTGGCTTCTTGATTCCCATGGCTCATGGTGACAGTCATTTTGACGTTGATTTTGAGGGCAAAAGCTGTGCAAGTATTTGCGAAGCTGTTCAAGATTAGTTGTAACTGTTCCTCGGAATGGGAGCAGAAGCCAGCATCATCAGCATAGAGTGCCTCGCACGCGTGAAGTGCTGTTGTTTTTGTCTTGGCCCTCAAGCGTGGCGTTGAGTAGATATTTGCGTCAAGCCTGGTCCTCTGACCTACTTCAGGATGAGCAATGTTGGCATTTTGCACAGCTTCTTTGAGTAGAATGGATAACAATATTCCAATAAGCGTCGGGGCTAGAACACATCCCTGCTTCTCACCATGTTTGATAGTGAAAGGCTCAGGTATAATTGTTTTAAACATATCTATTACGTGAATTTTCACCATTTAGAGGCTTTTCGATGTGACACACCAACTTCTTCAGTACACGTGACGTATGACGCCATCGTACATGTGAAGTAGTTCGTAGTCGTAGTAGTGTCGGCCGCCAATAAACGCAACCACGCAACACCATCATTTCATACACGGGGAGGGAGCGAATATAGTGGACAAGGAAGTCAACAAAAAACACGGCAAATAAAAGAAGCCACATGGATCAGAAAAGCCAGGACACCAATCAATCGAGACGAGGGGATTTACAAACTATCTCACATGTACGATGACGTCATACGTCACATGAACTGAAAAAGGTGGTGTCACATCGAAAAGCCTCTATAAGGTAACAATTCACGTATTGGATATGTTTAAAAGAACTAATTTGCATAGAAATGAACTATCCTGAAGAATGTTCAGCAAGGTATTTTGTATTCATTTTGCTGGCGTTTAGCTTATGGTTAGATATATTCTGCTGTATCTTCTTATGATACACTACAGCCGAATTTCCCAAAGCTATTCCAGTTGTACTTCTGGTCACCGTGCGGCATTCTTCTTCCAGTTTTGTTCTCCTGCTTAATTTACTTTACATCTTATTTTTTGGTTTTCTTAATTTGTTGTCTCTATCATGTCGACTGTCTGCTTCTTTTCGCTCTATACCTTGTGACGTTAGCGACATTCGCACAATGTTGTCACTTGCAAATATTTGAAACTAAGTGTCATTAGCAGGTCTTTCGAAAGGTTTGTGCAGACTAAGATTGTATTTTATTCTTTGTTAAAGCCTCGACATGTATACACATCATAATTATTGTTGGGAGCCCTAAGTTTATTTGGGGGTAGGGAGACTCAGTGGGATACAGGTATACGTTTCTTGGAACCCTCCAAGAGGAGGATGCAGTTGGAAATTTGTGGCACGTCAACGAGGGTGCAGTTTGACGATTTTGGAGCCTCGATGGGTGCAGTTGGGTTGTTTTTGTGAGCCTCACGGAGGTTGGAATGGTGAGTTTGGGGATTTTTTAGCCTGATTGCGCAGGAAAAACTATCTATGAGTAAAAAACACATATCTTTTGTCATAATAGTTTGTTCCGTTTTAATAATCTGTCTCATGGTCCAAACCTTGCCGCAGTGAGACAGCTTGTGTATTTAAGTGACACAGAGAGTTAAGCCAGCCGGGGCTTTGGCTCCTGACAGGGTTACCCAAGCTGGACAGGTCGAAGGATAGACGCCAGACAAATAGGGAACACCCTCTTCTCGGGGATAAGATGTTTGCTTGGGGCCAACGACCCCAACATTAAAGACAAATTGTTACAGAAACATTTATGACAAACTCAAGAGAGCATCACTGCTTGGGAGAGGTTGGGCCTTCAAACAGATGCAATATTACGCAGTATAGTGAAAGCCGAGAGGAAGCTGAACGATCGACTGCCCTATTGAAAACCAACAAACTCACACAGGTTGCTACCTGGAACGTCAGAACAATGTACGAAGCAGGGAAAGCAGCACAGGAAGCAATAGAGATGAAGAACTGATAGACCTGCTTGGACTGTGTGAGACCAGATGGTTACCGTCTGGCCAAGTGAGACGTACAATAGGACAGTTGGTGCTGTACTTGGTGCTGTACTCGGGACATGCCTGCACCGTGAGGGTGTTGCCTTTAAGCTGACTAGGCAGTCTCAGAGAGCATTAATTAGCTGGGACGCGATCAATTCCAGAACGCTTACTGCCAAATTCAAGACGAAAAACAAGAATATAACAATTAATGTGATACAGTGCTGTGCTCCCACAAATGATGCGAACGAGGAATGGAAATACGGCCTAAGGATGTTCCGATTCTCATGGGCGACTTCAACGCAAATATAAGAAATAACAACACAGGTTATGAGCAAGTCACGAGCAAGCACGGACTAGGACAGATGAATGACAATGGAGAATGGTTCGCAAACCTATGTGCCATGAACAGCCTACATAAAGACATCCACAAGGCAACCTGGAGATCACCTAACCATCTTACTGAAAATCAAATAGATCATGTGTGTGTTGGACAGAAGTTCAGACGGTCGCTGCAGGACGTGTGAGAGAAGAGAGAGACTGATGCTGCTTCTGATCACCAACTGGTAGTGGCAACACTCAAGCTCCATCTCATGAGGCACACAGCACAGGGCAGCAGCACAAAAACACGTCACAACATATATCTACTGAAGGACAAGGGAATGACAGAAAAGTACCGGATCAGCCTCTCGAACAGATATCAGGTGCTGCACGAACTATACCATAACAATACTGACCTAGAACCGAAGTGACAACAGGCCAATCTGCTGTATCGGAAGACGTGAGAAAAGAAGCGGGAAAAATTTGATCAATGAGGTGTTTTTTTTTTCTTGTGTCAGTGCGGCGAGTGGTGTTTTGGTTTAGGGTTAACGTAGGTGATAACATGGTGACCGTGGCAGAGCGGTGCATGCCGGGAGGTTGTTTGGCACCACGAGGCGCTTTGGGGCCTCCTCAACCAATTTTCCCGCTCCTTTTCTCATATCTTCTGATAAGTAATGAGTATGTTACTGGAACATGATCTTCAAAGGAGCCTCTTGGGTAGGACGGGTGAGTTGGAGGATGACCTTCTCTTAGCGGATGCGTGCGCGTGTGTAATGGTAGGACGGGTTGGTGGACGGCTAATGACCGCCTCTTATGGAGTATATCATCGTGTGTGCATGCATGCATGCATGTATGCATGGAAAACTAACAAAATACGGTCGTATACGAGGGCACACGTATTTTATTTAGCAAAGATACAAGCGGATAACGATAATGACGTGACTTGCGGGTGTCTTACCATCCCGCCCGTGGTCGTGAGCTTATGGGTGATTACCACCACGCCATTGGCTCGTGTATGAATGAGACTTGCAGGTGTTTTATCACCACGCAAGCTGTCTGAGGTTACAGGTGTTGACCACCGCACCATCGGCTCAATTGATGATGATGATACCTTGTCAGTGAAACACGGTGCCGATCAATGCCGAAAAACGTCACAAGCTAATCGATGTAAGAACTAGTCTCATCTATGATGACGCAGCGCCAGTTGAAATGCGTTTTATCTTCTGCATTTATCACGCAACTCCACCAATAATTTTTGAGCGACCCCCATAAAGCTTCTTTCGACGGTGTCGTCTCCACCAGTTCAACTTTTCCAGTAGCCAGCAAGCCATCTCTCAACTCTTTCGAGGTTGTGAACTTTATCATCAATAAGTTCCGCATACAGTCAACGCGGATAGCATCCCACTCGGATGCTCTTCTCGTATTCCTTATGGGTCTACTTTTCCATTTCGCCATGTACGCTGACCTTGCCTCTTTGATAATTTCCGCGCATTCGGCGTCTTCGTTAAACATCGCCTTTCATGATACGCATGTTCAACAGACTTAAACACCCGACCGTACGCTTCAAGTCGACACGGGTAAACATTCGACAGGAAAGAAGCTGACCCACCAAATCGTATGGGCATATCCAACATATTACCGCTGGCTCACCAATTACGTGTAGTATAACCGTTTTCTCCGTCATTTGTCTCAAAACATTTAAGTGATGACGAATGTAACTACCCTATATCTGACTGGTAGGTGTGGGCGTGAACAGTATGTGCGCATGCGTGAATGTGACATGCGTGTGTGAAGGTGATTGATGAACTAGTTATGAAGGAACCAATGAATGGAAGGTGTGGGCGTTGTCAGTATGTGTGCGTGTTTGGACATGTATTATTGCATGTGTGGATATGTATTCATTCTCGAAGGTGTCATGTCGGTTATGAAGCAGTACGGGACAGTAATTGTAGGGAATTCAGATTGAATATGTACTTATGCTATGCTTATGACTAAATGTTGAGTGTGCGGTCACGAGATGGGAAAGGCTACTCTAACAAGAAACCAACATACGCACAACATTCGCCCAACAGACAACTCAAACAGGTCCAACACACGCACAACGCAAAACAGACGCTCGGCAGAGGGACAACATACACACAACAGACACCCAACACATGTACAATACACGCCCAAAACACGCAAAAACACATGCACAACAGACGTACAAAACACGTACAACAGACACCCAACAAACAACCAACACATGCACAATAGACGCACAACACATCACACACAGATACACCATTTTGGTGGCGCCACTTGACCTACATCCGGGTACTTGACCTTGGCTTTTGACATTGACCTACATACTGGTACTATACCCGTGTAATTGACTCTGATCTTGACCTACATTCGGGTACTTGACCTTGACCTAGATATGACGTCATTGCTCTTGCTCAGCGCCGCGCCAACCACCCGCGCTGATTAACCTACTAAACTACTTACATACGTACATACGTACGTACGTACATACATAGATACGTACATACATACATACATACGTACCTACATACAAACATACATACATAGATACATAGATACATATATACATAGATACATACGTACATACATACATACATACATACATACATACATACATACGTACATACGTACGTACATACGTACGTACGTACGTACGTACGTGCATACATGCATACAGGCATACAGGCATACAGACATACAGGCATACAGGCATACATGCATACATACATACATACATACATACATACATGCAAACATGCATACATGCATACATATATTAGTTCATGCTTTTATTTGTGATGTACACAATTAGTTGGGTTCAACAAATAATGTTCTTGGACCTGTTAATTTTACAAAATTCAAAACAAATTCGTCGCAGCGCTCGAAAGAAATGGTTGTACATACACATTAAGGCGTAATTTGAGACACGTATAACTACACCCGATATACCTCATTTTATATTATAATGGGTTGTACGATTGTTGCAACATGTTGTCTCTGTTAGAAATAACATGTAACTAGATAGATACACCATTTTGGTGGCGCCACTTGACCAACATCCGGGTAAGAGACCTTGGCTTTTGACCTTGACCTACATACGGGTACTTCCGGGTATTTGACTCTGACCTTTACCTACATTCGGATACTTGACCTTGACCTAGATATGACGTCATTGCTCTTGCTCAGCGCCGCGCCAACCACCCGCGCTGATTAAAAATACTAAACTACTTACATACATACGTACGTACATACATACGTACGTAAATACGTACATACCTACATACGTACAAACGTACATACGTTCATACGTACATACGTACATACGTACGTACGTACGTACGTACATACAAAGATACGTACATACATACATACATACGTACGTACGTACGTACGTACGTACGTACATACATACATACATACATACATACATACATACATACATACGTACATACGTACATACGTACGTACGTGCATACATGCATACATGCATACATGCATACATACATACATGCATACATACATACATACATACATACATACATACATACATACATACATACATACATACATACATACATACATACATACATACATACATATAATAGTTCATGCTTTTATCTGTGATCTACACAATTAGTTGGGTTCAACAAATAATGTTCTTGGGCCTGTTAATTATACAAAATTCAAAACAAATTCGTCGCAGCGCTCGAAAGAAATGGTTGTACGTACACATTAAGGCGTAATTTGAGACACGTGTAACTACACCCGATATACCTCATTCTATATTATAATGGGATGTACGATTGTTGCAACATGTTGTCTCTTTTAGAAATAACATGTAACTATGATTGCTAACAGTTATTGTTTATACTATATATTTCTGTGTTTAGATATCACTACTTTATGTAGTTTAAAGGGACACATTCTGATATTGTTCTCGTACAACCATCAACCTTGTTACAAGGTACTGCAACATCCAGACTCACCCACACCCCCACATACGCACACAAATACACACGCAAACTCATACACACGCACCAATCATACACACGCGCACGCACTCACACACGCATGCACACACACACCACACACACATTCACGCACGCACACACACATACACACACATACTCACGCACACTCATATACACACACCAATCATGCACACGCTAGCGCACGCACTCACACACACAAAGTACATACACCCACACTCACGGACGCAAGCACACATACATACATACATACATACATACATACATACATACATACATACATACATACATACATACATACATACATACGTACATACGGCTGGAGTTAGGAGGTCCCGTTAGTGTTTCAAATGTTTGAGAATTCGACGCAAATTATACATATAAATCAAGTACTGAGAAATTCGAAAGAAAAAACCACCATAACATTTAAGGAATAAAGCTGTATTTATTAGTTTGATTTAGCAGTCAGTTGTGCACAGGATCGAAGTCGCGGTATCCCGGTGTTTGTACGTAAAGCAATTCATGACGATAAATGCGTGGGGTAGCATTGGTGAGTCATGCAATACGTTTGCAATAATGTAACTGGGGCGTATATAAACCTTAATAATATAGTATTATGTTTTGTTTACATACTCAACCATCATGTTAATCTATAACTCAATCAACGATAAACACATTGCATTCGTGATAATGCATTTTGACAATGGTCTGTTTTCTAGATACTGAACAACGATGCATTCATAATTCATATCCAAGCAATACACATAATACTTATGTTATATCAATAGTATTTTTAACGGTATAATAGAGAGTTGCGTCGTAAAATGACGAAGATGGGGACACTGATTGCAATACGATTCCACTGTGTAACAATGATTGTAACACTAATTATTATACCATTCCAGTGTGTAACGTTAATTGTAATATTTATTATAATACTAGTCAACTATGTAATACTCATTGTAACACTGACTGTAATATCATTCCATTGTGTTACATTTATGGTAACATTGATTGTAACATGAATCAATCATGTAGCATTCCAAGTAATATATTGTGACACAGTGCGAGAGCATTGTATATTAGGTGTTAACACGTTGATCTTTATATCATGTGACATTCACCATAGAATTGGCAGAATCATCTAGGTTGAGGGGTTATATTTTAAAGTACTCATTCAGGTCTTCTGCCATTAAGAATCCCTTTGATATTATATTTCCAGCACCATCTTCTAGAGGACCGACCTTATCTTGAACTTTCTGTTTGCTTCGAACATACGCATAAAAAATGTTGCTGTCATGTTTTATATTACTAGCTAATTGTTGTTCATAGCTTCTCTTTGAATTTCTAATTTCAGCTGTAGCTTGGTTAAGTGTTTCTTTATAACTGTTGTAGTCTTCATCTTTTCCAGTACATCTATATGACTTCCACATCATTTGTTTATACTTAATTTGTCTAATGGCTTCTTTCGATAAGTGTTTCTTTTTGGACCGTTTCCATTGTTTTTTGAAGGGTACACATTTATCGACTATGCACTTAATTTCGCTCTTTAATATATTCCAGCATTGTGTTGCTGTCTCATTTTTCAGTGTGTTATTCCTGTCTGTCTTTGCTAAATATTTCCTCATGTCCTTATACCTTCCTTTGTGGAAATTTCTCCTATATTGCTTTTTACTATTCCTTTCTGATTTTACTTTGATGGTAAAATGTATCTGGTTGTGATCACTACTCCCCAGTGGCTCACATATCTTGACATTGTCAACTAATTCATTCTGTAAGGACAAAACTATGTCTAACACATTCTCACCCCTGGTTGGTTCTAGCACATGTTGAGAAAGGAAAGTATCTTGAACTAAAACTAAAAACTTGTGGTCCTCACTCCCCATACTCTGTAGAGATTTCCATTGTATATGCCCGTGGTTAAAATCCCCCATAATAATACAGTCCCGTTTGCTTACTTCCCTTATAGTTTTTTTTTTTTTAATTCCCTTCTATGCTTATGTTTGGACTTCGATAAACTAACCCAACTGTTAACGTTGAGTTTCCTGTAACTATGTTACACCAAACAGCTTCTTTGCAATCTGCTTCTCTTTCTAATTTTATTTCATCAGCCTGGTTAGATTCTTTAATATATAAAATAACTCCACCTCCCATTCTTCTTGTTCTATCTTTTCTAAACATTACATATCCTGTCAGTCCCAATTCGGCATCTAATATATCGGTGGTTGCCCATGATTCGGTTATACCTATTATGTGAGTGTCAATATCTTCTACCATAATGTTTAGTTCATTTCTTTTGTTTACTATACTCCTTGCGTTTAAACAAACACATTTATATCTAGCTTCAGAAGAGTTTTTTAGACTGTTCTTTGGTGATTTATTTGTGCTGTCTTTATCTATGACTCCAGTTTCAGGCTTTTCTGTGAGTCCCCCCTGCGAATCTAGTTTAAATAGATGCAACCTGTCCCACTGTCAACAGATCGTAGCAGGTTCTCTGAGAAAACTGCTGCCCCCTTTCCATTAAGATGGAGGCCATCTCTTGTGTACATATCTTCCCTCCCAACAAAATATCCCCACAAATCTGTGAATCCCACCCCCTCTTCTTCACACATCTGCTCAACTAATGCGTCGATCGCCATCCTCTTGAAGTTTCTATACGTTGCCCTCATCCTCCCATTACTAGCAAATTCCCGAGAGAATAATCTGTTCAACTCCTGTCTTCTTTAGCTTCCTCACTAACTGTATATACTTCTGTACTATCCCAGTTGTTCCCTCCCTGTCTGCATTATTTGTTCCTACATGTACCAGTGTAGACCCTCCCTTGCCATGTCCCAATACCTTCTCTACCCTGTCAGTCACATGTTCAATCCTAGCCCCCGGTAGACAAACAACGACGTCCTTCCCCTCGCTCAGTGTCTTGTCCGTCTTTCTCATAATGGAGTCGCCCATAAACACCCTCGCTTTCCTCATTGCCCACTCAACCATTGCCTTAGAGTAGCTCCTTCTTCGGTTTGCATCTGTCTGGTTGTTGTCTTTCCCCCGTCGTCTTCTCTCCTGACACATTCTCTTCCGATCCATTCTTTCCTGCCGCTTTTTCTCTTGTCACCTTTCCTCCTGTCAGCGTCAATTTTATCGACTTCTCCTCTATCACATTTGCTCTCACTTCCTTTCTTCCCTTCATCTTTCCTCCTATCTCATTTTCTTCTCTCCTCTCCCGTCCCACCTTCCCTCCTCTCAATCTCCTTTCCTCAGTTTTCTTGCCACTGCTATTCTCCTTCAGTCTTGCAGGATCCTCTCCTCTCTTCCTGTCGTCTCTCTCCATTCGACCTGTCTCCTTTCTATTTCCCATCTCCATTCCCTTCACAATATCTGTCAACCTAACTATCACCTTCCAACACCCAATGCACTGAAAGGTGAATCCTTCCGCCATGGTTTCTGCCCATGTCTTCCCACAGCCGGACAATGCAAAATCTACCCAGCTGTTGCAGCGATCGCACACCAGGTGTAGCTTTATCCCTATCAGAATTTATTTAATAACTTAACTAACTTAGTATTTATAAAGACTGTTTCCTGTGTATTACAGCACACTTGATGTTACATATTTTAATTACATAGCCGACTATTTATTCTATCACGAACGCTAACATTACCCGTAGTGACCTCATTTAAATACAATCAATTACGTTACGTTAGGCTGCTTTAATTTATTTAGGCCCGACTATCGCCCTTTGTTTAATTTTAACAACAATGCTACCTAATCAAAATATCTAGCAAGTAATGGCTTACACAGATATTATCTAATGTAAGTAGTTTGCTGGTTGTTACTTTATTTCCTATATATTCTACCACATAATGAGGTTTGTTAAATCTTGTTTACAACTTATCGAAGGCTAAGTTACCCTATTATCACTCACTATACTAAGGTGTTCTAAAATACTTTAACTAACTAACTTTAAGCACAACTGTTACTCAGTATATGTTTACCGCAACTTTATGAATGATACTAAGGCAAGAATAATATTTAGTAATCAGTAATTCCACCTGTTTATCAACTTTTCTGCACCACCAATTTCTACGATCTATCTCCGCCAAAAGAACTACAGAATGTGAAATCACCATACTCCCAGCGGACAAGGGGAAGGTCATAGTCATCATGGAAACGAAAGAATACCAGGAGAAAATGAAGGAAATACTAAAAGCCCAATCGACGGATCAAGAATTAAAGAAGGACCCGACCAGGAAGTACAAGGCGGAACTGATCAGAATTATAAATTCTTTGGAATCGAAAGGAAAGATAAATATCAGTACCGTTAGCATCGATTTTAGCGAAGAGAGAGTATTAGATCGGAGAGTATGCTGGCTTTCAAGATGGCTGACGGTGTGTAGGCGAGCCTGTGTCGCTCCCAAGATTTTCTTTGTACATGTGGTTACGAAAGAATGAATCAACTATTAGATCGCTGAGAATGCATCCTCGCGCCACAGGTTGCGCTGCTGATTATAACAGTCTCGCAGCCGATATTATCGCTCCCCGGGAAGTTTCGGGACGGGGTGGAGACGTACTTATTTGAATACACAATGCCGCTCAGCTGCTAGCGAGAATGGTCGAATATTGTGATTCGTGGAATTCGAGTACCTCGTATTGGAACTGGAACGTGAGTCTGACGGGGGTCTGCGCTGTTCTCACGGGTGGTACGGCGGCGAAGTCAACTATGTTTTGATTCAGCTATCTTCCACACAATGAATTGGAGATCTGCCAGGGGAGTGTACTTAGTTACCACCCCTGACTTGCCAGGACGAGAGTACGCAAACCGTTTGAGTGGAATTGTGACCATACTTTTGAAAGCGGTCGCCGAACGTGTTCGATAGGGGGCAGCACCATATTCAAATGTTCGACGTTGATATATGTTCACTGGTTTGAGAGATATAGAGCGGAGTCGCACTACTTCCAGATGCTGTTTTGCCCCAGATTACCATACCACAAGATTGCAGTTCAAACTATCAAGATAATCATGATGTTCAGACAGGAAAGCAATAGTGTATCAATAGTCCAACAGTTAGTGTACACCCAGATAGCCATCCATATCGGCCCTACATTGGCTACATCCTGGCAACCTCGGGCATATATATCCAATATTGAGCCGATATCGGTCCGATGTTGGGCATAGTGGTCGTTGGCACTGATGGTGCCGACATTGGACCTATATTGGCCAAAGATAGGCCATGTCGTATACAGACAAGGGTTCATCAGAAAATGTAACTTAATCTACCCTTTAAAAATATGAACATATGCAAAATATGTTACATTAATTATAGTAAATGTCTTTTTTGTAGAATTTCGGCGAGCTTATAGATCTTTATTTTGATTAAATGTTTGCAACATTTTGTGCGCCGCTGCATTCAGCTCATGCCGCCATTGTCTGCTGTCTTTGATAAATAGGTACTGCGTTGTTCTGTTTTAATCCGATCTAATCACGCCAATCATAGTATAAATCACTTCATAAATATTTTATAAAGTGTATGTAGAACATTTCTGAGATCTTACTTATAGTTTGAAGTTATTTGCCAATTTTCTAAATATAGAAATATAGCATCTAGCCTAGGTAGTAACGGTACAAATCTAAAACTAGTTTTTCTTTGGAAATGGAGTCGTTTCATGAGGATTCATATTGGACAAAACGTAGAAAAATACATGCTAGGGTTGCTTCACATCTTAATAATCTTCAGAATCTTGGAGAAATTGATTCTGATGCTAATCAATCGGAAAATGACGAAACTAGGCTTGATGACAATGATGTGCCTGCAAATTTTCATGATCATGATGATGGTTGTGAAGAGTTGTCTTCGTCCTGTGATGAATTTGAGTGTTCTCTTGAAACGATAATTTCTGGCATACCTGATGCCAATGAGCATGAGCTAAATGTTGAAACTGATGATGATTTAGTTTACCAAATGTGCTCCAATGGCATGAGTAGAGTTCATGGCTCCGTGATGGAGTCTGCATTTTCCAATGGCTCTGAGAGTGAGTCTGAGACTGAGTTTTTCAATAGTGAATCTGAGTCCGACATTCCCGATTCGGAGTTCATGGATGAAAAATGTGCTGATATGTCTGCCAAATTAGCAGAATGGGCAAATTAATTTAAAATTTCTCATGTTGCTCTACAGCGACTTCTCTTACTTTTACGTCCATCTTTTCCAAAGTTGCCTAAAGATCCCAGAACACTTCTTAGTACACTTAGGAGTTATGAAATCCAGAGTATCTCAGGTGGACTCTACCATCACTTTGGTATTGCTCAAGGTATTTCCCAGACATTGCCTTCCGAATTGAAGAAATTGTCAGATTTGGATTGTATACATATCCAGGTGAATGTAGATGGCCTTCCGATTTTCAAAAGTACGAAAGCACAGTTTTGGCCCATTTTAGGGAGAATTGTGAAGCCAGCAGCTTCTGACCCATTTATCATTGGTTTGTTCAGTGGAATTCAGAAGCCAGGTAGTGTAGGTGAATATCTGAATGATTTCATTGCTGAAGTGCAGCATATTGAGCAACATGGACTTGACATTGATGGTTTTGAGGAGAATCCTAGCATTCATTTGTCATGTTTTATTTGTGACGCACCTGCACGCGCATTTGTTAAAAATGTCAAGGGTCTCAACGCTTATTATGGTTGCGATAAGTGCACTCAGAAGGGTGTATGGCAAGAAAAGGTAACTTTTCCCGAGATAGATGCTCCTCTGCGCACTGATGTTGCAATTGATGAAATGGCTTATGCTAGTAATCATTGTGTAGGAGGGAAACTATCTCCTCTCAGCAGGCTTTCACTTGGAATGGTCTCTCAATTTCCACATGACCCCATGCATCTTGTCTTTCTTGGAGTGGTCAAACGCTTAATCCTAAATTGGCTGAGGGGCCCAGTTGTTAACAGGTGTCGTATTGGTGCTAATGCCATCAGTCGGATCTCTGAAAATCTTCTCTCTTGTCACCAATATCTTCCAAGGGAATTTCCAAGGAAATGCAGATCATTGTCGGAAGTTGATAGGTGGAAGGCTACTGAATTCAGGCAGTTTATCATCTACAGTGGTATTGTTGTTCTTAAAGGCATCATATCGGAAGCTTTTTACAAGCATTTTTTGCATATTTTTGTTGGTATCTACTGTCTGTCCAGTCCCTTACACTATGCCACACATTGTGAGTATGCTAATGATCAGCTTCTTCTGTTTGTGCAACAGTGGGGAAAGTTGTATGGCACTGACATAGTTTATAATATCCATAGCTTGACTCACCTGGCAGCTGATGCAATGATGTTCGGTCCACTTGATGATTTTAGTGCTTTTCCCTTTGAAAATTTTCTTTGTAAACTTAAAAAGATGTTACGAAAGCCAAAATTTCCCCTATCACAGATTATTCGTAGGCTGTCAGAAATGCAAGGATGTAAAATTGTAAAAAAAAGAAAACATGGGGATTCCTTCCTGAAACCGCACACATTGGGACCTCTTCCATTAGAATTGAAGGGATTCTACCAGTTCAAGGGAATTTGTCATGCTGATCTATATTTCTCCATTGAAGATGGTAACAACTGTGTCAAAGTTGGTTCTCAGTATGGCCTTATCCGGAACATTGTTTGCAAGGACATACTGTATTCTGATCAATCTGAACCGTCAGTAATATTTGAGCCTTTTGGATCTTTTTCTGATTTCTTCAGTGATCCTTTGAAGTCATCAGACTTGGGTATTGTTAAGGTGACTCGACCCAGTGGCCACTTAAAAGTTGTGTGCATGTCGCAAATTGCATGCAAGTATGTCCGGCTACCCTACAAAGACACATTTGTTATTGTGCCACTACTTCATCAGTTCTATTACTCAATGCTTCATGTTCAAATGCATGCTCTCACAACAGCGGTAATCCACTCCACCTAACCCTTACGTTCATTACCGCTGCATCTTTGCAAAGACATGTCCATTATCGCATTGGCGCCCTCTGATGAGCATGATGAGAAAAGTGTAAAATGTAGAGTTATCCGTCCCTACCTATGCGAGCTGTCGACCAATCGATATTTGTTTACCATACGCTGCGTCGTCAATGTCAACAAAACATGTTTAAATTTAAACCCACATTAAAAATCGGGTCTGCGAATCTTAAAATAAATTTCAGTGTGTGACTCTGAAGACATTCAAGCGGTTACCACACCCACTCTCCATTGTAAACATGTCACGTTTTTGGTTAATATTGTTAACAGTCCAGCAGTGGTAGATCATCGGACTTCAGAGCCAACGCTTTAAAGTCCCGAGTTCGAATCCACACAGGGGACCTGGCATCAATGTCCGCGGAGGTTACCTTTGCGATGCAGTCATGATAGCAGTTATCATCCTTGGTTCGTCAGTACCAGCCGGTGCTCGCAGGTTTCCTCCTGTAATAAACTAACAAGCTGTGAAAGAATCTTGAAAGCGGCTCTAGACATGCTAAGCCCCAACCAACAAAAAATAAAATGTTCAAACGATTACATTATAGATGTTGCATCTACTTCAGGCCTAAAATGTTGCTCTTGAAAATACAAGTGGCATAATTATTTTACCTTTTAATCATGTCAATATAATATATAATTTTATGTCTGGACTAAGATGAACGATGGCAGAATTCTACTTGGTCGTCGAGTTTGTGGACAATGGGCTGTTGGCTGTCATACCAGAAAACTGGTGGGACAAGGATGGTACAGGTTGTGCTCT
Source organism: Paraescarpia echinospica (assembly GCA_020002185.1). NCBI lineage: Eukaryota > Metazoa > Annelida > Polychaeta > Sabellida > Siboglinidae > Paraescarpia > Paraescarpia echinospica. The sequence continues at coordinate 24,285,626 of CM034534.1, read as the reverse complement.
GTGGCCACCATATAAAACCGATTCGTTGCGCCTGCGAAATGCAGGTAAACTCAAAGAAATCCCCATGGACACCTGGAATGCCTATCCAGTGAGGAGGATTATGTACAAGACCAGTAAGTATCAATTTTGGAAATTATGATAAATAAAAAATGTATGTTTACATTACTTCATTGCTTTCCACGAGGGCTTGCTGATGCGATAGGGTTTCAGTGATTTTTCTTTTCTAATTTTCCTTCTGAAAAAAGATAAATATAAATCAACGAAACCATAAATTGTTTTTAGTGATTGTGAGCCTCACTCCAAATAGCCCAAGAAATAGTTACCACCATTTTAATGACTTCCATGGAGTTATAAACAGTGAGTTCTACTCCCATTGCTGCGGGAATGATAATGAAAGGAAGGGAAGTAACTCAAGGGAACCCGAATGATTTTGTCACTTGTTGAAAATAACACGACATGCAGAGGGCGCTTCAACAGTTCAGTCGGAATGTGTGGACTTTTCAAGCCATCAGGTATGACGATGATTGGTTGGGGTATGCATAGCATTACAAACAAAGTTTATCATTGCCAGGGTGAATGACTTAGGTGCATTGAGGTATTTGCTTTTCAAAATCAGATTTAGGCCAGCCTACAATTATTGTTTGTTTGCGGTAACACCACCAACTCGCTAAAATTAGTTTAAAACAATTAAATTCTTAGCATTTTGCCAGGAAGTGTATCAGACTCTGCCTGAAACTTGTTAAAACACACTTAGCACACAAACTTTACTCTGTAGGTCCCGTGCAATGACATTGAATCTTAATTTTCAGCTTCCTGGGAGAATGCCAACAAGAAATGCAAAGTGGCAGAATCTACTTCAAACCTTGATAGTGCCTTAGATGGAAATGACGAGGATGCTGGTGAAAATGCAGTCAGGCTGTCTAAAAGGCGTAAAAGGTAAATTATGTGACACACCTGAAGATAATATGACCCGTGAAGAAAATTGCAAAAACCCATGATGGAAAAAGAGAAGATTTTTGCCTCGCAGTAAGTGGAAATCTGACTGCTGGCTTTCAAAGCATAAACAACGAATAGATCATTATTTGTCTTCACCCGTGAGGGATATTTCCTAATCCTTGAATTTTCCACAGATCTCCACAGCGGTTCGACGATGAAATTTATGAAGATGATGACTGTGCCTCTGAAGATCCAGAAAAAACAGAAATCGAGAATAGGCCCACCAGTAACCACCAAAACGAAATCGTGTCCCGTTCACCTCCTCCAGCTCCTTGTTTATCCAGAGGTACTATACGACTGTCTTCTTTCATGAACATGCCACTACAATAACAAAACCATGAGTATTCCCCCCTGATATGCAGATCGGATTCGTTGTTGTCTTTGGCCTGGAAATCCGTATCTGAAATACGTTTGTGGTTTTATGTTTGTCATAACCATAACAGCATACAAGATATGTTATGATTATCATTTTTGATTAAATTTGAGTCCTAAAATGTTCATTCACTTTGCGTACTTCTCGTCGTTTTTGTACAGCAAATCCTTTTCATCAATCTCGGGTAGGGAAAATTTCATGTTACCCCTCTGACAGTATCCATTATTTGAAACTGGTTAGTGGTAGCTGTCCGGTCATATTACTCCCCCCCACCATATTTCTTAGTAACATATCAGTTTTCGTCAACTCTGACATAAGATATACATATTTTGTTTTTCAGTCAATATATCTTTAGCTACACCATTGAGGGCCTTAGATTCTTCAGCGACAACACCCCGACGTACTGATGGCACTCCAAATTCCTTTCGACCTACTGTTAGACCTCGGACATCTGGAAGTCGGTCTTCTGATGATGCAAACATGGAACATGTGATGTGTAAGTGTCCAGAGCCGGAATGTAAAGAAGTACTTTTACTTTGTTACTTTACTTTTGTAGAAAAATGTACTTTTCTTGAGTAACAAAGTACATTTTTTAAGAAGTACTTTTACTTGTAATGAATTACAATTAAGGTATACTTTTCTGAATGTAATGAAGTATCCATAATTTATGTGTAAACATTTTGGAACTTCTAACCTGTTTGCCCCCAGCACAGATCTATACATATATATCAGCGGGTATTACAATTGGTATTATTTTCTGATTTGCTGATTCGTTACCATTACCCGACATGATTACCAGGTGGTGTACAAGTTGCAAAACAAAATGACAAGCCATTTACTTAGAAAAAGTACTTTTGTGTTAACTTCTAGTACAGGTTTTTACTTGTACTTCAAATACATTTAAAAATATTTTTTTTACTTGCGTAGCTTTTGTCCTAGTTACTTGTACTTGTACACAAGTACAAAATGAATGTACTTCTACCAGCTCTGTAAGTGTCTATATATGTAGAGATGCTATTCAGTGTTCTGTCTGCTCAGTAATTACTGTCTGTCACCATGTAGGTTTTAGACTGAAAAAGGGAAAGGGTTAAATTAGTAACTGTAACGGAATATTGTCCTGATGTAAGCTTCTAGAACTGCTGGGGTCATCCAAGTTATGCAATTCATACATTGATGTTTTAAACCTTTTGCAGCAAGAATGCTCACTCCTGTGCTCACTGTCCTCGAAGACATACGACAACAGCAGTGGGAGCAAAAGCGAATGCTGCAGATGCTACTGGCACGCCAACCTCCGCAGGAGTTGCCGGAAGATGCAGATGAGCAGGCCGGGGACATGAAACTGCCATGCGAGTCTGAGGAAGAGCTGCTTCATCTGGACAGGAAGCTGGCGTCTGACAAACGCTTTGAAAAGAAAATGGTTAGTCTGCATCCATTGGATGAGCTTATCAAAATCTTGTTGATTGAAATATCATGGACCTTCATGCTTTCTAACTGGTTGAGTACATTGCATTGTGGTCTCCATCAGTGAATCTTCAAAAAATAAACCAGAAATGTAGGCAAATATTTCAGCAGATATCTACCCCAACACTGTCATAAAATCATAATGCTGATGTGTCTTTGCTTAATATTAAAGTAAACGTTGGTCTCTAAATTACCAAGATAGGACCGACCATCATTTGTTCCATTTATTTTCTAATGAATTTTTTTTATAATTTGGGTTTACAGCCACTTTCAAGATTATTTCGCTCATATCACGGCTTGCCAGTTTACGGCAGGAGGAAGCTGCAACACCCGTAGCGCTGAGTTTTGCAGTAAACCTTCAAGCACCAGCTGGTACTTCCTATAATGATCGCATCGGAAAGGTAACTTCCGCGAACATTGATGCCGGGTCCCCGGGGCTGGTTCGAACTTAGGACCTTTGGCTCTGAAGTCCGACGATCTACCACTGCCCTTTTCTAATTGTCCGACTTCGGAGCCAAATGTCCTAGTTCGAACCAGCCCCGGGGACCCGGCATCAATGTTTGTGGAAATTACCTTTCCGACGCGATAATGATTGGAAGTACCAGCCGGTGCTCGCAGGTTTACTGCAACACTCAGCACTACGGGTGTTGCAGGTTTCCTCCTGTCGCAAATTGACAAGCGATATGAGCGAAATAATCTTGAAAGCAGCTCTAAACCCCAATTAAAAAAAATTAATAATCGCTTCTTTTTTCACAAGGTAAGCTTATTGGGCACAGTAGGCGGGTGTGGGCTGAAAGATGTCGTCAGAAGGATTTGTAGAGAGGTACTGACCAACGACCTCAGCATGAACTACAATCCCTCTGGGGCAAAGAACAAGAAGTCGTTCAATGCATTGCGGTCGCTGAACAAAGCTATGTACAGTAAGTAATTGTAGTTTAAGCTTGAATACGTAATTCATTTAAATGTTTTTCAGGACAGAAGCTTCAGAGAAGTGTTCTCAAATCTATTTCTGTTCTAGACATATTCACCCATGAGAAAAGTGCAAATACTCGCCCCAATTTGAAGACGGATAAACGACTTCTGGGAATCCCAATATTGTGTATTCGAATAATTACTTCTATTTCCTAAACATTGCATGTAATACTAGCCGCGGTTGGTTGAAATGAGTTTTATTATGACCAACTGACCTGCCGCCAACCACTGATATAGTGAGCGAGCTTAAATTCAGAGTTTTGCAAAGCGATCAGCCAGAGGGTACTGCTGGCTGGCACTGACGTAATCAGCAGCAGCGACCCCTGGCGCGCGAGGATGTTGTAGACTAAACATTGGTAATATTGTGCAAGTTTATATGGTGCCGCCAATATTTTTGCGGTGCAGTCTGATCTACCATATAAGCTGCACTTGGTGCAGGTACAAAAATAAAACGAAATCGTTTCCTGTGTAAGTAGCCTCTTTAAAAACACAACAGTGAGAAGCATTTATATTTTAAAAACGTTTATGGCATAGTTTTGTAAACATTATTTTGTAGCATTGTCCATGACATTATTTCGAGATTGGTATCTTAGTGTTTCCTTTCATTTTAATTGCAGAAGCCATCAGAAAAAACGAGGAAACAAAGGACGCCACAGACAAGGCAATTCAGGAATGCGTTTCCAAGTGGTTTACTGGGGCCAAGGACAGGAATGGAAGGAGGATCAAAAGAAGAGCATCAGATACCACACAAATGACGGAACAAAATTAAATAAAATCTGTAACAGAAAATCAAATTGTTGCATATTTATTTTCCACAATGGATTGTTATAAACTGAAGGAAGTCTATTTGAATGCGGTCATGATAGGATATGTGCTCAGATTTACTGCAACACTAAGTGCTACAAGTTTTGCAGGTTTCTTCTTGCTATAAACTGACAAGCCATGATATCAGTGAAATAATCTTGAAAGTGGCTCTAAAGCCTAACATATACACCCACACCCTTTCCATTTGAGAGAATGTACACTGCTTCATGTATTGAATCGTCCAGCTTTTATTTTAACAGGAATTGTTTGGAAATGAGCATGAAATAATGTATAAAGATGCACGTTTGAAAAATATCCTATTTCACTGTGGTAAGTGATACACTTACATCAGAGCATCCTAATTGTACATGTAAAGTGGATTGCATTCTCTTATACCCACCAATTAACCCACACGCAGCCAAGAGTGGTCCCAGATATATTGTCTATGTGCAGCCAATATAGCCATCATTGCCAATATCGGGCCGAGATAGATCCTATGTGCAAATCCTAGATTGGGCCGATGTGGGCTATCTCGGTTTGACATTGGGCCGACATGGCCGAGATTGGACCGATGTCACATGCCAATATTGGGCCGATATCTGTGCCAACATAAACTGACGTTGGGCCGATATCGGGCCAATATCGTTTGGCTATCTGGGCAGGTATTAATGTACGTGAAATTGTCAACTGTTCGCACTGGTAGCGCTTACATAATCAATTGATAATGTGTCCCGTTCATTCAATGAGAGTAATACTTGTCATGCCCCTCTTTTGCTTGAACCAGCTTCAATGGGGGATTATATGGATGTTTATGGGTGAGTGTGGGGGTGCACGGTGCATGCCCCATTCGCCCTCAAAGGGGTGCACCTGGAGGTTCTTTGTGAGCATCATGGGTTGAAGTTTTGTGTTTTTATGAGGCTTAAAGGGGATGTTTAGGGCGCCGGTGAACGGAAGATAGACACCGCTCGTTTGCTCCTGAAGACCATCCAATAGCTAATTCGCACATGAAGATGACTTCTCTGCATGTGGTTTGTCTTTAAATCGACGGGTCGACCTGTATAACAGGACTGGCTAAAAAATCAGGTCTTATTTTTATATTAAATGTGTTTGAATATATGAATATCACATTTCAGATAGCAATTGGTGATCAACGCATGTACCTTCATGTCAATGCATATTATATATATATATATATTTATATATATATATATATATATACACATACATGTGACCAGGTCACACCGTACGGACATTAAGTTGCATAAACCTATTCTGCGCACGATCCAAACGTGGCAGTCTAGGTCAGGTCCCATCAATGTTGTGATTTTGGCAGAAATGCATACATAAATAATCTCACCTTTCAATGCCCAGATTATTTGTATGTCATGTATGTATGGCGCAACAGTTTGTCAATGTCGTGGTGCCTCGGAAGAGGAAGGAATGTATACAACATTGAAAAAATGATAATGCAGTTTATTGCAGCAGCAACACACCCACCCACACACACACACACACACACACACACACACACACACACACACACACACACACACACACACACACACACACACACACACACACACACACACACACACAAACCATATGAACAAGACGCATTCATGATACACGACCGGTCTATACACTGCTACACGTAAACAGTTAGAATATCCAATAAAAAACTGCATTCCGTTTATAGTTCTATTTTAATTAAAGACATCTCATATGCACCTATGCCAAAGACACCTACATGCACCGTTTTACCATCGATCGATGACCTGATGAAAATGCACGTCTTCCCGTTTCCTTTCCTTTTTTCTTTAAACATTTTTGATTCGACCTATACTCGACGAACATCATCAAAATATAAAATAACTAGATCGAGGGAGTTTGGGACGATCCCAGACCGATTTTATACGGGAATTTCACGTACGAAGCGAACCGAGCTGTGATTGGCGTGAAACTTTCGCCTGCTGGCAATTGTGTCAGTGTCATGGCACGCACCGCATTTGTTTGAGGTTAGTCATACACGTCGATAACTACCGGGTCTAGTAACCTAATAATAGAGGTCAGTCGGCGGAAGGACTGCATGTTTACGCAACAGCGATAACGCATCAAACGCCAGCTGGCATAGAAATATAGTTTGTTTTGTTGCCGTTGAAAAGGACCCTATTCAGAACTGTCAGTCGAGGAGACGATGGTACGATTCCACAAGCCGCCTTTTCGAAACGTAGGCAATTTCAATCATCTCACGTTGCCTGTGTCTTTTTGAAGAAACACCAAAACCGTTGGTCCCTCCTATATGGTGTCTATGCCATGGAAAGTAAAATATCCCACACAGGAGGTAAATATTTAACCTGTCGTGGACTAACGGAGTGGTGGTCTCTATATCTAACTCACTGGATCTTGTTGCCAGCGGCAGGAGCTACTTTCCAGTCTGAAGTGTGAGAGACGCTGAACAAGCAGTGCAGATAGTGTAATACATTGTATCGTTGGACTGGGTCCTATATGAAATTGCATACATACATATCATGACCCACAATTGGGCGTTGTTGTGCTATGTGTACGACATATGTTAGAGACCGCTTCACGGCGTTACAAGATCGGCCAATATAACGTTATTAAAGGTGAATTATAACTGTTTTCTCGGGATAATATGTCAAATTCTAATTATGTGTCTTGGTGTATATCACAGCAATAAAAATATCAAAGTAATAACTGTTAAACGACGATGTATATCATTGTCAATTTATGTGTTATTTGAAGTCGAATATGGGGTATGCAACATTTACATACATACATACGTACATACGTGCATACATGCATACATGCATACATGCATACATACATACGTACATACATACATACATACATACATACATACATACATACATACATACATACCTACATACATACATACATACATACATAAGTAGTTTAGTAGGTTAACCAGCGCGGGTGGTTGGCGCAGTGCTGAGCAAGAGCATTGACGTCATATCTAGATCAAGGTCAAGTACCCGGAAGTAGGTCAATGGCAAATATCAAGGTCAAATACCCGGATGTAGGTCAAGGTCAAATACCCGGATGTAGGTCAAGGTCAAATAATTGGATGTAGGTCAAGGTCAAATACCGGATGAATGTCAAGGACCAAGTACCCGGACGTAGGTCAAGTGGCACCACCTGGCGGTTAGATTACGAACTATAAATAGCGCTACCTGGCGGAATTTGTATGAACTAAATTTACCCTTACAGATAAGTCGTGAACTAAATATGGGTCCTGCCTAAACTGGTGCGTCTTATTTATGAAAATTGGCGCCCCTTGGTGGAAAGGTTACGAACTGAAAGAGAAGTACAAATAACTCCCCGTGACGGATGTCAGTGAACCAAATATCGATACTGCTTAAAGTCGTGTCTCTTGTTTCTTTTTTTATCTTTTTACTCTAAAAATAGGTCAAAGACGCCATTAAATAATGTAATCATTAAATAGGTCAGTGACGTCGTTAAATAAGACATTGCGCATGCTAGCGCCTCCTAGCCTATACATTTACAACCATAAAATTGGCCCAATCCCGAAGAATAGATAGAGAACTAATAAAATAAGTCAAATTATGTCATTTCTGATCACCATACAGATCTACGACCTGCCCGTCACCCTGTTTGTAATGTTTTGCCTATCAATGTATCTTATTACTTGCATACGTCGACTGCTTCCTGTATTAACAAAGAGGTATTGGTCAATTTGTGCGTACGTATGTATGTCATTAATGGCAGACGTGAAGTGATTCCTGAACAGGTAACATTCTTTGAGACATCTTTATCAACAAAATCAATGTCCCCCTATCATTTAACGTGGTCAAATGCTATTGTTTTTAATCAATGCTATAGCTTTACATAGGACATTTGCACTTACCTCAGTTGGTTGCCTGTTTGCAAATTGGTTTGAACTGGTATTCGACGCACAAGTCTGATCTTTTATTATAAAAATAGGTTAAAGACGTCATTAAATAGGTCATTGCGCATGCGCAATTGTGTCTTTTCTTATGTCTCATAGGTTGTCGACCTTTTGTTTAGGTGTAGGCCTCTCCTAACCTATACATTTACAACCATAAAATAGAGGGGCTAAAGCCCATGTTAAAGCATAGGGAGTTTCACACTGTTAAAGCATAGGGGCTAAAACCTATCTGACCTACAGCTCATAACCACTGACAAACAACTTACAAACACTGATATACGACAAACAAACATTGACCTACAACATACATATACCGACCTACAACACATAACCGGTGCTAAACATTGACCTACAACATACATACACCGACCTACAACACATAACCAGTGCTAAACATTGACCTACAACATGCATATACTGACCTACAATACATAACCAATGCTAAACATTGACTTTCCACTTATAGTGTGGTTACAGTGAATGAAAAATTCCACGAAAAATTTCATTCTAGAAGTTTCTACGCCGCCATGATCAGTGACGTCATGGTACGCGCGAGGTGAGTTGGTCAAACAGATAGTGCTTTGGTTAGACAACATTTTGAGCTTTCGCGCAGGAATGTAATCCCATCATGTGACGTCATGGTCAGTGACGTCATGGTACGCGCAGTAATAATCATAGTGATTCGGTTAGTCAACATTTTGGGCTTTAGCGTATGTAATGTAATCCCAATCCGGGTATTTTGCCCCATAGTATGTTTTTTCCAACAGTGATATCGTTAAAGCAATTCTTGTGTTTGTTTGATTGTCGCGTGCGAGCGCGCGCGCCGTGCATGACATCAAACCTATCATAGTTATTTGGTTAGCTATCATTTGTAAGAACTATATCGAACACCGGCTATAAACAAACTAGTATAATCCAGTATAAACCAATATAAACTGGTAACCAAGGCTCTGTGTGTTAGAAGAACATCCCGGTATTTGTCCCGTGTTAAAACATAAGATATAAATCCTATACTAAACGATAGGAAATTGTAAGACAGGAACTTATCTGCTAAAGTACTCAAACTGCCAGCTATTTACGTAATATTTTGGTCAAACCCTTTGTCATGTAACAGTATTTGTCATACGAGATTTGTACTTACAGGGCGTTTCTCAGTTGATTGTCCTGTTGCAAACCTTTTGCAAACTGGTTCCAAACTGTTTTGAAGTGGTATTCCCTATCCATGTCTCATCTGTGTTTCAACTGCACCTAGAGACCGACAGTACTGTTTCAACATTTTATCATGCTAGCATTCTTAACTTACACGTATGTATATAATTTCGTTCAACTTCATTATTAAATAAATAAACACGCGCGACGCGCTATGCGCGATGCATGATGTCAACTCTTCGGCCTTGACATCAAACTGATCGAGTAAAGAATTGGTTGCAAGCCTCTTTTTCGGAACAACCTCGTAACAAAGTGAAGCGTTATGATGAACAGTATATGAGCATAATAATCTTCCAGACAGGGTGTACCAGTATTTATATAGTTTACTGTGTTAGCAGTTAAGTGTACAAACTAACATTATATCGTTTTTGATCTGTTTTCATACTGTAGTGTTTAAATTCGTGCTTTTTCAATAAAAACCTTTCACACAATGTTCTATCATAAAAGCCCTAACCTGACATGGGTAACCGAAAACGGCCTCGTATATACACATATAGATACATACATAGAGACATACATAAACACAGACATAGAGACATACATACAGTTCACCCAACATTAACCTTCAACACCCAAACATTAACCTTCAACATATAATCATACCTTCAAATATACTTTTAAACATACAACTTTGCAAACTTTCACTGACAAACGTTCAAACAAACGTTCAAACACACTTTTAAATTGATAAACATATAGAGTTGAACTTACCTCAGTTGGTTGCCTGTTTGCAAATTGGTTTGAACTGGTATTCGAGGCACAAGTCTGATCTTTTCTGCAATTCGTTCGTGTACTTTCTACTCTGAGATCTTCGGCACGCCCAGTGACCTTTCGACACATTCACTAACTATATACTCTACAATCCATAATCTTTCGGCACGCCCACGTGACCTTTGCGTTCTGTCGAACTGTTATAAAAGACCTGCGTCTGTTTTTTTTGGTCATTATATCTTGCATTTTGGAAGATGAACAACATGACTAGTGATAACGTCCGACAAGAGAGTTTGGTACCGAAGGGGCAGCCTGCTCCAGCAACGGCCCCACTCGACCTCTCGACCCCGACAATCAACCCGGACCAACAGCCAAAGTCCAGTTCAACGACCAGTTCAATGACCAGTTCGACGACCAAACCAATTTCGTCACTGTCATCAACTCCGTCAAACAACTGAACCATCAACCTGACATCGTCACCTCCGACGAAGCGTCGGAACCTTTTGCCTCGTTATACCTGCTGTATGTGTGGCAGTATAAAGTATAAAGGGAATTGGCCCGCTCATGTGAAGCAGGGCTGCTGTCAAAGGAAGCAAGATAAACAGCGGCGACGTAAAGAACACCGTGAAGAGATAACAGTAAGCTTCAATTTTTCATAGTGTTCAAATGCTATTCATGTCATTTTGTTAGAAAATTTTCAAAAGGACATAATATTATATTTATCTTATACATACCAGTTGACCATTCATTATTAAGCTCATCTTGTCACTGTTTCAGCTACAAGAAAGCAACCGTCGCTATTTCTGCCTCTTCTCCTGCCGTCGCGACAAATATCGTCCCGCCAAGCGACTGTCTCCACTGCTGAACATACCCAAGCAAGGAGAAACGACGACAGTCTTTACATAGTAGAGTTGAACTTACTTCAGATGGTTACCTGTTTGCAAACTGGTTTGAACTGGTATTCGCTGTGTAAGTCTGGTCTACTCTACAGCCCGTTAATGTGTATTTTCTACTCTGCAGTCCGTGCTCGTTCGGCACGCCCACGTGACCTTTCGACACATTCACTAACTATATAAGCGCTGTGTTTTGTCAATCGGCTCATCATTCGTATTACGACGACATCACGCCTAACATCAGGATGTTGAACATATCTTTTTACCGACCTCGCGATGCGGCAGACTCGAGCGATGAGGACGAGCGAACGAACCGACCCATCATGCCGGTGACCAACCGCCCTTCCGTGCCGACGGAACCAGAGGGCGAGGACATCTGGTACACTAGGCTCTGCGATGTACCAACTTCCGCTTCTGACGATGTCACAATTTCTGCCGACACGGTCGATTTGCCAACTTCCGCTCCTGACGATGTCCCAACTTCTGCCGATACGGTCGATGTGCCAACTTCCGCTCCCGCCGATGCCGCAACTTCTGCCGATAGGGCCGATGTTACAACTTCTATCGATGGTACCAATGTAACAACGACCGCTCCTGAAGACGTCACAACTTCTACTCACGTGACCAATGTCACAATTTTGGGGTTAGCATTAGGATTAGGGTTGGGGTTACGATTAAGGTTAGGATTTCGGGCAGCGTTAGGGCTAGGGTTAGGACTAGGCTTAGCGTCAAAATTAGCTCCATAACTAAGGTGTGCAAAGCTGAACTCTCAAGACGACACTACCCATGTGTAGTATCAAGTGTTGGTTCCAAGACTCCGTTTCGAAACAGTGGCGAAACACAATTAAACAAATGGTTCTGACAGTAATGGAGTGTGACCTGTAAACAACTTTCATTTGTCTTGTACACGATTAAACTTTGCAAGACTCTATATCAATGTCTAGTCTCTGGTTCTTGCTGTTGTGGAGCGTGACATGTAAATACGTTTGTGTTGTTCACGAATAAACTGTGCTAACAGCGAATTTCACTGTTTCGACAGGTCAACTCATCAAATTCCACTGTTTCGACAGTTCAACTCAGCAAATTCCACTGTTTCAACAGTTCAACTCAGCAAATTTCACTGTTTCGACAGTTCAACTCAGCAAATTCCACTCTTTCAACAGTTCAACTCATCAAATTCCACTGTTTCAACAGTTCAACTGAGCAAATTTCACTGTTTCGACAGTTCAACTGAGCAAATTTAACTGTTTCGACACTTCAACTGAGCAAATTTCTCTGTTTCGACAGTTCAACTCAGCAAATTTCACTGTTTCGACACTTCAACTCAGCAAATTTCTCTGTTTCTACAGTTCAACTCAGCAAATTTCACTGTTTTGAAAGTACAACTCACCAAATCCCTCCTCTTTCGACAGTCCAACTCAGCGAATATAGACCAACAGGTTGCACGAACCAAACTATAGACACGAGTTGCACAAACGAAATACTAAACTTAGCCCAACACGTTGCACAAATCAAACTTAGATCAACGAGTTGTACAAACGAAACTTAGACCGACGAGTTTTAAGAGCCATTCCGTTCTTTACATTTGAACAGTAAACACCAACATCATGAGCTTATCGACTAGTCTATCAGCTGCCAACAAGCCCACACCATCATCATCACGGGCGGCCTTCAGATTGCAAGAGACATTTCACACGTCGGGACAACTTGAAACGACACAGTGTCTACAGTCGCTGTGCACCGTCGACAAACGATACGTCGACAAGCACTACGTTGTTCAATTCACTTGTCCCGGCGCCCACTATGGGCGCCGGGACAAACAGGTTCGTGTGCGACATACAATCCACAGGAACCGTGTGCAAGAGACAGCATATCAGGAATATTCTGTCTATTATTTATCAGAAATATATGAAATGACAAATAAACAGTCAGTCAGTTGTAAGCTAGTGAAATAAATTGTTGAAGTAATTGCACCACACGTAGTTAACATATGCAATGCTAGTGTCGAGGTGCTCTTGGACATAACGCGTAGTTCACTGGCGTCCACTACGTGCTGCGTCCGTCCGTTCTTGCCATCGTTGCATCATTATATCCACTCTAAAAAGCGATGTGAACCTCCGATTTCTCCTCTTATGTACGCTGTCAGTAATGGTGCGAAATGAGAACGACCCATTATAGGACGACTTGGAAGAGGAGAAGAAAACAGTTACTGAGTCTAAAGAAAGCAAAGAGACAAAATAGAGCTTTGGAGAAGAATCGTAGTTTGAGTAAGAATTCCACTTTATCCCGATCTCCCCTTCGTCGCCTGGTTTTCGCTGGAATACTGGTGATATACACAAAAACCTAACTGAGCATATATTGCTATAGATGTCAGCGTCTGTAGTAACGCACCACTTTCACTTGCCTTTGATGTACTCCCCACACTAGCAACAGGCATCGGTCATTATCCGCCTGGCGCTCCGAGTAAGATGTTATCGCGCATCAACGAACAAAGACGTACTTGTCGAGCGACAAAATGCACTAAACACTTTTCTACTGGGTTTTTTCCATCAATGGTTTCGTCCTCATGCACATCAGTCACCTATAATTAACATTTCTATACCGTACCAAAACGCAAAACTATACTGTCAGTTCTTTTTCACGTCGTTATTTCACAATGTAATGCGATCATGTTTAGTAGTATTTGCCCTAAAATAATCTACGTCGCATATGTGTCGTGTGTCTCTTATCAGATATTTCTCATTGCGACCGCACAAACTCATGCTGGCTAAGTGAGGTCGAGAATGTACCCAATTACGACGTATGAAACAAGCATGGTTTGGTGAGGTCGAGACCACATGAGTCAAATTCTGATGAGTCCACTCTACTGAATCCCCTTAGATATCTTTGGTACAACGACAAAAAACGATCTTTCGTCTTATGCACGCTGTCAGTAACGGTGAGTCATATGAATGATCCGTTGAAGGAAGACTTGGAAGAGGATAAGAAAAGGAACTGTTACTAAGTCTAAAGAAAGCAAAGACAAAATAGAGCTTTGGAGAAGACTCGTAGTTTGCGTAGGAATTCCACTTTGTCGCCTGGGTTTCGCTGGAATACTGGTGATATACACCAAAACCTAACTGAGCATATATTGCTATAGATGTCTGATATCGACAGCTTTGCGAATCGCTTCGTAATGCTTACCCAGAGACCGACTACACACGTAGGACCCCTCCACCCCTGAGGGTGCACCTTAGCTCTAACTAAAACAAACCAAACCCAATCACCATATCCGTCGAAGGGACAGTCCCCTATATTGGAGAAGAGTTATGATTGGATGGTTAGTACAATTCACCGCTTATCAATAAAGCGTGAAAATATCATGCCAAAGGCGCCGACCGTCGGTGATTGTCAACGACAGTTAGCCAGCTAGTACACTAGCATTGATTAGCGGAACCGTAGAAAACTATTGCTCGCTCCCGCGCTGCAAACTACATAATTACTTGAAATGCCCTGGAGTGCATACCAAACATATCACCTTAGCACCTACAATAGCGATCGACCTATTCCCCGACAGGTAAATATAGCGTGCCGGCTTTGGCGCAGTTCAATTATATAAAACTCCGACGTTTTGTGTGACGTCCACTACTGGACTTCCACGACCAGCGGTGATATACACCAAAACCTAATTAAGCATATATTGCTATATCTGTCTGATATCGACAGCTCGAAGAGTCAACACTTTACGAATCGCATCGTATTGCTTACCCAGAGACCCACTACATACGTAGGATCCCTCCACGCCCTGAGCGTGCCCCTTAGCTTTAACTAATACAAACCAAACCCAATCACCATATCCGTCGAAGGGACAGTCCCCTATATTGGAGAAGAGTTATGATTGGATGGTTAGTACAATTCACCGCTTATCAACAGAGCGTGAAAATATCATGCCAAAGGCGCCGACCGTCGGTGATTGTCAACGACAGTTAGCCAGCTAGTACACTAGCATTGATTAGCGGAACCGTAGAAAACTATTGCTCGCTCCCGCGCTGCAAACTACATAATTACTTGAAATGCCCTGGAGTGCATACCAAACATATCACCTTAGCACCTACGATAGCGATCGACCTATTCCCCGACAGGTAAATATAGCGTGCCGGCTTTGGCGCAGTTCAATTATATAAAACTCCGACGTTTTGTGTGACGTCCACTACTGGACTTCCACGACCAGCGCTTCAACACTTTAACTGACTGCTGCGGTAAACAGCAACAACGCAATACTGATGATGGATCCTCAAAGTGATGCGAGCTATGGCTACGACCAGCCGAATGTTAATCCGCCGGCATACGTCAACGGTAAGTACAAGTGTGGTTTGTCCATTATTCCTCTCAGCAACGTGGTCACAATTCAGTTAGATTGTAAACAATACTACATTTAGGCGCACTTGCGTACGGATAAGATTTATATATTTTTAAAACCTTGTCTCCTAAATTATGTTAGAGGTAATAAGAGAATGTCGTATTGGAGACGCCACGACATCAACCACTGTTAAAGAAGAAATAAAAATATGTTCGTAGATAGCGCAATATCCAGTCCTTAAGACTTACTGGAGAGTGGGGAGACTGGCAAACGAAAGAGCTGTCTATAGACAATCCATCAAGGCTGCAACGTCCGGAAGTGGATAAGCAAAACCAAGAAGACTACTCAAAGCGCATTACACCTCACTCCCTGGCAGATATCTTCAACCGGACACCATATCGACTATTTGAAAGAGCAATATACACCACTGTCTATTGTCAGGTACTCATTCATACAGCTGAGTGAACCGGAGCAACCTAGAATGAACGAACTTATCTAAGGATCGATACAGTAGTACAAGATTCGAATACTGGTTCTCTCGATTGAGAGTCTGATCTTCTATCTACTGCACAACCGCGCTCCAAGTTCACTGTCATGCACCAATTTTGTTAATGTCTTTGTATGTGTATGTTTGTATCGGTATATACTCTGTATATATATATATAATTATACAGTGTATATATATATACATATATAAAATTATACAGTGTATATATATATATGTAACTATATATATATAACTATATATATATATATATATATATAACTATATATATATATATATTATACGTATATATATATATACACTGTATACTTTTATACATACTATACATTATAAAACAGACTGTGATTATATGTTTGTTTTTTAGATTGTCTGTCTGTCTGTCTGTCTGTCCGCCTGTCCGCCTGCCCGCCTGCCCGCCTGCCCGCCTGCCCGCCTGCCCGCCTGCCCGCCTGCCCGCCTGCCCGCCTGCCCGCCTGCCCGCCTGCCCGCCTGCCCGCCTGCCCGCCTGCCCGCCTGCCCGCCTGCCCGCCTGCCCGCCTGCCCGCCTGCCCGCCTGCCCGCTTGCCCGCCTGCCCGCCTGCCCGCCTGCCCGCCTGCCCGCCTGCCCGCCTGCCCGCCTGCCCGCCTGCCCGCCTGCCCGCCCGCCTGCCTGCCTGCCTGCCTGCCTGCCTGCCTGCCTGCCTGCCTGCCTGCCTGCCTGCCTGCCTGCCTGCCTGCCTGCCTGCCTGCCTGCCTGCCTGCCTGCCTGCCCGCCTGCCCGCCTGCCCGCCTGCCCGCCTGCCCGCCTGCCCGCCTGCCCGCCTGCCCGCCTGCCCGCCTGCCCGCCTGCCCGCCTGCCCGCCTGCCCGCCTGCCCGCCTGCCCGCCTGCCCGCCTGCCCGCCTGCCCGCCTGCCCGCCTGCCTGCCTGCCTGTCTTTTTGCCTGTCAGTCTATCTGTCTGTCTGTCTGTCTGTCTGTCTGTCTGTCTGTCTGTCTGTCTGTCTGTCTGTCTGTCTGTCTGTCTGTCTATCTGCATGTCTGTCTGTCTCTCTGTCTGTCTGTCTGTCTGTCTGTCTGTCTGTCTGTCTATATGTCTCTCTTTCGGTAAATCTATCTGTCGGCCTGTCTGTCTGTCTATTTGCTTGTCTGTCTGAAGGTTCGTCAATCTATCGGCCCAACATATCTCCATCAATGTATATAGGTACTACGGTGTAGGCATGCTAGATGGGCCAAATTGCATCA
>CM034534.1:24198779-24267193 GCA_020002185.1 Paraescarpia echinospica | reverse complement strand
GACATGTCAAAACGAACCTGCCAACGCCACCGTCAGCCCTTCAGCCGTGTCGATCCATGGACGAGGAAGTTCGCGAACACGATGAGCGTGCGAAACGCTCGTACGCGCACCACTACAATCGTCGACACGGTGTGCGCTCGTTACCGTCCTTGTCGCCAGGTGACGAGGTGAGGGTGAAAACTCCTCAACAGGCCGACTGGGCGGAGAAAGGCGTGGTGACGACTCCCGCCGACACGCCTCGGTCGTTCATGGTTGAGACGTCATCAGGTGCTGTGTACCGTCGCAACCGAGGCCACCTGCAGGCCACGGGTGAGGGTGATCAGCCAAACCAGCCGATCCCACCTGTGCCCGTCGACGTGCCACTTGAGCCGGGTGTTGTGTCCAACCCGCCTGAGCTGCCGTCGAGTTCCACTCCGGTACCTCAGAGCCCAGGCTTGCGCAGATCCGCGAGACGCAGGAATGGCCAAAATCGCTTGATCGAAATGTGTTAGTTAGTGTGGTCATAATAATACCACCAGCGGTTGGCAATGTTGTGCCTGAGACAGGCCGTTTACTTTAATCTGTTGTAATTGCTTAATTGCAAGAGGAGATGTAATGAGCGCTACCTAAGACAGTACGCCATCTAGCGAGTAACTCACACATATGATATGAAAAGGTGACATGTGAATGACTCCATCTTGTCTGTCAGATGGGCTCGAATTGAATACATGATTTTGTGGTTCTACTAAGTTGTCTTGTCGTCTTTATATGTCAGAATCACTACAAGAATGTAGTTGACAATTAAGAGTCATGACTGGAATTTGGTGCAGACATTGGCCTGACCTTAAATTCACTTCGTGACCATGTCCTGGTTTTAAGATAGAACCGGAAAGATGAAATTCTGCAAATAAATGCAGACCCCCTCACGTGAGTGAGCACCCTCATCCCCATAGTATGACGACATAAAACCACGCATGCGTAAAGCCATAATTCTACAAATTGCATACTATGCGTTTCGATCCTTTACGGTTTAAAGACAATTCCCGGATTTTGCTTGAGGCCAAGCCAGTATGTTTAAAACGGAACTATTTTTGGAATTACGAAGAGGGCGGCAATGAACACACACGAAGAGACACGTTGACGCTCTCCACGGGAAACTAGGAAAATGTTTCCTACAGTTTGGACTTATCAAAATTTCGGCAAATATACGTACGGTGGTTTATATATTGCTTTATCGTTCGATCTTCAAAAATCACGGACACTTTAAATGTAAAATAGAGTTGTACTGTCGGCGCACATGAATGTGCAAACGTTGTACGGACATCGTGTCTGAAGTTTCTACTGGTGAATAAAACATATATATTCGTGACGAACCTGGAACGCTTGTTTGTTCAGTTTCATTGACAAACAAACACACCCTTAGCCGTGAGGGGACAATGCAGCACCACAGAACGATGGTGCACACGGCTTGGTGAGCGACATACCCGAGGTAAGGCTCCGGTCTTCTTAAGCCATTTGCGTACTGCCCAACTGAAGGAAGGAAGGAAGGAAGGAAGACGGAGGGGACAACACCTTTACAACTGGCGAGTCAGCGCCAGGATCAGTATGAAAAAAACGACGACGCAGTCTTACAACTGACGAGTCAACTTGAGACCGACAACGATGTTAAACACTATATCGACTTCATTCTTAAAGGTAGGTCTTTCTGGACCAGCTTCCCCATATCAGGCCAAACGATAACCGCTGCTATGCTGAACTAAGTAGGTGTATGTTGTGGTTATCGGGGACACTAGGGAGGTTGGAAGGGAAGGACCGAACCATTATGTACATTGACGAACGGCGCCGGTACGACCAATGCGAGAAAACGGAGAGTGGCCGAGATGCGAGGAAATCGACGGCGCGTGCCGCCAACGAGACAAGATCGCAGAGAGACAGTGTATAGATGGCAGCGAAGGCGAAACATCTGGACGGTCGCTTGAAATCGAAACCAAACACGAGGTAATCGACACTGAGCGACACTCAGCAGTGCAGGGACCGTATCGAAACAGCATGTAGCCTACACGACGGGATCAAGATGAAAAAGGACTTGATAACTGACATTTAGAATGTACGTGTTTTAAAGGAATCATTTAGAATGTGAAAAGGTACGTGAGCATTATATTACATTTCGACTGAATTGTTTAAAATTGTATGGCAGAGAGGCACATAGTTTCAACGAAAGGAGAAGTAGAAAGAAATGATCAAAAGGGTTTAAATTAAAAATATCCAATAGCAACAGAACACCCAGCGGAGGGTATTCGCTTAAATGCAAATTAACTAGGTGTGATAGGGAGTGTTACAACAGTGAACGGGTTGCATTACTGAGTTACGTTATCTCAGAGAAATTGAGATTTAGCACAGGGGTTGTGTCAGTTTAAATTGACTAGACAACTGTTAAAGTATTGACTAAAAATGTTAGGTGTAAACAGCGATAAATTTAGTGGAATTTGTATTGGCCAGCTGTGATTAAAACAGATGTCTTAAGACTTACAACAATATTCGCTTGCTGCGGGCCGCCAGCGAAATAAAACAATCTAGGTGTCTTCTGAAGCTTTGATAATCATCTACGTTTACTGAAATTTCAGTAAACGGAATTTGGTTATGCCAAAATGTGTCTCGAAATGTGTCGATTTTATTTTTAAATATATTCACACTACTAGCACCCACACAATCATAAGATAATCTGTTCCATTCATTCACAGTCCTTTGTGAAAATGAGAACTTTCTCACTTCTAATCTACACTGCTCCTTTACTAATGTAACTTCATGTCCTCTAGTCTTTCTATCTTTCTTAACTGAAAAAACATATTTCTATCAATATTTTCATAACCATTCAATATTTTAAACACTTCTATCTGATCTCCTCTCAATCTCCTGGTCTCTAGTGTTGTTAAACCACATTATTTTAGGCGTTTTTCATAACTAAGATCCGTCAGTTTTGGTATAATTTTAGTCGCTCTCCTCTGTACTCTTTCTAGCATATCTATGTCCTTCTTGCGGTATGGCCTTCACGCTTGTATACAATATTCTAAATGAGGCCTAACTATTGTTTTGTACAGCGGTATTATTAGTTCTTTTTCTTGATATGCTATATTTCGCCTAATCAATCCAAGGATTTGATTTCCTTTTGAAGCTGCAATTCTACACTGCTCTGAAACCTTCATGTCAGCACTAATTGTCAGCCCTAAGTCTTTTTCTTTTACAGTAGTACTTAGTACAGTTCCCCCCAATGTATATTCTACATATTCGTTCCCATGTCCTGTGCGAAGACTTTTACATTTCCCAAAATTGAACAACATTTGCCACTTTTCAGACCATTTGATCAACCTGTCAAGATCATCTTGTAAATGCTGTCTATCCCCATCACTTTTAATCCTTCTAAACACTTTTGTATCATCTGCAAATTTCAACACCTTGCTAGCTATATCATCGTCCAAATCGTTTATATATATTAAGAATAATATAGGTCCCAGTACTGATCCCTGTGGAACCCCACTCAAAACTGATTTCCAGTTTGAAGCCTCCCCATCAACTACTACCCGTTGTCTTCTGTCAATCAGCCATTTTTCTATCCAGTTAATTATACCATTTCCTATGCCATGGGCTTTTAGTTTAAGCAGTAATCTCTGATATGGCACTTTGTCGAAAGCTTTTTGAAAATCTAAGTAGATGATATCTACTGGTGATCCATCATCTACCCACTTAGTGATATCTTCCAAAACATAACATATTTGTTAAGCATGACCTCGCTTTTAGAAACCCATGTTGAGATGGGTTTATCAAGTTATGTTTAACAAGAAAATCCACCATGTGATCTTTAATTAGTCTCTAATAATTTACAAATCACTGATGTTAAACTCACTGGTCTATAGTTCTCTGACTTGTTTCTCGAACCTTTTTTAAATAACGATATAATGTTTGCTTCTTTCCATTCTAAAGGAACCACTCCCTCTTCTAATGACAAGTTGAAAACTGTTGCAAGCGGTATGCTAATTTGTTCTACAATTTCCAATAGTAGTTTGGGTGGAATACCATCCACTCCAGGTGATTTATTATCCTTCATAGCCCCAATTTTCTTAGCTACCATTTCTGGGGTTACAATTAACTGTCTTAAATAGTCTGATTCTGCCCCCTTGAACTTAGCCCCTGGTACTGGCAGTGAACTAGTGTCTTCTCTGGTAAACACTGAACTAAAATACTCATTCAGGTCTTCTGCCATTAAGAATCCTTCTGATATTATATTTCCAGCACTATCTTCTAGAGGACCGACCTTATCCTGAACTTTCTGTTTGCTTCGAACATACGCATAAAAACTCTTGCTGTCATGTTTTATATTACAAGCTAATTTATGTTCATAGCTTCTCTTTGAATTTCTAATTTCAGCTGTAGCTTGGTTTAGTGCTTCTTTATAAATGTTGTAGTCTTCGTCATTTCCAGTACGTCTATATGACTTCCACATCATTTGTTTATACTCAATTTTTCTAATGGCTTCTTTCAATAAGTATTTCTTTCTGGTCCGTTTCCCTTGTTTTTTGAAGGGAACAAATTTATCTACGATGCACTCTATTTCAGTCTTTAAGATATTCCAGCATTCTGTTGCTGTCTTATTCTTCAGTGTATTATTCCAGTCTATCTTTGCTAAATATTTCTTCATTTCCTTATATCTTCCTTTGTGGAAATTTCTCCTGAACTGCTTTTTATTATTTCTTTCTGATTTTACTTTGATGGTAAAATGTATCTGGTTGTGATCACTACTTCCCAGAGGCTCACATAATTTAACATTGTCAACTAATTCATTCTGTGAGGACAAAACTAAGTCTAACACATTCTCTCCCCTGGTTGGTTCTAGCACATGTTGAGAAAGGAAACTATCTTGTACTAAAACTAAAACTTGTGGTCCTCACTCCCCATACTCTGTAGAGATTTCCATTGTATATGCCCATGGTTAAAGTCCCCCATAATAATACAGTTCCGTTTGCTTACTTCCCTTATAGCGTTTTGTATTTTTTCATTCTCTTCTATGCTTATGTTTGGACTTCGATAAACTAATCCAACCGTTAACGTTGAGTTTCCTGTAACTATGTTACACCAAACAGCTTCTTCGCAATCTGCTTCTGTCTAATTTTATTTCATAAACCTGGATAGATTCTTTAATATATAAAATAACTCCACCTCCCCTTCTTCCTATTCTATCTTTCCTAAACATTACATATCCTGTCAGTCCCAATTCGGCACCTGATATATCGGTGGTTGCCCATGATTCGGTTATACCTATTATGTGAGGGTCAATATCTTCTACCATAATGTTTAGTCCATTTCTTTTGTTTACTATACTCCTTGCATTTAAACAAACACATTTATACCCAGCTTCAGAACAGTTTTCCAGACTGTTCTTTGCTGAATTATTTTTGCTGCCTTTATGTATGCCTCCAGTTTCAGGCTTCTCTGCGAGTCCCCCCTGCGAATTTAGTTTAAATAGATGCAACCTGTCCCACTGTCAACAGATCGCAGCAGATTCTCTTAGAATACTGCTGCCCCCTTTCCACTTAGATGGTGGCCATCTCTCATGTACATATCTTCTCTCGCAACAAAGTACCCCCATAAATCTAGGAATCCCACGCCCTCCTCCTCACACATCTGCTCAACTAGTGCGTTGATCGCCATCCTCTTACAGTTTCTGTATCTTGCCCCCCTTCCTCCCATTACTGGCAAAATTCCTGAGAGAATAACCTGTTCCACCCTTGTCTTCTTTAGCTTCCTCACTAGATGTCTGTACTTCTGAACTATCCCAGTTGTTCCCTCCTTGTCTGCATTGGTTGTCCCAACGTGTACTAGTATAGACCCTCCCTTGCCATGCCCCAATACCTTCTCTACCCTTTCGGTCACATGCTCTATCCTAGCCCCCGGTAGACATACAACAACGTCCTTCCCCTCGCATATAGTCTTGTCTGTTTTTCTCAGAATTGAATCGCCCATAAACACTCTCTCTTTTCTCCTTGCCCCCTCAATCACTGCCTCGGAGTAGCTCCTCCGGTTTGCATATGTCTGGTTGTTGTCTTTTCCTCTTGTCGTCTTCTCTCTTGTCACATTCTCTTCCATTCCCTTCTTTCCTGTCGCGTTTTCTCTTGTCCCCTTTCCTCCTGTCATCTTCTCTTCTAGCACATTTACTCTCACTTCCTTTCGTCCCTTCTTCTTTCCTCCCATCACATTTTCTTCTCTCCTCTCCCGTCCCTTTTTCCCGGCTACCTCCTTCACTACGGTCACTTTCTCCCCTGTCACCTTCACGCCTGTCATGTTTTCTGTTTTTTGCTGAACACTCTGTCTTCTTCCATCAGACTTCTGTCTCACAGTCTTACCAACTGCCTCTGTGGTATCTACCTCTTCACCACCTGTATCGCTGTCGTGTCTCTCCTCGTTCTCTACAGTCTGACTACCTGCTGATCTATCCCCACTGGCCCATTTTCTTTTCCTCTGCCGAACACTTTTCCTCCCTCCCTCTGTTTTCTCAATGTCTTGTTCCTTCACACCGGTCACCTTCCTTCCTCTCAGTCTCCTTTCTTCAGTTCCCGTGTCACAACTCTGCTCCTTCTGTGTTGTAGAATTCTCAACTCTCTCCGCGCCATCCCTCTCTGCTCCATCTATTTCTATGTTGAGTCTCGCCTCCATCTCCTTCACTATATCCGTCAACTTACACACCTCCTTCATCAGACATTCCACCCTCAAACATCCCATACACCGAAATGTGAATCCGTCATCTTTGGTCTCTGCCCATGATTTTGGACAGTCAGACAACGCAAAATCCACCCAGCTCTGGCAGTCGTTGCAAACTAGGTGTCGTTTTGCCCTGAGTTGCCGCTTGCAAGGTGCCATATCAGAATTTATTTATGTTCAAAGTAGTTTTTATGTAGTCTTTGAAAAGACTTTTCTGTGTACAATTTACACCAGATTGTTTAAGTTATAGTTAGTTATATTTGTTAACACACAGTGACACACCGTGCCTTACCTAGTTACGATGTCGATGACAATGTATTCAAGTTAGGCTTAGATACAAGTGTCGTATTAAACTCCTAAGCACGTTTTATTACCTTGATTGCCATTATTATGTGCATGTATGCGAATATCGGCGTATATAAGACCGATAACACTTGAATGTCATTTATACATATATGTTTCGCTTACGCTCATATTGAATACGTTCAATTTTATTGTTAGAGTTATAAGACATATTTTACGAATTCCATTTAGCTAATCTCAAAGCGAGCTGTAGGAGGCCAGAGGTTAGTAAGATATGTATACGCATGTTTTGTAAATTAGCCATATAACGATAGTATCCTGCAGGATATTTTTGTTAGTTTATTGTGAGTTTAAAATATATATTTTAAACTAGAAGTGTGTATGGTATGTAACAGACCTGCAGTGGCTAATTTAGTTAATTAATATTATTATTAGTTATCAGAGAAAGACTAAAACAGAAAATCCAGATTCACATTATATAAAAGCATTATATAAAAGAATGCTGCACAAGGCAAGCATATGGTCGCCGTCACTGTGGGCGCGTTTCTAAAGCAACAAGGTTTGAACGATTTGTTTATTTTCGCGTCTGTAGGCGTAGTTCTTGGTGTCTACCGGAACAGAATGTAGTTGACAGTTAAGAGGCATGACTGGAATTTGGTGCAGACATTGGCCTGACCTTAGATTCATTTCGTCCTGGTTTTAACAGAACGATGATGAAACAGAACAACTTTACAACTCGTTCAATGATGCTCAAACGAAACGACCGTCATGTTGTAGTAACCAAAATATGTTTACACACAAGTTAATACAGTATTGAGAAGTGTGGGAAACAATTATAAAATGAGGAACAAACTGGAAGAAAAGTTCTATCAAAGAACTTTGAAGCTATTTTGGACAGGCTACGATAGAAACACACGAATAGAGGCGTCATCTGGTGACCATCGTTCGAAATAAACAAGACCTGCCATCTGGCGAATAGATGTTTAAAAATGTAAGCAAAGCTCGCCAACGAGTGGAGTTTGGAAACTGCTGTTTTGCGAAGTAACTATGCCGCTGATATTTTATTAATATGTCATAACATTCGACACGGTTAGTATTGATTTATAGCGATTGTTCTCCAATGTGTTTTCACGTATTAGCAAATTAACTCGTAATAAAGTCGTGCGATTTCTAAATGAAGGATCATGATTGAATATGGGCGATAATAAATCTTTCCGGATTCGAATCATGCCACAACCGGTTATTTACAGTTATATTTATCGAAGTCGTATATTTATTACACGTTAGAGTTAATTTTATGAATTATTTTAGTCCGAGCAGTTAGAGGGCTTTTGCATGGCATTCGTACCAGTGATTAAAATGTGTTTATGGTTTATTCTGATAATATTAATTTCTGTAGCACTTATCTGACTAACACTAGTAACAGTGACTAACAACACCAGCTGCTTTCATTTTACGATCGTGTCGATAATATAAACATGCCGTTTTCATAAAAATCTAAAGAAGCATTTGTAAAAGATTTCCAAATTGTAACTCCTTATCACTTACTTGTCTCATGCTATGCAAATAAATTGTCAGAAAAGTTGGTTTTAGTGAAATGCTTACAGTTCCTATACGAAAACACAGTGCCGTGCAAAAAGTTTGGTAACAGCGTTTACCGTGCTAATGGTTATAACCAATGAAAAACGTGTTGACGCACGTGACGTAATTGCCTTGGGAAGTCATGCTCAATTCGCGCAAGTCATATGCAGAGATCAGCGGCTAGATCTTGTGAGATTCAAAGCGATGGATTTTGTTGTGGGTTGAACCCGGACCTGGTAACTATATATTTATTTAAAGTAATTTATTTAGTCGTCGTAACATATGTCTTCCATTACACAGTCATGTCTGGGGCCTCAGGACTGGTAAAAGAGGTGGGCAATTCCATGGAAACAGGGACTTATACTTTAAATATTCTTGTTAATATTGACTTTCAAAAAGTAATTATTTTTTACGGTGGGGCATACATTAGCAAACAGTAATTTTCAAGGAACATTTGCACACTGCATTATAACTTACTGCCATTCAAACATGTACATAACTGGCAACATTAATTCATCCAAGATATAAATAATTAGAACTTTACCCATTTGCAGCCCTTTTTCCTAATTCACTCTAAACTTTGACTAGTTGATATCATTTCATGAGGTTTTCAACACCAGACCAAACCTGTTTTAAAAGGGTGGCTTCGTCATTGTGTCCTAAGTGCAGTCCATTCCTTTTAAGTTATTGGCTTCACCTTCTTTGTGCCATGATGCCAGAACAAGTTATCCTCTTAAGTAGAAGACTGGCTTTGTCTCTGTTCTGATGTCCAGCTCCTTGCTACATTAGTTTGTGGCTTCATCTGCAGTGTGCCAGCACTGGCTATAAATGCCCTATTAACTTGTTGATGTCAGTCTGATGTATGGAGAGCTCATTAAAGGAAGAGACACATACTGATATAGGTACAGGATCAAGTAGGTGAGTGTCATGGGACTTATGGCTAGGAGGAAGAGTTACAGGACAGGATTATGTCAGTTAAAATATACAGAGCAATATTTTCTAAATCATATATATATATTATTGGTATATCACCTAATTGGTTGTATGGTCATTATTATTTATTACTGTCATGCATTCATGATGTTGTAACAGATAGACCAGTGTTATCCAAAATATGTAGCTTTCACTTTGAAATGATGTTATTAAATTGTTTTCTTTGTGATTATAATTGTAACAAAATGCTTTACTCTCACCCTGTGTTTTTTTTGGTGACCAAACGCTCGTCCAAATGTAATATAGATCACATGTAAACAATACAGTTATCAAAAATTATATTCAAGTACAAATTATCGGCAATTTCACAGTAACCTAGGCCACCAGTTATTATTGCTTTGACTTGAATTTAATCTTCTAGAAATACAAGTTAATTGCTGGTTAATACCATTTTAAAGATTGGATGTATCAGGGCAAACTACATGCAAAGTTTGAACTTTCTGTCTTGACACCTTTTTTCGCTACCTTGTGGCATGTACAAATTTTGGACCGAATTTGGTGTCTCATTCTGTAATTTCAGTTATATGAAGTGCCATTACACAGAAAGAATGCCAGACAACTCGGCCCACGGACAACTCGGCCCGAGACGACTCGGCCCGGGCCGAGTTGTCTCGAGACATCTCGGCCCCCATCCTGAGACAACTCGGCCCCCGCAAGTCGGCTCGATGAAAAATTAATGCATGTGTGTGTATTTTTTCTCAAAGACAATGGGAATTCATCTGCCGTCATACTTTTTCATCGAGCCGACCTGATGGGGCGGAGTTGCCTTGAGACGATAAATATTTAACATAATTATTTATTCATATTTAAACTAACTAAGCCACCCAACGGTCTTTGATCAGAGTTTTTCACCAGATCGCATGAATGTTCAGTTATTCACACGTACTCCGAGAGTACGTAGCATGCCAATTACCCCGTTGTGTCGTTTCATAGATCAAAACACACACATAGAGTGTTTGAACTTCAGCACTTTCTGACAAGACTGGTTTACCTTCCCTTTGATGAAGAGTACATGAATTAAAATAGCTCAGAGTCGATAGTTACCGAGCAGATCTTGAGTGTCAGTTTTGTACAAGCCAAGTTCGAAACAGCAATGAGACTCATATAGCTTGACTGACTGATGGACCTCACAAATCATCTATTTTGATCATGAAGATTATTAAAGATGCTGTTGAAAAATGACTGTAATCGTATTCGTACTCGATCATAATCGTAATGCTTACGATAGGTGTGTGACGCATATATTGATATTGCTCCTTGTGAATGTCCATACTGTAATCACTTCCCAAAAATTTAAGTTGTTAGCAGATATTCCAGTTGTTTGCATAATCTTCGTTGTTATAGAAAGTGTGAAAAGATTAGTCGGATGATACATTCTGACAACTTCAGAATTATCTGCTCAATGAAACAATGACAGAGTAGCAGGCAACTTAACCCATTGTGTCCCATCACACACCAGAAGACACACAAAGAGTGGTTTGAAATCTATCTAAGCTCCAGATCACTGCATAATGATGCTTCCAATTCTGACACAAATTCGAAGCTAGATGGGTAATGGAAAAGACTGAATTAGATCCACAATTCTCTACTACACATGCTACAACGCATAACTGGTAGTAAATTTTGATGTGAACGTTATCTGTAGGATTGACGTTTCCTGTGAAAGCTAGACTGTAACTGCAAATACAATTTCATTGTGAGATAAACTACCATTAGTAACTTTTTAACGTTAGTATATTTACACCTTGAACAATATTTACTAATTTACGTTAGTGTATTTACATCATGAACAATATTTACTATATTTACTTTATGATCATAGTTGCTACCAATATTTACTGCATTTACTTTATGATTGCTACCATATAGCCCTAGTATAGTGTGCGAATATAATTGTTTCGTCTGTGGGCTAGATATGCAGCTGGCGAAATCTCGACTTCGAAATTGCTAAGTGCTAAGATATTACCATTGTGTGTGGAGGTGGTGGTGGAATCCTATTAAAGTTGTGTTAAGACGTTACCATGCTTTGTCTCTCACACACCGATCATAGACCATTCGCCGGTGTCTTAGTTCGCTGTGCTTAAAACAAACAACAACTAGTGACAACCAGTTTCGTTTTAAAAAGAAGCATGGCATTGACATGTTGCCTTGTGCATACAACTGGCGACATTGTCTAGATATATCATTGTCATCTAGCATACTATTTGAAATATGACAAATATTTTACAGATTCTACCTCTCATAGTTTGTCGTTACCAAGATAAAACTTGGAAATTTAACATTCATACAACTCTTGTTTCTAATTATTATGACCATACTCTTTTGGGCATTGTACCTTATGTCATGAGATAATCCATATTGATCACAGACGATGAGAATGGTCTGTAATTCCCTGCTGGACGGACCAAATACTACACGATCATCAGCATACATAATATTATTTACACAATTATATCCTACACAACTTACTACATTGCAACCATTATGTACAGTGGATAAACCATCCACGTAAACACTGAACAAATAGGGGGATAAAATACATCCTGTCTAACTCCATTACTTACATAAATACTGTCTGACACATGACTACCCCATCTTACACACATTTGTTGGTTCGCATACTTCATCTGTTAATTGAAAAGCCGGATTCCAAAATGCGCTAAGTCCATTTTCCAAAGATATTAGATAATGACGGACCCCGGCATGGTCTCTAGTTATAGATGCTTAACGCTACCAAAACAGTTGACCCATGCCGAGCTTAGTCCCTACAGATGAAGTCATCAAAGGTTGCCAATTTTCTCAAAACTAGTTCAGTCCAGCGAGGCCAATTTTTTAAAACGTAATCAGTCCAGCTATGTCATTCGCATAAATGCAAATGGCGGATAATCAGATGACGATAGAGTACAACTCGCCGGTTTCCACTCAGGTGGAAAAAACATCACCAGAAAAGCAGAAAATATCAGGCAGAGGGGAAACATGCAGCAAACATATGACACCGACATATGCTGCACTGTGAAGCTCACGGAAAATTTAGTATTACGAAAATTTGGCGTGAACTAATCTGCGATTCTGTCTATGAAAGTATTTACTGGATAATCGGCTAATATAACCATACGATGTTAGCCTGGACTGTAAAAGAAATATATTCATTACTTAAAAATGCTAAGTCTGTGGACGCAGAAGTAGTCTCAGAACGGGGGCCGAGTTGTCTCAGGATGGGGCCGAGATGTCTTGGGCCGACTTGTCCAAGGGCCGAGTTGTCCGCCTACCCTCAGAAACCATAAGCACCTTAGAAATAATTTTCACATTGCTGAATTGTGTTTACCATAAACAGGGTTGGGCTTCTAACAGTCAGAAAGGTATCTCTGACGACACAATGTCAGAAACTGTCAGAAATGGGTTTCTGATAGGTTTCTGATGTCAGAAACTGTCAGAATCTAATACATGCCATATGCATTTATGATTTTCCTAATTGTATAAGCTATGAAGCAATGACATGGACAAATTGTGATTAATTGGTCTAATTACTTAACTTTACTATTGTTTGGAGATATTATAGAGGGGATTCTCACTATATTCAGAAGGAACACATTGGGACTTGGGCAAACTATTCCTTGTATCTGATGTTCATTTACAATATTTATCCATGGACATATAATTATAGCAGAGTACTGTGATATGGCTGTACAGGGCCTTCAGAGTCGTTCTTTGTAAACAGATGTTCCTTATACATTATGAATCCTTATATAATGACAATCCACTGTACAATCATTCTTGCGTAAAAGGAACAACAAATTCAAGAGTAATTGTGTTGTACACGTACGATCATTATCCATTTTAATCAACTATTAAAGATACGTTACATTCATTAATGGTGCAGCTCAGAGTCAAAATGTTAAACAACGTGTATTCACAAATAATCATTTCATGTTAATCTGACAATATCTACTCAGTACTGTTGCACTTTATTGTTAACTGTGATGAACCAGCATTCTATCACACTTGGATGACATTTGGTGACCACAGAGTTTTCATCTAACAACTGTTTTTCTATTACTTTCCACTTTAACAAAATGTCCCCACACAGCCTTAGCTGGTCTACCACCCTTAAACATGATGCAAAGTAAGATGTTAGTGCTTTTAGTACTATTAAAGTGACTATCCAATATGACGTGTAACAAATTTGGGTAATGAATTTGTACTTCTTTCACATCATGTAACAGTATATCTCTATGTGAAGATGCTGCAACAGGTGGCTGGCCAAGCACTGCTGTGTAGAATGTATTGGGCCAATCAGCTTGCACCTCCAACAAGCACACTGGCAAGTTTAACCTGCCCCCTGGGTTAAACTGTTTTTGCATGTCTTAGTTGATGAGTTGAGCTAATTGACTTGACCATGAATCAGTGGTGACTCTGGTAACTTTAGGAGGTAGACAGTGAATCCAGTTGTTGGCTGTGAAAACAAGTGCTGCTTGCTGAGAGGGCACAGGGCCAATATCCTGTACTGTGACCTGCAGGGGTTAGGACACTGTTAGACTTCCTGCTTGGTTACAGACGAAAAAAAGTGCAGTATATTTTTGAGAAATGACTTTCTACAATATTCACTTGCTCTGACATAAGTGCATTTGAGTAGTCAGATTTCTAGATGTGATTGTAGAAGCTGTTGACAGTAAAGTGGTGTCTTTTTAGCTGATTTTACTAAGCGGAAGGGTATTTGGCAGCAACTTGGCTAGTTGACACTTTAGCCGGATTACTGCCTGCATCCATTTGTACATATTGACGGTTGTCATACATACATGCATTTTGTAAGAGCTAGAAATATTAGATTTTGACTAAACTCGACCAGCATGTCAATGAGATGATGACAACGGCAGGTGAGAAGTTTAATACAGTTTCCAGGTCACGTTTTCTTACAAACAGACAAAACGTTAACATGGTCGCCAATGGGAAAACTATCAGTGTG
Source organism: Paraescarpia echinospica (assembly GCA_020002185.1). NCBI lineage: Eukaryota > Metazoa > Annelida > Polychaeta > Sabellida > Siboglinidae > Paraescarpia > Paraescarpia echinospica. The sequence continues at coordinate 24,252,624 of CM034534.1, read as the reverse complement.
CTGACCTCTGCAAGCTGAGACCAAGCTATACTGGTGTAGGTTTTCTGACTGGAATCGTTGCACTTCTTCAGAAGAAGACTTGGCCAGTAATTGATGGCACTGTCCATTGTGAGAGCAACATATGCATTTGATGGCTATGATTCACTCATAACAGTCCCTTTTACTATGGACTTCCTGGCACACATAAAAGGATTATGGTCATAACTGGTAACTAGTACAAGTTGTTTGTATAGGGAGGATATTAACTTACGGTTTCTTGTTGGAAAAAAATACTGCCATCTGAAGTGAAACCTTTGTATCGGTCATGTGCAGAAAAATTGTTTCAGTCAATAACAGAACATATCAATCGCATAATTATCATCTGGTTATCTTACAGTGATAACTAGACAAATTGTCATCAAGAATATGACATCACTATTAAACCACATCAATCCACGTAACAACTGTACTGATATTGAGAATGTCCCCTAATAATATCATCCTGAGTTCTCAAATAGAGAAAAGCCAAGTTTAACCCAGATTAAGCTAGCAAAACCGCCTAGGCATAATCAGTTTAATCTGAGTTAAACCTCTACCCTGACAGACAGGTGCATAGAGGATGGAAGCAAGCTCAGACAATACTCTTACAAAGGAAAATGTTTCGAAAATGAAGTTTCTGACAGCTTCTGACATTTTAATGTCATAAAGGTATTTCTGACAAGACGGTAGAAACCATGGTTTAAATCGCGGTAGAAATCGTCCTGTCAGAAACCTGCCAACCCTGACCATAAAACATGGTATCCTATTTGGGTGTACAGTGTACATCAATATATTTAATGTATACCCATCAACAATCGTTGGACATTTTTTCTGTCCAGAATGTGAAACTCTGAGACGTTGATTTGTATATATATATATATATATCATACCACATAATACAAACCACTACTTGATTTTGTCCATAATGAAGATAATATGAGTGACTAAGAAAAAAATGGTAAACATTATGTGTAATTGTTGCTAAAGCTAGTAGGTTGGATGCCGAAGGCTGTTGCGTCCAAACATGTCCACTCCGATGCAGACACTGTTTCTGTTCTTTTTCAAAATGCAGCAGTAGATAACAATAGTTTATAGGTTATTTTTAATGACAATCATAAGTATTACATGTAAAAACATACAATAACAATTTAGTACATATTCAATTTGAATGTGTCCACGGAATGTCCACTCTGACACATCTGAAGCGTGGGATTATCCTACATTCTGATTATTTATATTGCTATTCTATGAAACAAAATGACTAATTATATAAAATATACCTTCACCGTGATGTATTTAGTTTGCCAAAGGATGGCTACATGGATTTGGAGACCATTATCGCCAAAATTATGAAGTAGACTGCATAATCATGATAATGATACCCACCATGTGTAATACATCAAATTATGGTTTATAGTGGCTCATACACTAGAACTGAACTATTAAGATTAAGTTTTGAATGTTAACTTTCTTTTTTAAAGAACCCAATGTACTGTAACTGAGTGTGTTGCCAAGTTGAACTGACCAATGTCATGTCCACTTCGACACATGGAATTTGCTTGTGATTTTTGGAACAATGTGGACGTGTTTGTGACTTAATATTTGTAATGGATACGTGTGATTATATTGATAGGTTCGTGCTACTTTGCAGACAATAGAGTTAATAACTATACATATTTTTGTGTCTTCGGGTGTTTGAAGCAAGAATTTTTTTTTTCTATTACGTGTAAGTGTTTAGATTTACCATTTAGGGAACAAACCCTATTGCAATTGTCCAACTTCCTGTCCACTCCGACACACATGATGTATATTTTATCAAGCTTGTGCAACTACTGGATCAACAATGAACTACTTTTGATATATTATCAAGATTATTTTGCAAACGTAGCAATGGGAAAGTGAGCTTTGTATACTGTTAAAACATATTTAAGCATAGGTTTTGTAAACAGGAACCTAAATTTCTTGCATTTGCTCATTACATGAACTATGTATACACGCACTTCATTCAAAATACAAAGCACCATTATTCAATAGAACATTGTTTCTGTTATGCCATAAAAATAATACAATTTATTTCAGCATATTATTGAACAGGATAGTAGAATTTCTTTGATGTCCAAAAATAAATGTCCACTCCAACACAGATGTAAGAGATTGGATACTAACATAAGTTGATGCAATAACAATAAATGCTATCGTGGGAGTGTTTAAACATGTTTGATGTTTAGTGTTATAAATCATATTTCCATCTCTGTTGTAAAGTGCTTAGCTAGCAAGATATTAAGTGTTACATTAAACATTACTAATTGTGTTGATCAGCTGCACAAAAGTGCTATTATTTACCCCCAGGATAATATGTCAGACAATGTGTTGAGTTTTACCATAAAATTATGTTACTGTTGTTTGATTGTGTGCTGAAACACAAACAAATTGCATTACAAACAAAGTATGTTGCCTTGATATTTCCAATGTCATAAATAACACAAAGTTACCGTGGACTGCAATTGTTTCTGTTATTGTGTGATACACGCACAACTTGTAGCCATCTAGTGTTATGCCTACATAAATATGAGGTACATACATATATATATATATATATACTGAAATCAGAGTAATCAAGTGATTTTGAAAATCTACCCATGTGAGACACTAGTGGCCTAGGTTACTGTGAAATTGCCCTTACAATTATAAAGTTGCTTAACCTTAAAGCTGCTGCTACAATTGCTGTACACTGAATGATGAAGTTACTAAGTGTGATCACTGTGGTATGTAATATAAACTGAAGCTATTTTCTACAGATAATGATTCCCCGTTTCTACATCTTGACTGTGTTTTGAGCCACAATTTTGTCGTATAATTTGACTGCTACCTTTCTGATTTGAATATTTTTACTTAAATACTTCTACTTTTTAAACTGTCGCATTCATCCGCTATGCTGAACGACATATAAATTTATATTCACCAACAGAAAATGGTTTAATTGAATTTGTTACAGTTGTAATATACGGTTAATTAAAATGCATTTCAGCAGACAAGTTTTGACAACAAATATATTTTTGTCTGTACATAACGTAACTTAACAATAAAAATGGTTCGACTTTGTACCTTTAAAACAGCTCAACCATTTAGCCAGCTCATCAACAACTCCAGATCATGCTCCCTCTAGATCCTTTGTCTAAACACTAGTCCCAATGTATTTATATCAGCTAGTTTGGAGATAGTCTCACCAGTTTGCAAAGTACAGATCCATACGTTACAAATTGGTTGGTCTTCGACACATTTGGCAAGAAAACAGCAATTATTCACTGTTGTCACAGTGTTTGTTATTCCCATAATGGTAATATAGTGACCACCATTTTTACACAGAAATAATATTTCCAATCATTTGATTGGTAATACTTACATTGTCTCGGGTCCCAAAATGCATTAACGGGTTGTGGGTTGAACCAGCACTTAAACTATAAATAGTTTTGGGAACGAACGGATTCAGGGCAAACATCATTTTTGAAATTTCAGCCAAACAAGGACAACACGTTTTAAATTATGTGTTGGTCCAGGATTCTATCTAATTGATAACAAAATGCGATAAATCCTCATTAAACTAAATGATGTGAAGAAAAGAGCATCTGTTTTAAAAACTTGTTAAGCACCGTCCCATTGTTTTTATCAGAACACAATATAACCAGTTTCAGTCAATCAGCACTGCCTTGCCACATGTGCAGCTATGCAGAGTGACAGCACATGCTGTATGGAGATACTGCGTTTTGATAACAAAATCATTTACTATCACTTTTTGCCTAACAAATCTGCAAACAGTATTTCAGATTTTAGTGCCAGTCTCTTTGATTTTGCACGCTTAGTAAACGCCAACTTCATTTACAAGTTTTCATTTAAATTTTGGGGATGAAACACAAAAGTGGCCGTTTCTCAAAACCAAGAAAATGGATATATATTGCATTTCCCCGAAACCATTCATCTGAGACGACCCCTTATTGACACAATGAGCTGGTGGTCTGCTTGGCTTCAGTCTAAAAATCTTATTCAGGGCACTATGATTTAGTGGCTCAATGTAGACAACATAAAGACAGGCATACTGTGACACCAGTGAACCATGAAGCTAATCAGGCACACATGGTGGACAGTTATTATTTTGCACTGTACAGCTGCGGTTGCATTTATTAATAGGTAAGATTCTGCCATAAGTAGCTTGTATAACAGTAACTATTTGATTGGTAATTGCTAGTTTGGTGGAGGGAATAATTGGTTAATTTGTAATTGCTAGAATTGTTCGGTTCTGATTGTTATATTGATGCCCAGTGTAGAGATCACAGAGGTTAGATAGTGCATAATGTTGACTGTGTGTTGTTTGCTGGGTGAAGGGGTAATTAAAATATCATTAGTAAACAGCTGGATGTTGCTGGGGATGGACACAGGATGGACAAAGCTATTGTTACAGATCAGTGACTGTGGGATGTCTCAGGTTACTTCTATTTCCTGGCTGGATAGTGTTAATCATCCACAAATAATTGAGCTGCCAATGCTTTGAACACTGTTGTTTATGGACGCAGTTAATGTTTCTGAGTCTGTCATTATAACTTGTCTCATAAATTAGTAAAGTGCTGAGCAGGGAATGACAGAACACTGATCGGACAGTAAATCTTTCACTTGCCAATATGCAAGAGGTTGTTTGTTGAGTAGACCCTTAAGGTGTGAATAAATCAATATGCGGTGGTGGACTGTTGTGTGGATTTAGAATATATAGCGGGGGAACAACATGACCTGGGTAGGACCAACAAGCAATCGTTGGCACTTGTTGTGCTGTTCGAAGGTAAGCCATTACAAGCCTATGCTATAGGTCATTCTTGGAATCTCTGTTTGATTTTAATGTAATTGTAATTTGTAAATCCATCTTTAGTCGTATTCGGGAATAACCTGAACAAAGTAGGGAGGAAACCAGAGTAAGATGGGATGGTTCCTACAACGCGATTGTAAGTGTAAACGATCGTACGTGGGCCAAGTTATTTTCGACCATTTCATTAACATTCTTTTGCCCGATTTTGCGTTAAAATATATTTCTCTCCTTAACACTTACGTTGTACAATACTGTCACCACCAGGAGGCGCCACCGGGACACTTTCGCCATTGTGTCACGTAAATAGTGTCCCTTGTGATACGGCGGTGGCTTTTTGCATTTTGTGTACACTACTTAAATGTAACAATCGATTCTGTTTAATGACCAGTGGATTTTCCTTACGAACTACCTGTCTTAGTGAAGCAGTACCCAGTTCTATTTGACAGCTTCTGTAGATAAATCTACACGTTCTGGTGATTAATTATACTTCCAAAACACCTGTTTAGTATTTTAGAACTTACATATTTTACATGCTGCACATGTTTGGTTGATTACTTCAGCAGTTAACTTATTAATTAATAAATAAACTTTAATGCCAGTGTATAGATCAACATTACTAGTACTCTAGATAGTACTGGAAGATATCCCTGGCCACTTGTTTTTTGGCTGCAGTGGCTTGTTGGTAGTCAATCTCCATCAATCAAATAACCCATCTGTCCATTGGCTATATATACCCCACTGGTAGGGTCATGTTCAGGCCAAGCTGGGGGGAGGAGGTGGGTGAGAGTTGCATGATGACAACATTGGAGGTTTGTTTCATTAGTGCATAGTTGGTTGACCACCAGAGTAAACCAGACTACTGCCAGTCTAGCACTGCCGGCCTATGCAAGAAAACGTGGTCTGTGTTTTTGTGGCTTGTGTAATTGTTTACATTATAACAGTCCAAATACATATATATGCTGACGATAAACTGATCAACTGAGGTGGTATGTTCTGTTATCCGGAGTCAGTCAGGGGTGGTAATTATTAGCAGCGATTTTGCAGAATTAGTTATACTCTGTGGCTCTTTGCGATTAGGAATGTGGGAACCGTGCAACTTCAAAAAAATACCTCCAGAAAAAATGCCAGTTGTGGCTGTTTACTCGTTGGATGTTTTGTATACAATTTGAACATTTCGCTGATGTTCCAAATTGTGGCAATTTTGTCTCACAAATTAAGGCAATGTAACACATATTGAAATACTAAACTATTGAAATGAGTTATTTGAGTCAGTAATGTAACAGTTTGGGCTTATCGCGGAGCTAAATGGCAAAGCTTATTATAATAAAAACACACACTTAAGATAAGGACAGTGAGGTACAACTCTGCGTTGAAAATGATTGATGAATTAAAATACTTCATAGTCCAGAATCATAGACGATAAATCTATGCAAGATTAAACCTTTCGGGTTCCCAGTTTGTAAGTATGTAATTATAAGGTATATGCCAAGCACTTGTCATGGTTGCATAATTTGTCAGTCTGATGATGGGAACTAATGAAACATGTGTTTGACTCTGCAGCCTCCCGGTGGAACGTCAGGTGACATCTGTGGCGTTGTCATGGCGACAGCACAGTTGAGACTGATCGTCACCCGGGTCATCGACCCTTTCAATTTCTGGGCCCACATCGGAACAGGTGGGTGGAATCAGGCTATGAAATTGCTATAGATATATCTGGCCAGAGACTAGTAGTTTTTAGTTTAATCCACCATCTTGTAAATAAGGGTCATTGTCAGTTGTGGTGGGGTTTTATTCACACTTAAAATGTTGTTGCTGTTCTCTTCTTGTTTCCCCGTGTGTCAGTGGTGAGGCTGGCCTCGATTCCGATTCACTATTTCTCTTTTCTTTTCCCTCACTGATCTTCCACTGCTCTCTCCACCAGCCATCTCCGTTCCCTTTATCTGTCGTTCTCATTTGGCACTCCTCTCACAATCCATCCAAACCTCTCGTTACACAGTCCTGCCACAGCATTCAAGCCTTTCTAGGTTGTCCTCCTCTACTTTCTCCCATCCTATTGCAAGTAAATATGCACATATTTACTGGTTCTTCAATGTGTGATCTAACTTGCCTTTCTAGCTTTATTAGCTGCATAGCTATGGACATTAATGTAACGGTTAGTATGCAAATTGGGTCAAAGTTCAGTGACCTGTATCCTCAGCAACACATGACATAGATTTGCTATAATGGGGTGCAGTTTTAATAAATTTTCTCAGGTGAGCCAATTATTATAAATTTAAAAAAAATTGAGCTTCTGTAAAAATGGCTTAAAGTTACTGATTTGACAGAATGGAATGACACAAACATTGTCACTTGACTGTTAGTGTTACACCGAATTTCGTTGCTTGAATATATTACATGAATGCCAAGTTTTATATGAGATGTTACTTGAATCAGTTGAATGTCATTACATGTTGTAATGTTACTACATGAATGCTGTAACATTGCTGTTACACAAATGCATTTGTATGATTGCTGTTACATAGAAGGTGCACTTGAGGTACTTTATTGAATTTCTCAAAAGAGAACTTTCTCACGTGGTCTGATAAATAAGAATACGAAAACATCTGGACAGTCACAGTAAAATTAATATAACTCACATTCCCCCATACTCACCCCTCCCAACGCACGCACACACACAACCATGTACATATATACATTCACTTTTAATCATACATATACACTTTGTTTAACAATTTCATGACATTTTAAAAGTTATACATGAATGTTGTTACATGAGCGAATACTGTTGTCTCATGTACAGATGCGAGCCTGGCCCAGTTCAACGAGTTCGAGGAGTCCGTGAACACGTGCGGAGACGCCGCTGACTCTCGCTGCCAACACTGCGATCACCTCCGACTAAGTCAGCTCGTCCTCGTAAAGTGTTCCACCCTCAACCGGTGGCGCCGTGCGGTAGTCGTGTCCATCGACAGGTCGGCTGTTATTTGTAATTCATCGTAGCTGGTGCCTTTACACCAATTAAAACATAACGAGTTGCATCACAATTAACTTACACTATCACCGCAGAAATATGTATATAAATAAGGTGGATATATTGTTTTTTTTGGTAAGTTACTCAGTTGGTAAATCTTGCTGTTTACACTGTACAGCGTTTCGTGGTTTTTATTAAGATTGTTTTAAATGAGAAAGGAAAACAGAATTTGGAGGGCAGTCGACTGCATAATTGTTGAAAGTCTAATCCTAACCATAACTATTTTCTACTCCAAACCCTACCTGACCCTAACCATAATTACCGTATTCGTTCTATTAAGCGTACACACCTTAATTAGCGTACACCCCTTTTTATTAGCACCCGACGCCATGACAGTGATCTCAATGCCAACATTGAATGTTGAATCCATCATTGTGTTTTAATTTCTACCAATATCACACTAGATTCAAAGCTTGGTGATGAAACAACATCGAAAGGTCCACCTAAATTACCAGATTTTTACAGTGTTCTGGTAGCCTGTTGCTCGTACGTGAGATGCATAAATCACCTGCCAGTCATGTCTGCTGAGATGACTGACCTCAGGAACCACAGGAATCAAAGAAAATGGGCGCACACCCCTGTACGCTTATTGGAACACAACATTTTACATATTTCCATGTCTCAAATATTTGCTAAGTGCACTGTACGCTTAATAGAACGAATACGGAACGTATAATAAGAACAGTAAACCTAATGAGTCGTTTTATCTATTGTTTTCAATATATATCGTTTCGTCAATGCATGTAGTTTATTACTTTTGGATTTTTTGTTGAGGAAAATAAACTGGATATTAACAGTTGAGATAAGGTGTGCATTTCTGCCAGTATAAACAAGTTATGGAACTTGACCTAGATAATTATTTTTGGCTCATGTGCAAAATAGACCTGTAAGACCTGTGTAAAAATGAATACCCTGTTCACTGTGATGGGTCATCTATGGTCATCATCTGTAGATTGTTTTCAACAGTGTAGCACCAAAGTAGTTTCCAGTGTGCCAGCCGTATCACTACTTTTTTTAGTAATTAATCACTGGCATTTAACCCACGTGACCTTGGTCTTAGAAGTGGACAGGGGACCGTTTCACTAACAGTAACATATTAAGCTCTTAAGGAAAATCCGTCCTAGAACAGAATCGGACGGAAAAAAGTATTTTCAAAATGTATTTCACTAACATGATCGTTAAATTATTCTTAAGGCAAAGGGCGATATTTCCATCATGATATTCGATAATCTACACAGTTGGCACAATTTGGCAAAAGAGAAATTAAACCAAAATTGTGCCGTCGAGTATAGTATTATGATGGGCAGTAGTGCGCAGCTTAAACGTTGCTCAAAATTGATTAACAAATATCGTAACAACCTTGACTTTCACGAAGTCGCAAATCGCTACGAACATGTCAACGGGTCACGATGCTAATGTCATGTAAACAAATCATGCTTTAGCAAACTTTTAATCGCTAGCATTTGGAAGACTTGGCTGTGAACAACTGGTTCTCTGCGTGAAAGTGAACCCAAATTAAAACGCAGTTATTAAAATCTAGCTGTTTATGATAGTTAAAGAGTGGTGTAACGTCGTCTTAGAAATTGGCGTTTTTATGGACCGTATCCAGGATGAATTGTTAATGAAACACAGTTTTTCATTTTTGCTCCTAGGTAAGGAGAACACTCGATTTTATGAAGCAAAATCGGGCTTAAGAGCTGTTAAGAATGTTAGTGAAACGGTCCCCAGGGCTCTTGTGAGTTGTGACGCCCCGTCAGCTTTTCATCCTGTGGAGGAATGCGATATTCTCATAGAAACCGGAACCTTGTAGCGCATCTAGATTTGTGCCATGTGTTAAATTAAATTGAGATAACAGTAAACGACCGTTGCTGGTGGAACGCAATGGAACGAACGTAGAAAGAGGGGAGCGGACCGTGGTGACCGGGAGGAGATGCCTTTACAACGCTCTACAGTTGGCGTATTATTGTATATATAATATTGTTTTTCAGCTGTCCCCAGGAACCTCAGATCATCTGTTTAACAACAACTTGTTGTTCCTAAATCCTAATACTAAGTTTAACATTGGCAAACATGCTTTCTCTGTAGCTGCACCCACAAATCTGGAATCCACTGCCTATCATGTTGAAATCATCTGGAACTATAGCTGCCTTTCAGAAAAAAACTAACCCTTATTTGTTTTAAATAGCATTGCCACCCTAATTCTTTGGTTGTCCCTTGCTTTAATGATGCCTCTTACACATCCCTGGTCACGCTTTTACGTTATGATTCTTGTATGTTGTGCCTCTGATCTCAGATTCCTGAGGATATATGCACTGTAGACGTTTACTATTAATATATGTGTGTGTGTGTCTGAGGGTGTTTGTACGTGTATTTCCAGCGAGGCAGAGGAGGTGGACGTGTTTTACGTGGACTACTCGACGAATGAGTTTGTTCCTCTTGACTCCATCGTGGACGCTGTGCCAAAGCACTTTGAAGACTTCCCGCGACAAGCGTGGAAGTTTACACTCACCGGAGTGAAACCTGTGAGTGTCAACGACCCGTCGTTGGGCGTCAGAGCTCACACGAAATGAAAAACTGCGTACGGGATCATGTCCGGAAATAAATATTTTCAAATTTGAACATGATTAAATTGAAACTGCCTCCACCTCCGTTGACACAGCTCATCGTGAATAAAATTTATGGATGTTTAGAAATGTGCAATATGCATATTTGGTTTATTAAAGTTGTATTCTGGGGTCGTCCATTTTAAATACAAATTTCCAGTGAATCAGCACGCCCCGTACACGCTATGTCAATTTCCTCAACTCCATATAAACTATGTATCACATAATACGCATTTTTAACATAGGACAGCACAAAATGTGAACGTGATTAAATAGAAGACTGCCTTGTTTGTTGGCTTACCCCATCGTAAATCAGATTCACGGACGTTCAGATATATTTAATATGCACGTAGGCTGATTAAAATATTGCAGTAACAATGTAAACATATTGTTGAAATTATAAAATTATTCCTCCAATAATCATGGTTAGTTGGGAAATCATAGCGGTGGTCAGACGTGTAATTAAGAACACTACCAAAAACACCCATCGTACGGTTGGTTCTACATACGCGCGGAGTCACAGATGCAGGTTTCCTGGAGTATTCATAAATTATGCTTGGAGTGGTATTCTTTGTTTCCTGTAGATTGCTCAGACTTGGATCAGTCGTGCGGTCAGCTACTTCACAGATCAGGTGCTTGGTCAGAAACATGATGTCCAGCTGCTACCTATGGACGGTTCAACGGTCGTGGTGGACATTCTCATACGGTACGAAGCACTGCTGTATTATTTCATACTAGCTGAGTTGCCTGGCGTTGTTGGGGGAAAAGGCAGTCATGTGTATGTGACCCCCCTAGATCCCCACTGCTCTGGACGAATTAAAACAAAATCTCAATCTATAAACTACCCCAATGGGCCCGCTAGATCGCACACAAAATGTTGCCCATGCAAAACTGACGGGGGTAAGTGTAATTTAAAAATTGTGACCCCCAAGATCCTCACCCATGGGTGAGTTTTGAAAAAATCTAAATCTACGAACCACCCCAAATAGATCACATACCAAATTTCAGCCCACATGCAAAACGAATGGAGACAGACAGAGAACTATATCGTTGTATAACATAGAAGGGCAGACTATGATTAAACATCCCTGAATCTGCTTTGTAGAGATATGTGGTGTATAAATAAATTTTGATTTGATTTGATTAACAATTGTCAACGTTTACTTAATCATACAGAGTGCACAAAAGAGTGGAATCAAGGCCAGTGCACTAATTACACAATTGTCAATCGCATAACTATAGTGCTTGTAAATAAAGGTTTGTAAACACTATGACGATGGTTGTTACTATATGTCATTTGCACGTAACGTGTTGTAACACTATGTGACATACCTACTACATATGATTTTCAGTCTGGAAAATTATCGACATTTTAAAGTACTAATTCGGGGGAGGGAAGGGGCATAACAACTAACATGCTGTGTATGGATAGGTGAACGTCAATTTTTTAGCAACCCGTAACAACTAGTAGGGTGCCTAAAAACAAGCACATTAGTTATCACCTTATGCGTTTTTTTATCTTTAACTTCTGACCATTTAATTCTTGCTCTCGAATACGAACCCAAAGCCTCAGTGGCGCCCTCTCACCAATGTTCCAAGAATGTGGATGAACATAAAACTAACCAAGTGGACCTCAGCATCTGGGAGGAGATTCTGTTAGAGTGTCCTCAAAGTTAGCATACTTATATCATGTAATAATGTCTTTCTTTTGCTATCAGAAGGTAACACAAATGTAATGTTGGAGAAGTGTGACCCGGCAAAGCGAAACAAGTATTATGTTGAACAGTTCTAGTTTGGATATGAGCCAAATTTTGTTGTCTAGGTCATGTTCCATAAATTTTGTGATTTTGGCAAAACTGCATGCCTTATTTAATCTCATGTTTCAATGTCAAGTTTATTTTATTTGACAAACAAAGCAATACTAATGAAATACATGCATTTATGAAAGCATAGATTAAAAAAAAATAGACTGAGTTAAAATGACATCATATCTCAAAATTGCTTTTTAAAGTTTGTTTCAATTTTTTTGTAATAAATAAAAAAACTTCTGAGAATATTTCAGTAGATGAATTTTTGAATTTAAATTGTAAAGCTCACTATGTGTGGAATCCAAAAAGGAACAACACTTTTTTGCGACATAATGCACACGTTGCTGCGCCTGGTCATATATGCATTTGCTAAATGCACACATGAGCGCACACGCGTGCACACACAGACACACTAAGATAATCTAAATTGTTGTAGTAGAGTCTCTAAGATGTGACAGTTATATATGACTGTTTCCACAGGGCGGGCGAGAGACAGACCTCTCTAAGCAGTATGCTGGTCAACGAAGGTTTTGCATTGGTGAGTTATTTCTCAAAGTGTCCGTCAACACTGATATTAAAGAAAGAGAACAATTTAACGAAGTTAGTGATGATGGTCGTTGTGTTTAGTTTTTATCTTCCATTAAATGCAAATTCAATTAAATATATACAATGCAAGTTTTGTTATACATACATGTGGTTTAGTGTAACATGTTTGACATTTGTAGTGTTAATATGAATTGTGTTGTTTCTCTATCCAGAATATTTGAAGTTTAAAATACATGTGTATTTATCTGTGTATGGAGGGAAGTTATAGAATACCTATGACGAAAGTACTTCAGCTACAATTCAAATACTAAAAAACTAATTTTTTTTTTATATTACCACACATTGAATGCGGAAATGGGGCATAAGTGCATAAATATAACAGAAAATATTTAATGATGACAAATTATGAGATTATTTTAGTTTTCTCATAATAATACATCTCCATAATGCTACTAATGTTTAATGTACTTATACACATTGTGGGAAGGTGATTAATAAGTACCGTCACCAATCTCATTTGTAGTTATTTGACGTTGTTATATATTGTGTATGTAGCTTTCTTTCTTTGTCTTCCTCATCTGGAAATAAAGAAATGAAACTGAACATATTAGAAATTTGCCGGTTTAGTTTGGTGTATGTCTGGTTCACAGCCCGTCACTATGAACAGCGACCGAGACAGCAAGAAAGGTAAATTGTATAACGTGATAACAAACTAAACTGACACTGGTCATGCAGTGCACCTTGAAGAAGATTGTCAAATATTAAATAACATATGTATTTGATAAATAATTATATGAAGGGTTTCGTGGTAAAACACAATAAATCGCATTTTTGAAATTTCACCCAAACAGTTGTTGAACATTTGTTTAAACATCTGTTACGATGCTGTCCAATTTACACTACATGCACAATTGAGCGTTTGTTTTCAAAACGCGAAAAGTGCCATCTGTCTTTTTTATAAAAACATGACATCCGTTTTCAGCCAACGAGCACCGTCACGCTACATCTCTATGATTTTGGTTTCATAATATACACCAACTTCAACTACAAGTTTTTATTTAAACTTTGACGATGAAACACAGTATATTTAAGTGACTTTTTGTAAAAATCAAGAAAATTAATGTATTTCATTTTGCCCTGAACCCTATTTAAGGACTCCAAATACATAGTATAAGGAACATCCACTTAAAAACATTAAAAAGACTAACTGTAACCCGTGTACTTGCCTGCAATGTTACATTTACCCACGGATATGTCACATCAGATACAAGGAGCCATTTGATCATATAACACAACTGTGATATAATTTAATATTGAATACTTTATTTAGCTATTATGTCATTGTTTACACAATGCTTACATGAGAATTGCGCTACGTTTGATGTGAAAGATGCACATCGTTGTGTAAGCTTAGTGTTTCTAATGTGATGTTTTTATGGATGTTACAGGGAGTTCAGTCCCGACCTTTGACCTGCAGTCGCTGGCCTCTCAGTCGACACCAAAGAGAGACGATGACGATGAAGCAGAAAGTGACAGTGGTGTGTATCAACTTCCCCTTCTTCTATTGTCAGTGATCCGTCTCGTTCAGTCATGATCCATCTCGTTCAGTCATGATCTATTTCTTTCAGTCATGTTCTCACCATTTCAGTCATCAGCCAACTATTTCAGTCATGAAACATATCTTTCACTAATGATCTCACACTTTCAGTATGATCCCTCTATATCAGTCGTGATCCAACTATTTCAGTCATGATCACACTACCACCCATGATCTTATTTTATCATTCAGTCATTATCTCACACTTTCAGTCATGGTCAAACTGTTTCTGTCATGATCCGTCTCTTTCAGTTGTGATCTGAATCATCCGAGTCTTTCAGTCATGAAACACCCTGTACATTTTTCTGCAATTTAACAAGAATTACGCTAAGTGTATTCCACCAATTGCTGTTGAGTCGGTGTTCTTGTCTTCTTCTCAGACCAACCTAACATTGAGCAGGAACTGTTTGCGAAGGGTGTCGACTGCAGCACTCTCGGCACATACAGCGGTGAGGGGTGCTTTCTTTCTCTTCACTGGTCGGACATTTTTGGAGGGACCTCAAAACCTCTCTCTTTAATCAAGCTTATTTGTAATTTCTTTGATGCAAGCACCAACACAAGTAATGAGTAGTGATGAAATAAGGCCAAATAAATGACGTTTATTAAAGAGATTAAGTTAAAGAGAGAGAAATGTGGGCTCTACATCCCAAGGCCAGGCCTGTGACTCAGCCCATACTAGTCTCCTATACCTCTGGATGACAGAGCCCACATTTCGGCATATACAACATTAGCAGTATTGTTATAGATATATAAAACAAGAGCATTACTACTGTAATCACAGTAGACCTTATGCACTGTACCGTACTAACCAAGCACACCATTCATTCACACTAACTATAATCCCAACTACCTGCTGAAGAGTTACACTATATCAAGATTTAGCCTAAACCTATAAGTGGGGCCATTACGCCACCGGTCACCGAAACATGTGACCACCCCACTACAATCTAACCTGTGATGTGGAAAAAGCACACAAAGCAACTTCAAGCAATTCTGAAATATTTCCTAAAAGCATCTGATGTCCACCTGCCCGCCGCTCTGATCTGTGCATCAGACTCACCTCGTAATGCTGCCGCAGTGGCCGCCCCAATGCGAAAACTAGTCTGGTAGCCACAGAATACCAATAGCTGTTTCAGCAACACATCAAATTCTCCACGTAGCATCGGAGAGCCATCTGGGTATGCAAACCGCAAGGCTTGTCCGGCACCTCTAGCCTGTCTAAACTCTTGAAGGAACGAAGCCAGGTAGATAGCTGTCCCTAACCTTTGGCCCAAAATACTTATGCAAGTCGGATATGCTTCTTAAAAGCATCCGATGTTCACCTGCCTGCTTCCCCGATTTGTGCACCAGATTTCCCTCGCAAAGCTGCTGCTGTAGCTGCACCAATGCGAAAACTGACCTTGAAATGCACTAGTTTGGTAGCCACAAAAGCTGAGCAGCCGTTTAAGGGACACGTCAAATTCACACCGCAGCATAGGCGAACCATCCTGGTACGCAAACAGGCTACCATGTACTGGGCCCCTGGCATGAATTAATTCCCTTACCACCGCTGCTTGGTGAATGACAGAACCTTGTATGCATTCAGCCCTTACCTGCAGCGATTGAGGGCCGTGTCGTGCACTATGTTGAAAACGACCAAGGGCCACTGTAATAAGGTCAGCGGATAGTGTAACATCTCCCAAAAGGAAACAGCTTTGTACATGACGCCTTGCCCTCGGTACTATTTCTCCTATACACAGGTATGCTCTAAATGCAAGGACCATCAGGGCCCGTAGCATAGTACATTTGTACTGTACAGAGAAAACAGTTGAGAGAGCTTGTACTAACGAGTGAGGATGGGTAGTGTGACAGGCAAGCGGACATCACGCAGACCCCAAATTTTGTGCACTCACTAATAACTTGTGCCCCATCAAACTAGTAGTTGGAATGGGAAACCCATTAATCATGTGAAAATATGCCATTGCTGAATCAATAGAAACAATAGATGCTGAGGCTAACCCTCCAACATGCATGTGTGTCACAAAAAGCATAACCATTTCCACCAAGATTGGCAGACGAGGATACATGCCTCGTTACTGCTCATAATTTCTTTTCTTTTAAATATACATATATATTATATACTTTTTAATATTATCATCTTTTTTCACATCCTCCACAGTGAGGACATTCCATGTTAACCAACCCCATAGGAAAAAATTTAGAAACCTAAAGAAATCTATAACGTTTCTGTAGAATTCTATCAAAATTGATGTGGAATTAAAATTGTACAGAATTCTTTAGAGATTCTATGGTCTCTTCAATTCCCGTGGAATTACATAGACCATTCTATAGAATATTCTATAGAATGTTTATGGCCACACACATTTTATAGAATTCTACAGAAATGCTATAGAATCATACAGTACAAAATAGTCTGTAGAAAATGTTCCACATATATCCTATATGGTGTATTCTCTTGAATATATTCTACAGAAAATATTCTGTAGAATGTTTTGCTACTAGACAGTTCACTCTGTTTCTGTTCACTATTCCTCTGGAAACTCTTGAAATCCACCCTCCTTCAGCATCTCGCTGGTCAAGATGAATCATTTGTGGAATAGCAACATCGCATTATAAAGACTAAGTGAAATAAACCTTTTTTATTCCTAATCTGAATTACCGTAAATCCTGCATTTTTAACCGTGGAATCAATTGCAGTAATGTGTCGCCTAATTCGTGAAGATGACGGCAAAGTTGGGGTGCGGCTTCAAATACAGTAATTTGTCGAAAAGATTGTGAAAGTTGGCTCACTTGGTTGTCAGTAGTAACGTTTATAATAAGTGAAAAACTTGCTGAAAAACGAAGTTGAATGTATCAATAAAACATTGTATTACAATTACCACTGGTGCAAAGCAAATCATTACATAACATATAAAAACCTGTGTCCATGAAGTGTTCAGAAATAAAGATCAAAACATGAAAACATTAAAATCCATTGAAGTCACTTTTTTTTCGTCGCTGTTGAAGAACGCCGGCAGCGTCATTCCAAGTATCCGTGTCTGAGTCATCGCCATCACCGAACAATGCCGCGCGCACCAGCAAACATCTTCAAATGTAATGCCATCATCCATTACATGGTTAATATCCTCCAAAGTCACATTTATTGTCGCTATCAAAGCTGCTGCGTGGAATGGCATGGCGGCGTCATCCCGCATTTCTACTCCTATGCCATCGGCATCGTGGACCGTGGCCGCGCACAAACATCTTTGAATATGCTAGCATCAGACGTTCTTGGCAACCGTCCCACACTAGCAGTCATCAACTATAAAAACTGTCTGCTTTGTTCAGATGCTTGTTCATGGTTTCAGGTGTTGATGTTTTTAGCAGAGTTCCAAGCACAACATTTACATCGTGGCTTTACTGAAGCCAGACTTCACCTGATTGTTAAAGCAACACCATTACAAGTGGCTCTTTGCATTGGAATAAATTGCACTTGCCATGGTACAAGATACAGTGTTATAATGCCATATACCTGGTCAACTGTGCAGGTGGCCCAATGGTCTGGTACTCTCCAAGAAATAAGTCAAACTACAAGATACATCCGTTGTCACGGCTGCCGGAGTCGATGATTATTACATTGTTATTATTTGCTGTCAATCAAACACCTTTGAAGTCAACACAGCTGGTACAACTGCACTGAACCAGCTACAGTCCGGATAGTCTTTTCAATGCATTTATAACATCAACGTTATACATGGTTCTACATAAAATGGCATAAAATACTTCTCACCATATTTGAATAATTTTAGATTTACCGTATAGCATAAATGCATGGCTACATTTCATTCACTGGGTGTGTGGACATTCAGCCACCCAGTTATTTTCTAGTAGCATGGTGAAATTTGTTTATTTTTGTTTTCCGTTTTGACAACATTCACATCGCAATATTCCAACGATAATGTAAAATATGATGTAGTTATTATCAATGCATTGTAGCAATAAAGTCGTTGGCAATAAAATGAAACCTTATTCATTCATTTAAGGTCATTAATACCAAAGTTATTACTTTTTATAGAACCCACTTACTTTTTCCCTAATTGTGTGCGCTACGGAAGTATGTCACATGCAGGGCTAAAATGATCTTGGCTCATAGTCCAGGTGCGGCTTTAAATAAGATTTTGCCTGTAACAAGCGGCGCGGAGGAAAGTCAGGGTTTACATCAACTATTGGGATGCGGCTACAAATACAGGATTTACGGAAAATGTACTCTAAAGATAGCGGCCTGGTATTCAAATAATTTTTTAATCCTCTCCATCACCCTCTTTAAGGCCCAGTTTAGTCGTGCTTTTCTGTACATATTCAGCACAGTTTGTTGCGACACCTAGCGACCGTCAGGATGTCAGGTGCCACTGAGTGCATCCTATGCTTTAGCATGGCGTGCAGTGATGTAGCCTGTTATTTCAGACTACATATAATTGCGATCGCGAAATTTAATATCACCATAAAGATAACAATCTTACCTACAAATTTATCACTGGCTGTACACAGGAATTTCCTTGATTTGGTGTTAAACAGAGCGCATTCAGTGGCATCTGCTCCTGTGACATATACAACATTTGACAAGTTGGATGTTTTGTGACACACAAATTACCACATTTAAGCAGGCATAGTGACATGAGTTCACTATCAACAGAGTTCATATTTATCACATTGCTTAACAAGAGCATTATGTACACAAAGAAATTTTAAAAATGTATTTCAAGTTTTTAATAACCATAAGATATTTTGTACTTCTGAACGTCTCGGACAAAAGCGCATGGAACTTGCTGCAGGTTTGATCCCTAGTAGTATCTTAGGTTTCACAAGGCAGACTGAATTTACGTTTTGTGAATGACCTCGCTACAGGTTGCAGTGACCTTGACCTGATTGCGGGCGTGCCTCGGTCTCCGTGCGACACGATTGGCAACATCCACAGCCAGATAGAGTTTATGAGAGAAAACAACGAGAAGTTGGCACAGAGTAAAGGTGGGTGATAATAGGGGCAGTTCATGATGTGGCACAGCAAAGGTGGGTGATAATAGAGGCAATTCAATATGTGGCGCTTTGAAGGTGGGTGATGATAGGGACAATTCATGATTCACAGTGAATGTAGTCCCAAAAACTTCACTCACAAAAAACGATTAGCTGACCAGAATCAGAGATTCTAATGAAATTGACAATAAAGAATAAGAAACATTTTTTCCAGTTAGTGCAAAACAGTTGTGGCAGAATAACCCAGGAAAACGTGAAAACACCATCATCATTACAGATGGCTTCATGGATTGTCATGCCTCCTGTGACGCCCAAAAGAAGGAACTCGATGAACTAACTACTACTATTGTCAGAACTGAATGCACTGGGAAGACTAACACTAATGTGGATCCCTGCACACTGTGGAATCTGAGATAATGAGACAAGCTTGCAGAAGAAAGGGCACAACTGGAACAAAACAAAAAAGATGTGAAACGAACCGGACGTCATCAAGATCCTGACAGACAAAAAATGACGCCAGCAGCACCCAATGCACAAGACTACCACCACAGCAGAGCTGACCAGAGAACTGTTTCAGTAATGCCGTGTTCGCACAGAAAATCTTAAGAGACTGCTTTAAACTGGTTTATGACGTACAATTGTTTGCAATGCCACGCGTCCTTTCTACAGTTGTTCCAAGCTACGTAATTGACATACACTTGAATTTAAGTTGCTTAGTTAAACTGCTGATGCTGTACGTGAACGCTGCATTAGACATTAAGCTCTTAAGTAAAATCCATCCTAAAACAGAATCTGACGGAAAATTTAATGAGAATTTTCAAAACGCGTTTCACTAACGTGATCGATAAATTAATCTTACGGTAAAGAGTGATATTTCCATCATGATAATCGATGATCTAAACAGTTGGCACACCATAACAAAACATATTTAAGAGTTATTGAAAAGATTTGGAAATGCATCATATCGACCATTTTTCAACAGCATATGACATTTTGTTCATTGCGAAGAACTACAACAAAGTCTTATAGAAGCTGCCGCCACATCAGAGAGGACATTATTTCTGTTAATATATGGGCCAATTGGTCAATGGTTATTTTTCTTATATCCCTGCTCTTACATCCACATTTGTACAGCTTTAGATAAAATGTACAATTCACAAGAATTAATAATAATTAATAAACAAGATTTAGAATGCCATTATTATTGAAACAGGATCACGAATCAATTTACCAATTGTAGACAAAAAACAAGACAATAAAAAATTGTAAAAAGAAAATTAAAACAATTATTTTTATTTACCAGTAAAATATTAACTATTTTTCAGGCATTTTCAGCAAGCTTCCAAACCACTAGGTTCTGCTAATTTCTATAAACGGTGTCATTGTAGTTGGTGAAGCTTAACTATTGCATTTCCATTGTTTTTGCAGAGATAAGAAGCCCCCAGCGCCACCAACGATCGAAAGATTCAGACAAAGCATCTGCACCGAAACCTGGAAAACCACGGGGGGTGGAAGGGGGAAAGAAGTCTACGTACATCTACCCCTCGAGACGCAGGATCCGTATGAAAGGGTTGGGAAAGGACTATGAAAGTCAAGGCTCAGAGAAAGGGTATTTTTCAGTTCTCTTTCATCCCCTCCACGTATTATAGGTGTGAGGACTGCATCACTTGGTTCTTTTCGCCGTCTTCACAGTATTTCTAAAACCCCATGTAAGCCAATCTTCGGCAACGTGTTTCTACTCATGGCTGTACATTGCTGCCTGTTAAGGTCTCTCTTCACACTGTATCTCCATATTAAAAGGAAGCAGTTTGTTCCTTGTTTTTAATTTATTCATTAATTGGATCTTCTTAAGACCATACTAATTTTGTTGAAGGTATACTGTCCACCAAATTGTGTTAAGTCAGCCTATAACAGTGTTCTCAATTTGATAGATATGCCCCGGGGACATGTTCATATGCCTGTCTGTCTGTCAGTGGACCTCTATATCCATTAGTTTTGCATGTGTGGGGCTGAAATTTTTTATGTGATCTAGGGGGCCCTAGGAATGGTTCATATATTTGGATTTTTTGAAATTCGTCCGAAGTGTGACGATTTCAAAACAGCAGTATCGTGTAGCATATAAGAAGCGCATTCTTTTGCATTTGACATGTTTACTACATGTATGCCAAATGCAAAAAGAGGGCGTCATTGTATTCAGATATAATTCATCCATGGTAGAAAACCACGTTTTGTAGAGTGGCTTAAATTAGAAAAGACATATGACTGCCTTTTTTATCTGGGCAATGCCGGGTAACTCAGCTAGTGATATATAAACGTGTTGCAGATCAGACGATCACCACACCTCATCCAGCCCTCTCCCTCAAGGGAAGCATCATTCCCCAGGCCCGCTCAACCAAGGAAATCTCCACACCTCGTCCCCAATCAGACCCGCAAACCACCACGAATCTTCCGACCCTAAAAATCAGGGAAATCGCTACCCCTCTCGCGACCCGCTAAGGCAGGGAAGTCACCCCCAGACAAGGGGAAGGAACTTTGGGGATGGGGACGGGATCCACAGGAAGTCGCTCCCAAAGTCCAAGTCGCCGGCGCGGTCGGGTTCCGTCAAGGACAAGGAGAAAGCTATGGAGAAGGTCGCCACTGCGCCAACTCGGGAACAACTGCAGAACGAGTATGACTGGCAAAGCAGTCAGTTCACGTTCAAGGTTGATAAGGTTCGTGTTTCTTAGTCGTTCTTCTTCCCTCAGGCCTTTAGCCAGAAATAATAGTTTGCCAGTCTTTAATTAATAGTTTGATTCAATAACAAACCATTTCAGCCATTTCTATAATTAATACTGATCTATTTGATTTCTTTCACCTCTAGTTGTGCCAGTGATGGTCATTAACATGTGCCCATAGACTTGGAACTATTAGTTAGTCTACTGGCCAGACAGCTCCTCTAAATTCCACCAGTCTTATCAGTTGTAATTACCTGTCTTGGCCAGTCATCTGCCAGTCTTGGACACCAGCAGACAGGTCTCTGGCTAAGCCCCTGCATCCTCCGTCACTGTCATATCCACTCTTTCTCCTCTCCCAATCCCGACAAATCCCTCTTCCAACAGTCCTCCCATCTTCTATTTTCCATGCGTTCTACAACGAGGACGTTCGTTCTCTCCGTTCCTCATTAACAAACCCCACAGGGAAAAATGTAGAAACGTATAGAAATCTATTACATTTCTGTTGTTTTATAAAAACTGATGTGGCATTAAAACTTCTATGGAATTCTACAGGTTTGTAAGTTTTATAAGATTGGCGAAGATGTTTATCAAGTTAGTAGAATAAATTTGATTCAAATTTCTTTTCAAATTTCTTTTTCAGATTTCAAATTTATTTTCAAATTTATTTTCAAGTTTCTTTTTCGTATTTCTTTTCAAATTTGATTCACATTTCATATTAAACAGATCTTGTTTGTTTGCTCGATGTAATCCAACACTGTGTTCAAACTGTCTGGTAGATTCTGGAAGATGTCACTGAAGAAACGTGTACGACTAAGTCAAGAGAACTTCACAAGTTGTTATCAACAGGTAACGTGCAACGTTTTGTCGTCTAATCATAACACATTGCATAGCTTCTGTTTTGTTTCTTGTTTGTTTATATATTTCAGAAGTGGTTGTCTAAGTTTGCAGGGTAAAGAAATGCCACCTAGTGAGTAAAACCGGTATTAATGCACATTGACACCATTGTAATGTCTTGGTAGTCATGTCACGTTAAGTTGAATTCGGTTGCCTATTTTATGATTCTTATAATCATGTCACTGTATAAATCACATATTTTAAATGGAAACAAAAGGCAAGTGTTTTGGTGTATGCTTGTAAAAGTGTTAATAAAAATTAATAATTTGCAAGTACAATTAAGAACACTATACCAGCAGTTTACTAGAATAACCTTGATGAAGACACAAACAATTTACTTGTGTAGACAAAGCCATTTTCATAGAAAGGCTGACGTCACGAGTTTCTACTCTTCCCAGTTAGCTGGTTGCTGAACTGGGAACACTAATCTTGTTCACGATGCATAGTAAACCCATGTATTGTGGCCAACTGTTTGTTAGCAGTTGTAATGGTATGTTCTCAGCTGATTATGCCACTTTCAGTTATGTAAGTTGTTTTTATGTGTATTGTGAGATGTTAATATCCATACTCCCAGTCAGTACAGTAGTTTACGATTTAAATAGTACCCAAATTTGCTTACTCGCTGTAACTTATAATAAAACTTACATCTGTATGATGCATGGTGTGGTATTATGATAGAAAGATCACATTTACAAACTCTTGCGAATAAGTTGAGACTTTATAAAACTACACAAAACTGTGCATTCAAGAATGGAGGTTGCGCAGTTGTTGTCCTTATGGTAAGAATGTACTTTGCCTCATCTAATCACACCACTAAAGGTAAATCATGTCACAATGTTTTATGTATTTTGAAATGGATATTTGGGAGGATTTTCTGGGATTTTAATATCGGCAAAATTATGTTGTCATCAGTATTGGAAATATGTCGTGCCAGTGATGTGTGTCTTAGTTTGATATGTTCTCGCCTGTAATTAATAGTGATGTTTTTGACACTTCTAATACAACTGCATTGTTTAAGTTGTGTTTTAGTTAGGTATTTCTCTTTTTTCTGTCAGTTTCGCCTCAACTTCTCAACTTACCGGGAGATGGCGCCCTCTATCTCAGTCTCGACACGATTGTGCGAACTGCCATCACGGACAAGATATCATGTGACATTGCGGTCAAGCTGGTCGAGTCTCTTTCTGGTCAGTTGTAATAAAATATGTCTACCGTATTCGTTCTATTAAGCATACATGTCCTAATTAACGTGCACCTCCATTTTTTAGCAGCATCTGGCACCATGACTGTGACCTCCAATGCCAACCTTGACTGCTGAATCCTTAATTTTAATTGGAATTCGACCACGCTAGATTCAAAGCTAAGTGATGAAAAATGTTGAAAGCTCCAACTAAATTGTCAGACTTTACAGTATTCTGGTATCCTGTTGCTCATATGTGAGATGTATAAATCGCTTGTCAGTCATGTCTGCCGAGATGGCTGTACCCAGGAACTGAAGAAAATGGGTGTACAATCTGTCCGCTTATTGAAACGCACAAATATTTCTGCGTCTCAAATATATTAATTAAGCGCACTGTGCGCTTAATAGAATGAATACGGTAAATGTTATTTAGCATATGTTTGCATGGGGGTATGTCGACGTTTTCCTCTCTGATGGCTTGCACATTGGGCGCCAAACTGTCAGGGTACATCTACAAGACATCAGAAGAGAAGTAACACCTTTATAATTCCCACTTTGTTTCATAAAACAGTTCTGTTTTGCATACTGAGCGCTAGACAGACTAACATTAACTGGAACAAATGACGTCTTACAAACGTCATTGATGAATACTGCAGGAAATATCTTCTGCATTGTCATTTCGTAATCACATTGGTCTAATTGTGAGGGAAATGGTTGATTACATCATGATGCTGACATTTTGTAAATGTAGAAATGCATTTGGGGCAGATACGAAAGTATTACATCGCATTGTGTTTATTACTGTATAATTATATTTCTCTAGTTGGAGTGCTTAATGTTTTGTAAGGAGTTGTTATAGAAACAGCAGTTACATCTCTCCTGAAACCATTGTCACAATATGTAGCTTTCTCAGTTGATACT
Source organism: Paraescarpia echinospica (assembly GCA_020002185.1). NCBI lineage: Eukaryota > Metazoa > Annelida > Polychaeta > Sabellida > Siboglinidae > Paraescarpia > Paraescarpia echinospica. The sequence goes on along the minus strand of CM034534.1, from coordinate 24,227,456 downwards.
ATTATCATGAGCTTAACAGATAAGAATTGTACGAATGATAGATAGAACCATACAACCTGTAGATCTTTGCATGGACTTTTAAAAGGAGCCAGTCTGTTCCAAAATGTTCCTAAGATGATAATAACTATGTTGAAGATATATTGTCTGCCAAATTGTGTTTAATGATTTTCCGTGTTTAACACTTCTTGTTACAAATCACAACGCTGGCAAATTCAGGGTAGAGGAACAGACTGTTGCTGTTTAATGCAAACACACTCTTAAAATAAGAAATGGGACTTTCTTTATTCCGGCAGGATTCGAGGAGATTCCAGCCATTCTTCGGAAGATACTAGTGAAGTTCCATGGCAGTGTGATCAAGGTGCGACAGGTTACACAAACATTACATAAAAATCACTCATTTGTTACATCAAAGTCACACACCCATCACCTCAATGTCACATGTTCATTACCTCAAAGTCACAAATTTCACAAAAGACACTCCTTCGTCTGTAAAAGTCACACATTCATCACCTCAAAGTCACATGTTTCCCAAAAAGACACTCTGTCATCTCTAAAAGTTACATATATGTCTCAAAGTCACATATTCATCTCCTCAGAGTCAGATGTTCATCACCTCAAAGTCACAGTCATCATTTCAAAGTTACACCTTTAACATTTGAAAATCACACATTCATTGTAAAGTCACACATTCATCACCTCAAAGGCACTGAACATATCAAAGTCATACTAACAAATCCTATGATTACCCATGTGTGTTTTGTGCTGTGAGCATAATGTAAGGTTGCATGTATCCTCATCAACTATCCCCTCCTTCACATATTGTACTTCTCTTCGTGGTTGTGATGATAATTGCAGAAGTCATCATAACAGAATGTGATTACTGCAATGCCTGTGTGCATTCAGACATTGAATGTTTAAAAAATTTCAAAATTATGTACCTTAAGCTTTCGGAGAACTATATAAAATAATTTTATTTTTGTTGTTATGTAACCAGACCTTGACATAGGAGGTAACTGTAATTAAGTTACGCCTGTTAATACTAGGGTAATAAAACAGGAATGACATCAAGACTTGTTTGTGTATGTAAGTATTCAGTGGATCTGAGAATAAGTTTTGTGTATTGTATGTTTTTGGACAGCTATAATTTAATTAACATTAAGTGTCCAAATACATTCAGTCATTACAGTATGTCATTAGTAGTAGTAGTAGTAGTAGTAGTAGTAGTAGTAGTAGTAGTAGTAGTAGCAGTAGCAGTAGTAGGCATCCTGCTGTCTTCTCAGACAATGGTTTGCGTCGTGATTGTTAACTTGGTGATGTACATCGCCTGGAGTGGCAATCTCTCTGCTGCACTTGTCGCAGACATAACCAGTTGGCTGAGAAGAGAATGCAGGATTGGTAGATCTCTGCTTTCGGTGGTTCCTCTTCTCAGCCAGTTGTGTTGTTCTTGTGTCTTCTCTTCTCTTGCCTGTTTTAATGGTCGACTTCCAATGAGTGCGATTATCAGCGGCTGTCTCTCAGTTGTTTGTGTTGAATCCCGCCATCTTCATATCTCCTTTACACACGTCTTTGTAGCGAAGACATGGATGGCCAATAGGACGCGTCCCAGTGACAAGTTCACCATACAGTACATTTTTGGGTGTATGACCACCAGCCATTCGGTGAACATGGCCGAGCCATCGCAGATGTCGTTGGCTTAACAGCATGTATATGCTGAAACATGAAGCATGCACCAGGACCTTTGTATTCGTGACCATGTCCTGCCAGGAGATGCCGAGAATGCGTCTGAGGCAGCGACGGTGAAAGCTAATCAATATCTTTTCTTGTCTTGTGTGCGTTCTCCAGTCCTCACTGCTGTAGAGGAGTGTGCTGAGGACACATGCCTGGTAGACACGTAGTTTGGTAGTCTCCGTCAAGTTGTTATTGTTCCAAACTCTCCTGTTCGGTTTGAACATGACTGCTGCAGCTTTTGCTATGCGCTTGTTAATTTCAGCGTCTAGTGACAAATTACTTGTGACTGTGGAGTCTAGGTATGTGAAGTTATCGACGACATCAGGTGTCACATCGTCAATCTTGATTAATGGATGCATGACAACGTCCTGTCCCTTGACATTAGTCATTTTGATACTGATAGTCAATCAAAATTCTTTGCAGGCGTGGGAGAGTCTGTCCATTAGTTGCTGAAGATCTTCCTTGGTATGAGTTGCCAGCGCAGCATCATCAGCGAAAAGCATTTCTCGGATGAGGACTCAATGGACGTTTGTCTTAGCTTTCAACCGGGCGAGGTAAAACAGCTTCCCATCAGTTCTAGTGTGTAAGTAGATACCCACTGTGGATGTACCAAAGGCATATGATAGCATCAACGAAAAGAATATGCCAAAGAGTGTTGGTGCCAGAATGCATCCTTGTTTTTCTCCGCTGTGGAACTCAAAGGGTTCGGATGTAGCTCCGTCAGAGTTGACTGTGCCCTTCGTGTTGTCATGGAAGGAGGAGATCACACTGAGCAGTTTAGGGGACAACCAATTTTCTCAGGCAGCTTAAATAATCCACTTCTGCTAACGAGGTCAAATGCCTTTGTGAGGTCGATGAAGGCAATATACAACGGTCTTCGTTGTTCTCGACATTTCTCTTGCAGTCGTCGAACTCAGAATATCATGTCTATTGTGGATCAGCCAGAATCTGCAGTCTCACCACACGAGCAAAAACGTTTCCCACGACGCTCAGCATGGAGATGCCACGGCAATTGTTGCAGTCGCTACGATCAGCTTTGTTTTGTACAGTGTTGCTACATTCGCATCACGTATATCCTGAGGAAGTGCTCCCTCATTCCAACAGAGGCAGAGAAGTTCGTGCAAATATTGCAGTGGTGCAGGCCATCCATGCTTGATGATTTCGGATGGTCTGGCATAATTTCCAGGGGCTTTTCCATTGGTGAGTGAGTCAATAGCTTTGCTGAACTCTATTGGTTCTATGCTAGCTCTTCTATAATGGGAAAGCTCTCAGTGGTGTCTAGTGCCTCCTTGGTGATAGTATTTTCTCGGGAGTATAATTCAAGGTAGTGCTCCATCCATCTGTCCATTTGTTCATTGATGTCAGTGACAACTTCTCTTGACTTTGTTTTCAGTGGAGCAGTCTGCTTTATGGATGGACTTGTTACCTTCTTAATTCCATCATACATGTCCCTGATAGTCCCTGTGTCAGATGACATCTGAATGCTCTAAGTTGCAGCCAGTAGTTATTGGCGCAATGCCGAACAGTCTGTTGGGCTTTGTTCCGAGCAGCTCTTATTGCATTCAGATTTGTTAAGATTGGATCTCTCTTGAACTTAATGAGAGCAGAGTGCTTGGCCTCGATGATAGGTACCAAGACAGTGATGTTTGTTTCGTACCAGTCAGTGTTTGTCCATTCCTTTTTGCCCATGTTGTGAGTGCAGTGTTGTATGTAGTGGCACCGCTCCAACAGAGTCACAAAACATTCTTCTCTGGGTGGGCTGTGTGGCTGACGTTGATACTTGTACGACCGTTCTGTTTGGGGTGGAAAAGCCTCTTGGGTTTTAGTCTATCCTTGGTGCAAACCAGGGAGTGATCAGTGTCACAATCTGCACTATGATAGCTGCGTGTGTTCAGAACATTGTTGTGAGCATCACGTCTGGTGATGACTGGATCCAGTTGGTGCCAATGACCCAATCTGGGATGTCTCCAGGACACCTTGTGACATGGCTTGTTTTTGGAAGAATGTGTTTGTGATGGATAGTCCATGATAGCTGCAGAATTCAAGCAGTCTCTGTCAATTTTCATTCATTGTTCCTGTTCCATAGTGTCCGAGACAGACAGGCCATGCCTCATGATCGGCACCCGCTCTTGCATTGAAGTCTCCCAGCAGGTAGAGTTGTTCTGTTTTGGGAATTCTGCTGATGACAGCATCAAACTCCTTATCAAACTGATCTTTGGATTCCGAGGCAGAACAAAGTGTTGGAGCATAGACACTGATATGGTTGACTGGTCTTCTCTGGGTTGAGAGGCACATAGAGAGGACCATTCAATTGTCATGAGCAACGAGTTCTTTACCGCAAAACCTACACCATCTTCACGCTTTTCTTTGGAACTTTTCCCCTGCCAGAAGAACGTGTGTCGTTCTTTTAGCGATCCACTATCGGTGTTCAGCCTGTTTAGCTCAAAGTCGATGATGGCTGTCTTCCTTGAGTCACTGAACTGTTGAAGATCACTCGATAAGCCAGGACACATGGATCTGACATTCCAGGTTGCTAAGCGAAGAGCTGGCATCTTCTTGTGTTTTCTTGATTTGTCTGGTGGTAGTTTGTCGATCTGCTTGTTGAGCAGATGCTCTGAGCTCCACACACCCATGTCATTATTGTGCACTAATTCATAGACACTACTGTTCTGTGTATACAGGTGACCACAGCGGCTAAGACGAAGTTGCAGTGTCGTAATTTTGTCTTCTTCCTCGCGATGCTGTTCAACCGTGTGAGTCGGTGGGAAGACAGGTAGGTAACCATGCAACACAAGTGGAACCAACTGTCTGCACCTCGTAGCATTTTGATTGTCAATTTTGACTGCGCTTGTGCTTACATGGAATTGTGGGGAATCCTGCGTTCAAAATGTACACAGAAAAAATTATAGACGAGTTTGTTTGTTTGCATTGTGATTGGACTGCTGATTTAGTTAAAGTAGTTATTATACTCTTGTTCTTGTCATTGTTTGCGTAAACTGAATTTCACGCTATGCAGATGAATGCAATTTTACCCATGATACTTTGTGAAGAGCCGAATTGAACCGATATCTGAACAGGGCAATTGTCTGGAGTTCAGCATACTACCGCATCATATTAGTGTGAATACGAGATCTTATAATATGCCAGTGTCCGCCTAGATAAGGTGCACAAGGTGTTTCCTCCACTGTCAGAGACTGACGTGTGCAGTTTCACTATCATTGTTTATGGTTGTGACTTGCCCAGTTTAATCTTATAACAGTGATTTCGGTTGTAATTTGTTGATGCCAGCTGCATTGTATTCCTTGGTATTCATCAGTGGAATAACAAACAGAACTAACGTACAATTTTTCATAAATTCATCGATTAAAATGGAGTGATGAAAGAAATTATAATTAGGTGCAATCATAATTTTTTCAAGGATGGTGGAATCGGGGAGGGCTCAGTGTTCTGTGCACATATTTGTTTGGGGGTTGGTCTGATTTCAGTATCAAAGATTTGAGGGTGGGTACATGTTCTGTGCATAGAATTTTGTTAATAGTAGTTTTTACCAATGTAAAGATAAAAAGGGGTCAGAGGACCGGTCATTGCTTCTCCCCATGATAAATAATGATTGTTCCTTATTTGGATTGTGATAATTTCTGTGATGTTTGCATTTCCAGTGACACAGTCACAGATTACATTATCAGTTCACTCAACAAGTGGGCAGTGTTTAATACAAAGGTAAGTATCTCAACCGTAGGCCATAACTCGGTATAACCCACATACTTTCCTTACCGTTTTAGCGGACCATAAGTCTGCAGAGAGATTGGAATCATAACACAATACAATAGATCTTTCAACCCTGGAGGACTTGTGTTTCTGGCCAAATTTTCTGGGTCGTTTTTAACAGTAAAAGATGTCAAGGTTTGTTGAATAGTATGATGACGTTATTAAGCGACCGCTTACGTTACTTTCAGCATTCACGTTTATACCGCATGACATGATGTATGACAGAAAACGAACAGGTTACCTCCCTTTAATACTGATTCTGACTTGCAGGCGACCCACTCAGACTGTCGCGGCATGAGCGAGTTGTTCTCTGAATGTCTGTGTGACTTCATTGGTGTAAGCGGGGTGGCACTCGAACGGTCCTTCCCAAACGACCACGAGACGCTCTTCAAATTCATCACAGTGAAAGTACTCTCCAACGATGTTGCAAGGTACCAGTGGGGGTGCAGAGGCGTAGAGGTTACATCACTAGACTCTCAGTCAAGAGAACCCATGTTTCAATCCTTTAGCTTCCATGTTGAAGTTTCGGGTGTCATTTACAGTTGTCTGCATTCGTACAGAATGTACACAAGGGGTGAAGCTCTGAATACTTATTATAAAAATGTTGGTTGCAAAGAAATTATTATAAAGAAAACATAATAGAAATAAACGTCTATAGTGCCTTATATCCCCAGGAATCTGAGCTCAGAGGTGCGACATACAACGATCATTAGGCAGAATTGGACGAACAAGTGTCATTAGAACAAGGGTCCGCCGAAGGTTTAGGGTGGGTAAACGATTTCAAATAAATTAGTCTAGGGTTTTATACGAAAGGTAGCTATACTTTCAAGTGATAGTAAAGTGACAGGGAGTTGACTCCAGATTCTGGTCATGATGGTTGACTTGTTATTATGTCCTTCTCATGTAACGTGGCATGGCACGTTACATGCCTACCTTCAATCTAGAATAGGTTCAACATTTGAAACTATTAGTTCAGGGAGAGGAGGTGGGTTCCACTATTAGTTCAGGGAGAGGAGGTGGGTTCCACTATTAGTTCAGGGAGAGGAGGTGGGTTCCACTATTAGTTCAGGGAGAGGAGGTGGGTTCCACTATTAGTTCAGGGAGAGGAGGTGGGTTCTACAATTAGTTCAGGGAGAGGAGGTGGGTTCCACTATTAGTTCAGGGAGAGGAGGTGGGTTCCACTATTAGTTCAGGGAGAGGAGGTGGGTTCCACTATTAGTTCAGGGAGAGGAGGTGGGTTCCACAATTAGTTCAGGGAGAGGAGGTGGGTTCCACTATTAGTTCAGGGAGAGGAGGTGGGTTCCACTATTAGTTCAGGGAGAGGAGGTGGGTTCCACTATTAGTTCAGGGAGAGGAGGTGGGTTCCACAATTAGTACGTTTTGTATGAGCAGGTAAATGTTGACAACTTAGGCAATTGAGAATGGCCCCTTAGGCAATTACAACACCTGAGAGGCCTGGGTATGCCACCCATATTTAAGTACAAGCTTCAGAGTATAATGTTCTGCATATCTAAGAGTGTTAATTCTTCCTTTGAAGACTTGAAGTTAGGAGAAATCAGTAAAAGACGCATCTTAGAATGTAACAGGTTATTGTAAAATTTAAAGTAACCAAATTGCTTATTCACAAAAATTTTTACAGAACATTAATTTAAAATATTTTGGCAATGCTTTAACAGGCTGTGTATCACGATATATTGTTATATCAAGTAATTAATGCTTGTGTTCATCATGCAGATCTGTTAAGGAGAATATGCTACAACTTCTAATCAACCAACAACAAACTACCAGAGTCATGCAAGGCATTGACACTAATGGCGTCACCATGGAGACAGTGCCGGTTGCCATGACAACAAAGACAACGCAGACAGAGGAGCCAGAACAAGTGAAGACGGCAGATTCGGCCATTCAGGTCGAACTGTTGCCGTGTGATGGTGAGAAACACATGCACATATGCAGCTTCTGACCCAGAGTAAATAATGATCCACTGAGATCTCCTGCTTGTGTGTGTGTGTGTGCATTCGTGCATGTGTGTGTGTGCGTGTACACGTATGTGTGCATGCGCGCTTGTTTAGAATTTAATAACATTGCATTTGATGACCTGTAACGTACATAAAATACAAGGAAACTTTGAGAAACAAGCACACACGCCTGTCTGTGTGTAAGTGCGTGTGTCTGTCTGTGTATATCTGGTGTATGTATATATATACACAAACACACCCGCCACTGTTACATGTGACATTTAACAAAATAGGTTTGGTCATAATTCAACATGTGATTATGAAATCAGAACAGCACAGCTGATTGCACAGTGCCTATTGCTGCATTTTACTCAAGATGCTTGTGATGTATACTAAGTTACGAACCATGGAAGGCAGAAGCATCTTGCACTCTGTAATTGTTCGACAAATCTCTACTTGTAGGTGCATCACGCGACCAGTCAGCACCTCGAAGAACTAGCTGTAGCTCCGAGGTGGACAGTGTCAAGTCTGGTGACCCTGACCCCTATGATCGGGTCAAGGTCATGTTGTCTGACCTCCGACTGGAAGAACTGCTCGACGTGTTTCTCTCCAACGCTGTCAGGGTAGGTCGTGGGTACCTTCAATGTTGTTGATTTGACCTTATCCATCACGTGACCTGTTGCCTAGCAAAATGTCCGTCAAGCCATCAAAAAATGGATGACAAACACATGGAACATTCGGACATTGTGTATTTTGTTGAAATTTTGGCCTCAAAAGTTTTTCTTTATGACGTGAATGTAAGGCAAAGTTGTTACCGTGACGACTGTGTGCTGGAATATTTGATCTAGCAGATGTCATGCCGCACCATTGATATAATATGCATTTATTTAATGTTATCAGAATTGTTGGCAATGCAAAGCTTGACAGAATCACGTGCATAATTTTGATTGTGACAGGCAAACCGTGACGCAGTGGATCTGTCAATTTGTCACAGACTGTTATATAATATTCTCCCTGTTATGACACCCCCAGAGAGATAGGGGTAGAGAGGTTAGAGCGGTTACAGTGTAGTGCAACTTGTCAATGATCTCGCTGCGCATTCACTCAGGACTCGGTGCTGGATGTCGAGTTTGCGGACTTGAAGGATCTACTGAAGGAGTGTGGCGTTCGACCTGGGGAACTGCTCGAGATCAAGACGTATCTTGCCAAGAAAGGTTAGGGATTGTCTCATTCGTTTATAATGTCCAGAAAAACGGAATGTGTTTCACATAGGTTTCAGCCACCAGTGGTGTGGGACTTTATGAGGACGCAGTCCGTTCATAGTTTTTCTTTATTAATGTTCTTAAATTTATGATGACTATGTTGAAGGTATACTGTCTGCCAAATTGTGTTTAGTATTGGCGGCCGAGTCAGGCCGAGTTAACTGCGGTTCCCTTTGATGTTCAACAATATCCCATTTTCCCATCCCATTTTCCCATGTTCAACACAGCAGACTTCTGTTACAAATTACTACGTTGGCTAATTGTGGGTAGAGGAACAGACTGCCTCCTTTTGAAGATTTTGAGCAGTCCGAAACGGAACACAGCTAATAGCCATCGGATTCAACTGATGCGAGATGGTTGCTGATACATTGTCCACAATGCTGCCCGGTTCTTATGTAGGTTCTTACATATGTAATAATAACGTCAGTATGCATTAATATCTGTTACACCCAGTTGGTGACGTTGCTATATTGATTTATTTCCCCTGCGATACATGGTTATGTCCCAACTACCATCCAACTTTTTATTAGAGGTTGTTCTCCCATTTCTTCCTGTAGAGTCGGGCCTCGATACGGGTCCTCGATTTTTGATTGTCTTCTACCATCATAGATGATCTCACGCTGTCATCTCCGCCACCCATCTCTCGTTCATATCGTCTTTCTTAAAGGTCTTAAATTTGAAATCACCAGACAAGTCGTAACGTTTAACTGGACAAGGGTTGAACAATCCATCGATGTGTAATTCTTTCAACAAATTATACATTTTGATTACTAAATGGCACTCAATGTGTGCATGAACTTTTCAACTAAATTTATTTGCTATTTTTAAAGTTTTCATTTAAAAAGGTCTTGAAACTATTCATAGAATCTTCTACTTGGAAAAATGCATTTTCTAAATATTTTTTGTAGAAAAGTCTTTAGAAGGTGTGGAATCTTACTGGCTTGTAGCAGCGCGCTCATGTTTACTGCACACAATTGATTTCTTTGCAGCCAAGTGTCAAGCATGTGACGACACTGCCAGTAGGACAGTTGGTGCCAGGAACAACAACGTTGATGTTTGGACTGGTGATGCGACTGCGTACAGTTCCATCGTGTCTACACCACTGCCGCAGGCAACAACGGTTCTCATCTCCCCTGAAGACTTCGTTCGTCCCCGATCCGCCAACGACTTCTACAAAAACAGCCAGCCATTGGCTGCAGAAGCAGTGCCACCATTGCCACATCCTGTCGTTCCAGTTGTCATGGCAACCGCTGTTGAACAATCGCAGAAACGATGTTCCGTTCAGCCAGGTTTTGGCGTCGATGTTGTTGTGGCACATAAGCACATGGACGATATGGCATTCAGCGACGACGATTCGGCGGAAAGCTTCGACGACGCCGACAAAGATGTGTCACATGACAGGTGGCGAGACGACGCACTACGGAGACAGCTTCCTGCGTGTAGTGATGTCACGAACACTGGTGCATCGCATGACCCCGGAGGTGTCACTACTGTCGGTGCGACACACGGTAAAGATACCGTGACACAACCTGCAGATTTCGTACAAGACGATTCTGACGTTCCATCCAGCTGGCTCGACCGCGATGACGCGTTGGTCGTACCCGATCTACCGAAGCCGCAGAACAAACCAGAGAGAACCTACAAAAGGAAATACTACTTCTCATCAATAAAAAACATGGTCGAAATTTTTTTAAACCCTAACAATTCCACCCCGAATCCCGACGCAGCTCCGCAGTCGGACTCCGGAAAACCACACCAGGGTGACACTCGCAGGAACTCATGGGGTCACGTGACCATTCCGACGAATCAAACTTCGGGTACCAGCACCGCCGAAAGCGCGTCTCCGGATTCGACAGACTGGCCGAGTGTCACCGAGGCCCAGGCGATGCCAAAGGGGAAAGCTGCGCCATTGGGTTCTTCTGGACCCGGGAGTCGACGGAAGAAGCCTTCATCATTTCCACGGGAAGAAGATCGGGATGAGGTGTCCATGGAGGCGATAAAACACTCCTTCGGCTCGTGCCAGAAGCGGGTGTGTACGTTGTGTGGCTCGGAGAACCATCTCATCTACGACTGTCCGCGCGGCACGCGAAGTCTCTTCTTCAACTGAAATGTCTCGCTTTACGAAGAATTGTTGTTTCAGATTTCTTTTATGATTTCTTGCAGTTTCCGTTTTTTGTGATGTTTTGGCTGATTTCGGCTGTATTTATCAGAATGACTACGACTATAGAAAGAGCCATTCAGGCCACAGTTGGGGGGGCATACCAAGACCACTTCAGTGCCACCTAGTGGTAGTCAGTGTGGTGAAAACGGAAAAAACATAACAAATAAAAAACAAAGTAAATTTGTCTAAAATATATAAAAATAAACTAAAATGCATAAAATTAATTATTTTATGCCAGTTATCTAGCGGTGGACATTCGGATGCCATGCTTAACATGTTCTTTTGTCTTATTTTCCTGTATAAAAAAAACAATTAGTAATTTATCGTTAGTATTGCCTTAATTATCCATGGTTGATAACCAGTTTAATTGCAAAAAACTGGAGATTATTTGCGTTCAACAGTCATTAGTCTGAAGAGTTTATGTGACGTCGGCCTTCCAGGTAGCTGGATGATATAATTGACCAAACTGGATGATACGATTAACCAAACTGGATGATATAATTGACCAAACTAGGTTGGAAGAATGCCATCATCACATGACATGTTGACATCACGTGATGCAAGTGTCTCCGTCATATGACATCAGTGTCGCCATCATATGTGATAAAGACACGTGTTGGCGTCGTTATGTGGCTTGCCTCTTTACACAGCTGAAGTTATGGCATTTAATTAAATGCAGGTTACACCAACTTGTTTCAGATTAAACGTGGCAGCTTTGCATAGTAAGCTTGGCAGCGATGTTTTGTTGACCTCAGCCAAATATACTACCATTACACCATAGTGTAACCAATTACAACAATGTAAATAAATTTGTGGTAAGGAAAAATAAGGAATCATCTCCATTGATATTTACGTCTCACTTAAAGACCGGTTTTGTATAAAGTTTGACCAGGGCAAAGTGAACGCATGGATTCAAGCATTTCTGTCAAACCGAACTCGAGCAGTCATCATAGATGGTGATCGATCCAGCTACATTAGAATAGAATCCGGAGTCTCGCAGGGCTCAGTGTTGGGACCAGCCTTGTTTTTATTATTATGGACAGAGTTCGACCGTGAGGATGTTTTGCAGATGACACTGCGTCATATATGACTGTCAGATGTCAGGTTGACGCTGCCACACTTCAGTCCGACCTTGATAAGATGACCACTTGGGAATCCAGGTGGGCCATGCAGTTCCATCCTCTGAAGTGTAGCGTACTGTCCATCACTCGGAGTCGTCACCCAAAGAAGTAACAGAATATGCTTCACGGCCATGTCCTCCAACATGTAACATCTGTCAAGTATTTAGGTGCCACCATCAGCTCTGATCTTAGGTGGGAACAGCATATAAACAGTATATGCTCAAGAGCAAACAGAACTCTTGGCTTTCTGAAGCGGAACTTGAAGATTGGATCCTCATCCATCAAAGAGCAGGTTTACAAGGCATTCACCAGACCATCAGTAGAATTTGCAAGCACGGTCTGGGATCCCTTCACCGAAAAGGACATCAACAAAATCGAAGCAGTGCAGAGCCTGGTTCTGCTTTGGGAAGTTTCAAAACACATCTAGTGTCAACATCATGCCTACGAGACTGAAATGGCAAACGTTAGAAACAAGAAAGAAGATTACCCGCCTCACAATGTTTTTCAAGATCTCAAATGGCCTCGTAAACATCTCCAGCCCAAACCTGACAGCACCGACCAGAAGATCTAGACATCACCACAGCAAGACATTCCAGGTACCATCCTCCACCAACATATTTATTGTAGTCTTAAGACAATTATATTAATTAATGAAAATTAAGAAGAGACTGCCACCATTATTTTTTACCGGATATGTATCTTCTTCCATTAAATGTTCACACATTATTATTCTGGCATTGGGAGTTTAGAGATACAAGAGGATGATATCCCTGAAGGGCGGGTCTAGGACAGGATTTTTTTCTGCGTGGGATCGTTTCCTTCCCTTGTAGAAGGGACCAACGACATATACCGTCTCTTCCGGAACACACGGGCAACGTAGGGTGAACGAAATTGCCCAAGTTTCGACACAGCGGCCGAACCAGTACCGAGCCACCGCCCGGCGGCACCAGGGTTCGAAACCCGGTTGCTCCGAACGATAGTCCAGCACTCTAACTGCTCAACCACTGCGTCCCGTATACGATACAATTGTCAAGCAAAGTTTCAATACCATACCGTGTTTTAATGCAAAAGGTTTTTAATAAGTAAATATGACACTATACTAAGTGCACACATTGTGTGTGTATCCAAACAAAATCTAATTGGAATAATACCCAGAAATCTGGCTTACAACAACATAATAATTTAAGTAAAACAGTTTGATTACAAATTGTGAAGCTTAAGTATGCACCCTGCTAGCACACCACGTAATTAATTTGTTGCAAAAAAGTGGACATTTGGTGAAAAATGGTATTCACATGACAAAGCCTTGGCCATGACGTGGTATAACCAACTTCTAATAATAATGTTTCTTTCAACGTTATAGTCATATTATCTTGTTTCTATCACTATAATATCAATATTAAATAATAACCAGAACCCCCCAATGCAGTGATTCTGCCACCTGTCAAGAAAGCAATAGTTATAATTATGCCGTCTTCGTGCCAGTTCGTTCTCAACAACGTAAGAGTGCATATCACTCGCTATTGCCGCAAAGAATGCACGGCAAAGTTTTCCTTTGTCGGATCGGTTACGTCTCCTGGCGCAGACGTCAGCTCAATCAACCGTTGGTGTCTCTTTCGAAAGAAAAAGGCAGCGTGGTGTGAACAACACAAGCTTCGAATCGAACCACCATCTCGGTCGACAGTCGGACTAACGACCGGACTACAGCGCCCCATGTTACACAGCCGTGTTCCATCGTAGATCAGTTCATCACGTCGCTACTTTCCAATGCGATGGCTTGCTGATCAACATCAGTCAAACTCGTCGAATCTGCAATGAGATATATCAATTAACAACTATGCAAACACAGGCTCAGAATGCATTTAAAGTTGTCTCCTCAGTTCAGTTAACGTTGTTTGTTTTCGAAAATTAGTTTTCTTGACTTATTTTATATCCTGTGAGAAACGTTCGAGTGATATGCGCAGTCTGTTTTTTATGAAACGATGTGTGGCTTTTATTTGTGTTAATGTAATATACCTTTGAAGTTATATCGGTTAATTTGTCATTCTTTGGAATACACCAACTATGCCCATTTTGGCAGTATGTCAGTTCAGTTCATCCAAAGCGTATTTAATAGTTTGCCAGATTTTTAATTTAATAATAAATATGCACAAAGAAGATGATGCATAAACGGATGTGACGTAATAACTATGGCGGCTTACTGTGAATCGTAATACGGGTTTATGTAAGTCGGTGTTAGCTCATTGGGTGGTAAATCGTTGTAGTGCTCGTAGCGGTGCTTCTTCCGGTGACCCCTGACAATCAAAGGACAGTTGATCTATCGATTACGTGACCTATTGCCTAGCAAAACCTCAAGGTTATAACGTTAAATCATAAAAATGGATGCCGAACACGGGGGTCTCGTCAGTTCAGTTAACGGTGTTTGTTTTCGCAAATTAATTTTGTTGACGTTTATTTTATATCCTGTGAGAAACGTTTAAGTAATACGCGTAGTCTGTTTTATGAAAGGATGTGTGAGTTAAATTTTTTATTGAAATAAAATACCTTTAAATATCGGGTAATTTGTTCTTCTTTGGACTACATCAACTACTTCCATTTAGGCAGTATGTCAGTTCGGTTCATCCAAAGCGTATTTAATAGTTTGCCCGATTTTTTATTTAACAATAAATATGCACAAAGAAGATGATGCATAAACGGATGTAACGTAATAATTATGGCGGCTTACTGTGAATCGTAATACGGGTTTATGTAAGTCGGTGTTAGATCGTTGAGCGGTAGATCGTTAGGTGGTAGATCATTGGGTGGCAAATCGTTGTAGTGCTCGTTGTGGTGCTTCTTCCGGTGACCCCTGACAAGCAAAGGACAGTTGACCTATCCATCACGTGACCTATTGCCTAGCAAAAACTCAAGGTCATAAAGTTAAATCATAAACATGGATGCGAACACCTGGAGTGTTCAAAGGTTCCGTAGTATATGTTGAAAGTTTTGCCCCAAAGTAATTATTTATGGTAAAACATAAGACCATATTGTACAAAGAAATGTATAACTTATGACATGTTATGCAGTAATAGTAATGCAATTCACGTATATAACCGCTATCTACGTTGTTGACAAAGCCAAAGCTTGGCGGAGGTCACGCGCAAACTTTTGTTGTGACGTGACGTTGTGTTGTGACGTAGGCAGAGGATGAAGAAACACATGAAATAATAATCGGGAGCAGACTGCTATTCGGAGAACGAATTAGGAGATATCTACAAAAAGAACATATAAATCAGAATAGGTTGCATAGTAGAAGAGGAAAAGCAAAATTGAAATGTTATGAGACCAAGAACACATTGTTCAGGCCAAAACAGTTTTTTATAACATGAAACACATTTTAACAAACAAAAACATATCACTTGAAGTGAGAAACATGTACTGCATTGCAGTACATGTTGATATATGGGCGTAAATCCCGGACATTAACCAGAAATTCACAAAAACTATAGAAGTAACTACTATGTGATTCTTAAGAATAATGCTGCGAATGTCATGGATTGAAGGGAAAAGCAGTGAAGTCATCCTTAGGACAGCCAAATCAACAAGAAACACCATTAACAAAATAAAGCATGCCAAGCAAGATTTATAGGCCGTATAACGAGAAAGTTAAAACATATAATAACAACAGGAAAGATTGAAGAAAACAGATCCAGAGGATGCCAATGATAGATAGTCTGTCAATATGATGTGGAAGGAGCACAACCGAACTGCTACAAACTACAAATGAGCGTGCGGTTTGCAGGGCCATGATCGTCAACGCCTGTGGCAGACATGGCACATAGAAGAAGAAGATTAAGAAGAAGAGAGATCTCGAAACGGCAACGGTGAACAAATGAGAGTGGGAGAGTACGATAGAGGATTGTGATAGGTGACTCGGCGAGAGGGCGGGGCAGAGCATGCGATGTGAGTCATGTGACACAGCGCCCCGGAAGGGATCAAAATGAAGAAGAGTCGCATGCGCAAACGAAGGCCCAGTGTTTACAGAGGCCGCAGATAGCATTATGTCACATTATGTACGGGGAGTAACTTCAATAATCGTTTCTTTCCGTATATATATATTATATACTCACCATTCCTGCACTGGTTCCGTCGGTCTGGCTATAACAAATCTCGGCACTCTGGTAAATGGTAAAGGCAACACTATGTTAAAGACAATGACGTGTTAAATGATAGAGACAACAGTGCGATTTGGCTTCAACGAGAGGAGATGACGACATTAACCATTGTGGTTTTGAGTAATTATAATAAGAGTTTTCCACACGCAAAGATGCACCGTCTTCCTATCGCAGTGCTCACTTACACATTATGATGTAAACCTTTATTCAAGTTTTAACAATACGTAGCTACAGTGGGACCTCACTATTAAGGCCACCCTTGGTGCTGGGCAAAGACATCTGATTACCGAAATGACCGTATTAGCGAAACTAACTACACTACACTTAGTACGTCACTTTCTCCTACCACTGCATGCGACAGAAGTACACTACACTTACTATGTCACTTTCTCATACCACTGCATGCGACAGAAGTACACTACACTTACTACGTCACTTTCTCCTCCCACTGCATGCCACAGAAGTACACTATACTTACTACGTCACTTTATCCTACCACTGCATGCGACAGATGTACACTACACTTACTACGTCACTTTCTCATACCACTGCATGCGACAGAAGTATACTACACTTACTACGTCACTTTCTCCTCCCACTGCATGCGACAGAAGTACATTACACTTACTACGTCACTTTCTCCTCCCACTGCCTGCGACATAAGTACGCTACACTTACTACGTCACTTTACCATACCAATGCATGCGACATAAGTACACTACACTTACTACGTCACTTTCTCCTCCCACTGCATGCGACAGAAGTACACTACACTTACTACGTCACTTTCTCCTACCACTGCATGCGACAGAAGTACACTGCACTTACTACGTCACTTTCTCCTACCACTGCATGCGACCGAAGCACAATACATCTACATTTACTACGTTACACTACACTTACACTTTCACTTTATCCTCCCCGGGAATGCTACATAAGTACAATAGGTCTACACGTGCTATGTCACACTACACTTACTCTGTCACTTTCTCTTCCCACTGCATGCGACAGAAATACTTCGAGAGATTCAGGTTGAACGCGATCGCGGGAATCACGAAAAAGAGGAATGCGCCCAGGCAGAACCAGAAACCGTTCTGAAACAAAGCGAAGTGAAGATGATCTATTTTCACAATTTATACACAACATAACTAATTCAGAAATTAAAATAATCCTACTAACTGTGTTACCCGAATTTGCACCGGGAACATAATCCACAGCAATTTTAGGTATTGCCTTTTGAAATGTTGACACAAGTTTAATGTTTCATTACCCACCTGCCATATTGTTTTGGGTGGTGATCCTTTTCAAACGTTTTAATAAGATCGTACGTGTGCTATGCTAAACAGTCGAACACCAACTGTTGTTAAAACCAGACCGGTTACAATGACCTGTGGTAAACGTGTACTACAACAAAACATAGCTTTGCACAGGCGTTTGTACCGGTGCAACACGCAACGATACGACTAGCAACGGCACAAATAGCGTTGTGAATATAATTTGTACCGGGGCAACACGTAGCAGTTGACAACGTCGGCACACAGAGCATCACTTCGGAGAGGTGGTGCAAGTTTCTTATACCTGTACAATAATACAATATTTTGTCTGCATAAAGACACATTAAACTGAACCACTGCAAGTTGTACCGTTGCAAGTTGACCCTTTGCAAGTTGTACCGTGCAAGTTGTACCGCTGCAATATGTACCATTGCAAGTTGACCCGTTGCAAGTTGTACCGTTGCAAGTAGTACCGATGCAAGTTGACCCGTTGCAAGTTGTACTGTTGCAAGACGTACCGTTGCAAGTTGACCCGTTGCAAGTTGTACCGTTGCTAGTTGACCCGTTGCAAGTTGACCCGTTGCAAGTTAACCCGTTGCAAGTTGTACCATTGCAAGTTGTACCGCTACAAGATGTACCGTTGCAAGTTGACCCGTTGCAACTTTTGTCCGTTGCTAGTTGTACCGTTGCAAGTAGTACCGTTGCAAGTTGACTCGTTGCAAGTTGTACGGTTGCAAGTTGACTCGTTGCAAGTTGTACCTCTGCAAGTTGATCCGTTGCAAGTTGACCCGTTACAAAATGTACGGTTGCAAATTGTACTATTGCAAGTTGTACCGTTGCAAGTTGACCTGTTGCAAGTTTACCCGTTGCAAGTTGTACCGTTGCAAGTTGTACCGTTGCAAGTTGACCCGTTGCAAGTTGTACCGTTGCAAGTTGTACCATTGCAAGTTGACCTGTTGCAAGTTGTACCGTTGCAACTTTAACCATTGCAAGTTGTACCGTTGCAAGCGAGTTGTACCGTTGTAAGTTGTACCGGTGTTAGGTAACCATGAACAGACAACTTAACGATGCCTCTCTGCAGTTTTACCAGTGGGCGTACGAAGGCTTGACAGAGGGTCACTCGAGCAGACTCCCAGCTGTCCCAAATCTCTCGACACCCCATGTCGTTCTTCACCTTCAAACAAATGATTCCTAAACTGAGATATCTTGCTGACACAAATATGTAAATGAATGTTGTCCAGCAACCCCAGAGTCGAAGAGGAAATATTTATATATTTTGTTTTCACTTAGGAAATATCGACGAACTAAAGGATACAACGAAATGTTAAAGGAACAGGGTGTTTTATATGTAACAATTATGACGTGTTTGCGCTGTTTTATTCGCTACTTTATAGGCGTCGGAACCGGGGGACTAAGTCCCCCAATAATTGTGGAGGGGGCCTAGCCCCCAGTATTTAGCGATGGTGTGACTTTTTAGTATAACTGAGGGGAGACTGGAGAAAGGGTTAGCCCGCCAATATGTAGGGAAGATGATTTTGTTTGTAATGGAGGTTTTTGGAGAGCTAGAAAGTTTTTTTGGGGAGGCCCAAGGGGGATGCAAATAGAGGTTTAGGAGAGCCGGAAGAGGTATGAAAAAATGGTGAACATCGGCGATAATTTATCAAATGCACATCGGCAACATTGTGTGGTAACCTTAATATTGAGACATGGTGTGAAAGACAAGGAATGCCAAAATAGTAGTCTAGCAAATACGCACCGAATTTAGAACTTGGTCTGAAAACTGGTTGACAGTTGCCAAGATCCGCTTTACAAATTTCTCCGTCGCCTGTGTTTAGAAAATAATGCACTATTATTATTACGTGTATTTGTGAAAGGCACCTTACATAAATTGTCTAAATATACATACTAATAACAACAATAATATTCATTATTACATGGCATGTTATTAACCGTAAGTTAGGACTGACCATGGTCACGTATATAATGTACTGAATTACATTTTGGGCCCCAAACGTTGATGATACAGAATGCAGCCAGATCAGATGATGTAGCAATTTGTGAATCAGTTGCACTACGTAATGCCAATAAATGTTTTCGAAGGACATAAATATTTATCTACAATTTGACAACGAAAGATCTTATCGCCTACCTCCTTGACCATAGACTTGCCGCTCTGTTGAACAATGCTTTCGGCCGTCTTAACCGATTCAATGATTTCATCTATTCTCGCCTGCAATTTGTCTTTTATAAATAATAATGCACGAATATTTAATGATTACATACTAAAACATTGTTTAATGTCTATGTTATATAAACTATTGCCAAACAAACTCAGAGTAACAAGAAAACATGTTGTTTACAGATATATCTGTAAACAAATAATTCACATATCGAAGCTTTTGGTTTAATTATTTTATCTACCTATGTCAAATAAAAATACATATTATGTAAACTTCATATAGCATATAGTTTAATGTTATGTATAGGCCGGCCTACTCCAGCGATATTATTAGTTTTCGACATCATCAGATACAAGCAATGTGTAATATAAGTACTCACTGGTATCGGCTGCGTCTTAATTTGCAACGCAATGATATCTTCTAGTAGCGAAGTCTGTAATGGAAATTAGACGTGCAAAAGTAAAGTAGAATGTTGCTGTGAATGTCTTTGAATGTACGCGGTATGTTTATCAACACAAGTCACTAAACACCTGGAATCTGTCTGACTCAAAAAACGTTTTACGCGTCGTCTCTTACTACACATATTTGTTTCTTTCCACTGTTCTTCATTTCTAGCTGCATATTCGGCTATATGCTTTACGTTGAATTAATATTACTACTTCGTTCGTTAATAAAGCATTCATGCGCGAACATGTAATACTCCGATTTTAGGGAATTATTCAATACGAAGAAAAAGAAGAACGAGAGGAGGGAGAAGAATATAAAAATACCTGATGCTGGACGGTGTCACTAACGAAACCATCGTGAAGGTATCTCAGTGTGTTCGTTTCCAACAGAAGGTCCGCCTAACAACGCAAACGACAACAGCTTAATTATGAGAGAAAAAGTGGTACCGAGCGAGAAAAACGAGGTGATCTTGTAATTACCTTTGCCAGACAATTTTGGACACATTGAAGGTTTGTAATTATCCTTGCTAGCGACGTTATAATGGAGGGAATTGCAATAGTAGCGCCTTCATGGTGTGGTCTACACTTCCACCAGGAACGTCCTGCCCCTTGCAAAAATATCTGCATGAATATCTTTAATCAGGCTTCTCATTCACCTGAAGACACACTACCAAGCTTTGGCCGACGTCATCCGTGTTCCGAGGGACGGCTGACGGCGATGACAAGGCGATATGCAGGAAGGATTGTTCGCGAACTTCGATGGAAGGAGGACACGAGACGCCGGATGCGTTAAAGTTGACGAAGCTGCGGTTTATGGGAACTGTTACATTAGTAGTCATCATTGAACGTGATTAAGAAGCAGATAGGTCTGGATCCTGTGATTTATTTTAGGCAACCATGGTCGGGATGAGAGTAAACTCCTTTCGCTGTTCATAGCATTTCATTGGCAAGTCACACCTCATCCTTCCCCTAACATGGTTTTGAGGTTGGGTTGCCGGCTTGCATATTCCTTCCATAGATTATCCGCCATCAGTCATTTTCAACGTCTTGTTCAGTACTGTGATTACCTTGACAAAGAAAATGACTGTTTGATAGTTTACGGTGTTTTGTTATCATTCGATGTAAAATTCGATGTAGCATTTCGTGCACAAATAAAACTGATAAAATGAAATGTGTTATTTGTTTCACTCATGAAACAGTTTGTACCAGTCACGGTCCCACACCTTCTAATAAATATACCACTGCTTCCCGTTCCGCCGTATCACGGATAGTCAATGGGCTCATCCTCCAGAAGCACCACAATTGTTTACATCGTTCCACAAGCATCATTTTTGATCAGCGTTAGATATGGTACGAACGTTCATGTTTTCGCTGGAGCCAAGTTGGGCTCCCGCTCTGGCGGCCATATTGGAAAAATCCAAGATGGTCACCGTCCGGAGTAAGACTGTGCAATAACTTGAGAACCAATAGTAGAATAACCATAAATGAGACCTCTTTTGGGTTTTTTCGGGTATGGTAAATCCCTTTCCGGTGTTACTTTGCCAATTCTAGGTCGAGGTCACGTGATACGGCCACATTAAAAATAATTGGATTTGTCCAATATGGCTCCCGCGAAAATTAAGAAGTGGGCTGCAGTATTTCTACAGGTTCCTTCGTTAATTTTATAATTGCTCATCACAGTGTGTTAGAGTAATTCACAAGCACTGTGTATTACATGTCGCGGGAACCTACACGTACTACATTTAGATAGGCTTACGAAATTAGTTCCGCCTTTGTATCATCATAGCTTCCTTGCGTCACTTCCGGTACGAAATTGATTGAGCGATGGCAACAGGCGGCAGTGAAAACATTTGTCGTATAAACCGCTGCTTGCCGCACATAAATAATTCGATTCTTTAAAATAAACGAGTCGGAATATATACAATTAATAATGCGTTATTTACTGATACGTGTATTGGTTATATTAATTAGTTTGGAAGAATCTGCACAGAATAAACATCTTTACTAATTAGTTTGAATTCAGCAACTTGATTCAGCCGAAAAGTATATTATCGGCACGTTCCTAAAGGTACAATAAAATAAACTTAACGAATGGAGTATTGGGAAAATGCGACATTCATAACAAAATAAGATTTGTGGTAGGCCAGAACGGTGTCAGACCAATGCAAAATCGTTCATCGTCTTTATGTGAGACGATAGAAGAATGCGGGATTACTGAGCCATTGTTCACATTTTTAGATATACGTCAAAAATGTTTATATAACAACAATTTCCCCTACAAGGGTCTTAAAATCGGTAAGGCAAGGGTGTGTTAAATTCTAGGCATATGCACATTAGTGGAAGCGTATGTAGTGGCTCAAGGGACCCCAACCGTGTGGCACATTGGGTGGCCTGATTAAATGACTGATCGTTATTAACGATGTTGCAGGGATATCTCTTAGTCGTCAAATTTTTTTTCACTATGACTTATAAAACTTATTCGTTTACACGTGGAGCCTGGAACGTCATAACTGACGTTACGGCTGGCTAGACGCTTGATGGTCAGTTTACTGCGCCATGGGCAAGGTATCAGTTTCCATGATATCGGATATTTAATCTTCCACTTTGAGACCGCATTCTGCGTTAACCATTCACGCGAAAAAGTTGTATGTAGTTGCAAACGGTTATTGTGTACACGACATGTATTGACACATTTAGGTGCATAACACCAAAAAGTTGTCTTTTGTGTCTGTTTAAGCTGTTGTAATGTTCGTTATCATTGCACTGGAATATTGTTGTTATCATGTAGACGGTGTCGAAGTCATCTTTATCATCACGACAACATTACACCCGTTGTCGTTACTTTTGCTACACTATTAATGTAACATTCTTGATAATTTTTAGTGCCCTTTGTTTTTTGTTCTATAATATGTAGGAAAACATTCATCATCATTATTGTCATTATATCCTAAGGTGGCTCCTTTGATAGCGAATATTATGGAGTTTAGATGGAGTCTCCCGTCCCACAGCAGATATTCACTGATTAATTAATTAGATTTTAATTATTATTTTGCTGATTGTTCAATTATTATTTTTGTTCTGTTTACGTATTGCACTATCAGCATACTTACATATTTCCGTATTTTTAATTGTCGCTCAATGTCAGTAATTTACATATGTTATTGGGAAAAATAATTTATCCTCTCCCCTCGACTTAGTCTGGGGTTTGTTCGTTGAACCTGCGGGAAAGAACGAAACGTGAGCACGACGTTGCGAGACATTGGAACCACGACTTACTCTGACGTCATCGTTCGTGCCGTCCGTTGCGATCACTTTGATGTATGCTGCCATCTCCAACATGTCCGACTTCTCGATTTGTTTGTTCAGCTGTAACAACCAACTGAGTTGATACAATTAGAAGACGTGTGTGTGTTGTGCGTGTGCGGGCGTGTGCGGGCGTGTGCGGGCGTGTGCGGGCGTGCGTATGTGGCGTGCAGATATCCGACCGACCTTGCGCCCGTTTGTTCTCATGTGCATGTACACGTGCATGCGTGTACACGTGCGTGCGTGCGCGCGTGTGTGCGTGTGTGCATGAGTAACTAACAATAAGACTTAACGGTTTCAGGAATTCTTGTTCCAGAAGGTATTTATTCAGAGACATGATTTGATTTCAGCAAATTTAAACCGAGGTTGCTAATAAACATTATTTAATTATGCCGTTCCAGAATGTTAATGGACACGCAAAGTATGCGTGAATTCAGGTGGTACGCAAACGGGGTCGATTCCTGGGGCGTATCAAATACACATTTATTCCTTTAAAACTGCTTGGCTCCCATCGAATCCCATTGCTTCTCTCCATGCTGCACATGCAGATACTAACCATGGCCTTGATGCTTCGATAGTCCAGCTGAACGGCGGCCTTCATCTTACGAAGACGTGCTTCCGTCTCATTTGACAGTAGTGTAACTGACGTAAGGTCGACGTCCATCTTCTTCGTTAAAGATTCAACGTCGATCGACTATTGTATGTGAAAGACACCGGAAAAGAACTAATATTAACTGTAACAAGAGTAACAACATACAATAGGTTAAATTTAAAAAACGGGTAAACGGGACGTTTACGCTGGCGACAATAGTCCAATACCGGTTTCTGTTTTGGTTTCTTGTCAATCTGCTTAAAACGTGTTCTCAATACATGAAATTAATATTAAATTTTTTATGAAGATAATACATTTATTTGGATAGCAGATGGAAGAGTGTACCTTTCTATGTGGAGTCGACAACTTGCCTCAGAATAAGGACCGTTATTGTTAACTCACCGAGTAAGCAATGAACTACCGGTAAATGTTCCGGTAAGGTGAAGATGCATATAATACAGTTCTCGGTTTATCGGGTGATTACGTCACTCACCTTTCGATAGTTGCCGATAGATTCTAGGTCGAACGTTGTGTTTAGCATCAGAGCTGTGAAAGCAGGCTGGTTACTCCGGCAAGCGCTGTTAGGACATAACAGCTTCGTTTTCAGAAGGTCGCAGTTTGGCTGCATATTGGTCGTTATCAGAAATTAAGTAAACAACATGTACAAACAAAAAACTCATGTTCTGGGTGTGCAATACGAATATCTCCAATAATGCCAAGATCTGGCGCGGATGTTGGAGCTAAGTCATACGTGTAAACATTTCACTGTATGGTAACTCAGTCTCTTGTGTATAGTATCACTGTTTTTTAAAACTTGTGACGCAAATCATCTTAGTCTTAGTTGAGGAGATGGTTGGGAACAATTAGAGAATGAGTGAGGAAAGATTGAACACGAGAGCATGGAAAGCAGAGGTCGGCAGTAAAATGTACACATGTAACCAAAGAAAATATGGGGAAACAGCGCGCAGAGATATTGAAAGAGCATAGGTGAATATTCGAGAGTGGGCGAAAATATAGGACGATTCATTTAGGTGGAGACGTATTGTTGAGAAGACGGAACGGTTCGATTGATGTGACCCCCACACCGCAATGATCAGGTGAAAGGCAACGTGGTGTATACCTCAAGGCAGATTGTATAGTCAGCGGGATGCTAGCGTTCCCTAACAACAACTTCCCCAGGAAGTAGCCGTGCACTTCAAGAAGACCGCTCGGTTCGGTTAGGAGCTGTAATCATACGAACGCATGCAACTGTTAGACAATAGTTATGAAAAAGCTGAGAGACAATAATCGTGAGACAATATCTTCTTAATTTCCTTGTTTATAACACATATGTAATTATTATTTCTCATTTATGAAATGCAGAAAAAATAGAGGGTACGCATAGACATTTTAGTGACGGAACAGAGAAGATTAGATATACGAAAGTAATCGTTATCACACAGGACAATTATACACAGTTGGAACATTATTAACTACCGGTTGCGTTAACGCTGGCAGAGTGAATGCGTTTAAAATAAAATCGACAAGTATCTCAAAAGCTCGGATTGCAAATAAGTGAACCACGGCGTTAATACAAAGGCTTCCCTGTTCACGTGCAATGTGTGTTTATGCTCTTGGTGGAAATATTGTTAGGTCTTGTTAAACGGCTTGCCACCATCAATTTCACCATCGCCAGTTTACCCGAGCTGTCGCCAGGGCACATCTAACCGGTTTATGTAAGGATTATAGAATAGAATGACGGTCACATGCCGACAATGATGATGTTGATGATTAGGGTGATGATGATGCTTCTACAAATGTTGGACATTGTGAAAATGGTTTCAACAGGAACACTCATTAATCCATACACTAGGAGAGGACGCATTTAGTTATTTTAGTTAAGTTTACAATGTAATGCAATGACCAGATGGATGGAATTCCAACGGTGTGTAACATTTTGTAGCAATTTCACTGAGCACTCTTAATTTTTGCAATGTATGATGAATGATTTGAACAAAACGTGCCCGCATTGTGTACATGTTAGCAGTGTAAATATAATTAAATTGTTAAGGACGTGCTGCACGTAAATGTTACACTCTTGATAAGCCAAGGAGTTCATCGTCCACCTTCAAAAGTGTGTGTTTCTTTAAATTGCAATCTTATCAACACTATCTTGGTAAAACTTCACAAACAAAACAAGCACAGAATTATCAGTCATTAATATTATTATTATTATTATAGCAATCAACACCAAACAAACAAACAACATTATGACGAAGGAATAAAAGAAAATCGACAACGCTATTGATTTATATGTTGAACTACCTAACATTAAAACGTAATATATGCGTAAGCATTTGGGATGCGTGCACAATACGCACATTCACCTGATAATTTCTGTAATGTGATTAACAAAAAATAAATATTTAGAAGATACATTAACTACACGTTTTTTAACTAGTGTATTACTTTCAAACAACATTATATAATACCTGTATATGTCACAAAAATCACGTTGAGGCGACGGCAAACTACAGCGTTTGTGTAAGTGTTGGTTGTTTGAATAAAATATATCGAAATGAATTAATTGTGGAAGCCACGGACCATGCGGAACTCGGACCGCGAGGGGTCACTCAGCGGCCGACAGACGAGCTTCTCCAGAGGTGCACCGGCCAGGAACGACGCCAGTACTAGCAGCATCACGAGGGAATACGCCACGAATGTCGTGACGACGGCACTGCAGAAAACACGGCAGCATAATATGGATAAACTGTTAAGTAACGATTGTTCTTAATACGCAACTAGGAATTCGTACAAGACTTGCCATCCTCATTAAATATACAGTTAGCACTGAACGAATGTCTTGTACCATTCAGAACATCGTTGTAACAATCTATCTATATTTCCAAAATGCGGCTAAATGTACATTTTTTATGAAAACTAATTGGATCACACCTATACACATTGAATAAACATCAACTGTTGACATTAAAGCCTTATTATTCTTCAAAATTTAATTAAAATGCCCAATTTATAGCATAATTTCAAAACATTCGACAATTTCGGGGGATATTCTCCAGTATAGTTTTGGTACTCACATTTCAGCCTGTCCTATCTTCTATAGCTTTCTACGGACTAAACGTGTGAATATTTAAATAGATGAACTTAAAGGTAAGTAAAGGTAAGTTCTTATATAGCGCAGTATCCAGTCCTCAGGACTGCTCAAAGCGTTTTGCCCTTTGCGACTCCATTAGAAGACGGCCAATGTTTGATTATATCCATCAGACCTACTGGTAAACCCTAATATATGCACCTATGATAAAGATTCATGCGGTAACTTACGCCTTCAACATGGTCCCGGCGCAGTCTGACGTAGGGGTTCTCGACGTCGGCTTCAGATCGTTGTTGTAGCTATACACGCCCATTGCGACTCCGCACAACTGCAGGCCGACGATGGGCAGGAGAACACACGCACTGATGATGGTGGCGTACCATCTGTAGCATGTCCATGAATGAGAGAACCACATCACAAGACATTTGGAATGATTCTACATTTGACTCAAACCGTGTAATAATGTATGTCATATTCGTTTTATTGGGTGGTTTTAGACACGAATCTAGTATTGGCATTTTGGTGTTTTGATGTTGCATATATTGAATGTGCATGTTTTAGCATCGAGTATACTTGCAAATGAATGTCTGCATATCTTACACATTTCATCGTCATTTAATGCAGTAGTAGTAGTAGTAGTAGTAGTAGTAGTAGTAGTAGTAGTAGTAGTAGTAGTAGTAGTAGTAGCAGTAGCAAGTAGTAGCAGCAGCAGCAGCAGTAGTAGTAGTAGTAGTAGTAGTAGTATAAGTAGTAGTAGTAGTAGCAATAATAATAGCAGCGGCAGTAGCAGCAGAAGCAGCAGCAGCAGCAGCAGCAGCAGCAGCAGCAGCAGCAGCAGTAGTAGTAGTAGTAGTAGTAGTAGTAGCAATAACAATAGCAGCGGCAGTAGCAGCAATAGCAGCAGAAGCAGCAGTAGTAGTAGTAGTAGTAGCAGCAGAAGCAGCAGTAGTAGTAGTAGTAGTAGTAGTAGTAGTAGTAGTAGTAGTAGTAGTAGTAGTAGTAGCAATAACAATAGCAGCAGCAGAAGCAGCAGTAGTAGTAGTAATAATAATAGTTGTTGTTTTTGTAATTGTTATTTTTGGGTAACATGTCAGTCTTCTTTACCTGGTTTTGTCGTATTGTTGCACGGAGGTGCTGAAGGCTTTCACCAGTTCTTTATTCTTCTTCATTGCTAGCTTCATCTACGAGAAACGGCTGCATATTACAACATATCAGTTAAACGACCTCGCAATGATCTCTATCGCTTAGGACACACGTCATGAATTACGCTATGGAAATTGATTAATTGTTCAAATGAATATTAGCAGTGTACTTAATGGACAAATGTACTGTTGTACTGATATGAAACACATAGTTGGCATGCTGATTCTGAGTGATACTTTACTTACTATCGTTATTTTGTTCAAAATAATTGAACTATAACATTATTGTTAAAACGCGCAGGCACATACTCATCCACTCGCGCACGCCGCACGCACACACGAAAATACGCACACGCACACGCAGACACAAACACACACACACACGCACACACACACACACACACACGCACACGCACACGCACACGCACACGCACACGCAGACACAAACACACACACACACACGCACACGCACACGCACACGCACACGCACACGCAGA
>CM034534.1:24188145-24197779 GCA_020002185.1 Paraescarpia echinospica | reverse complement strand
ATAGAGGAGTGTGTGTGTGTGTGTGTGTGTGTGTGTGTGTGTGTGTGTGTGTGTGTGTGTGTGTGTGTGTGTGTGAGAGAGAGAGAGAGAGAGAGAGAGAGAGAGAGAGAGAGAAGGAGGAGTGAGAGGTGAGAGCGAGAGGGAGAGGGAGAAGAAAGAGAGAAATGGGGAATATAACGGGTTATAATAATAATAATAATACGTTGATTAAATAATAACAAGGACTAAGCGGATAATTAACTGCCAAATTATGCGATTTTGTGTGTTTCGTAAACATTCCTATCATAGACAAAACGTTCCGCAATTTACTCAGCGGCGCATACGAGTCTAGCGTGGAATTATTGACCGCCATAGTTACCTAACCATAACCATACATACACCATTAAAGACACGTGTACCTATATATTATATAGAGTAAACACAATTGCACGGTAAGTCCTTTTTTAGAGTTAATTCGCACTTGTACGATCACGTGCAACCTTGACACATATAATTAGTGATATGCATCCAAACAATTAAATACCTGTTGAGGAATGATAACGGCGTTAAATCACAAATTTACCCCATGGATATTAACACAATTACACGCATGCCAAACGTTGTCAGTACCATTCGACGTCAATAATGGATTATCTATATCTGAATGTTTGCACACGTCGGGGCCATACAATTCGCCTCGTCGAAACAGAATAACAGATCTTTAATTGCGTCAATCTGCGGTTCCACCGCAAAGAAATTGCATTAGCAATTACGGTGACATTTTTAATCTGCTGCATGTTTATATAACAAAAATGTTCCTTAAAATCTTTATTACATTTACGAAAGAACTTAGAATGATTGGTGATAAATCTACATTTAGAAGTCAACAGCTTATCACTTAAGATGTAGACAGTGACGACGTCTTTAAGATAACCTATTTACTGTCGAAGGACACTGCTTCACAGCGGAACTAATTGTATTGACCCGGAGGGCGTGTAGAGGCATTCTCTGTGTTTGGACGATTGTTTATACAACGATGTTGCGTGCACACTAGATGGTGTTATCAAGAAGATGTGCACACGTGTTCAACAAACCGCGACTTTATTTAGACTTTGCATCTACCGAGAAAATAAGCCGCGGTAGGTCACTCTGCCAAGATTAGGCTCTGCTGCAATGATGCATTTACTTATATTTAATTTATTAAGAGACACATCAAAGCCACACCAATCTCCGTCAACACCAGGAGAATCCCTGCCCAAAACCAAAAACAAAGCAAATACGTTATAAATTAGGGAGTAACCACACTTTCATATATCAACTTTTATTTTATATAATACATATAAATATTATATATATATATTTATATATAATAAAAGTATATTTAATATATATATATATATACACACACACACACACACATATATATATATATATATATATATATATTTATCAACTTGACCACGCTTGACGATATATCCTGTCAAATAATCGCATACATGATATAACGTTCTGTAACATTTGTAACAAGGGTTGACTGCACAAATGAGACACCGAAGATAGTAGTATATATTAGTTACTAGACTAGACATAAGCTAGGGTAGAAGAGAAAGAGGGGAAGGAGAGGGTGAGAGGAAAGGGAGAAAGAGAGCGATGCTCTTTATTTATACGCATTGGCGTCTCGACGTGGTGAATATTTTGGGGGCTGAGGCTCTCAAAAAACCTCCAGTTGCACCTGGAGATGAACGGTTTTGTATCACGTGTATTTTTAATATGTTTCCCTTTAGTCGGACTAGTGAAGATGAATTTAATTTGTTTCAAACTAGGTATAGATGACAATTTAGATTATCTATACGACAATTGTTCTACTCTAAACTTCGAACCATTTAGGTTTACTGATGGTAAGAATATTTTTTAACTGACAAGGCTGATCCAGATGACAACTTTTATCAACATTTGTCCACAAACAGTTTATATTACACAGAAGAACAATTTAAAGACACATTTGATGTAACGAAGGAAGGCGTTGCAAACCTTTCTATAATACATTTCAATTGCCGAAGTTTAGCAAGTAATTTTAATAACCTAAAGGACAGCAATAAAGCGTTGGATTTGCAATTTGATGTAATTGCTCTATCTGAGACTTGGATCAATGTCAATGACAATGAAAACTAACATTGATGACTACAGAATGTTTACCTGCTCAAGACGAAATACAGCTGGATGTGGTGGTATATATTAATGACACAGTACAACACAAATACCTATCGGAAAAGTCTAAATGCATTGATAATTATATTATTGTGCTGAAGTGTTATCTGTAGAAATTTTTCTTAAAAATGGTTAAAAAAATCAATAATGGGTTGCATTTATAATGCACCAAACACAGAACTGGAGCTGTTGAGAGAGTTTATAAATAAGATTTGTAGAAATATACGTAATAAAATGGTTTATATGTGTGGTGACTTTAATGTTCATCTCCTCCAATATTGTACAGTTTTGGATTACGTCCTTTAATAACAAGACCAACCAGAATAACAAGCCACTCCAAAACACTGATAGATATGTCAAATGTACAGAACGTGAGTGATCATTTGCCCATTTTCCAAATAACGGAATACGTCCATAAAAAATGCAGCAGTGTAAGATATAGCACGAGGACTAATTGGACTGAAATTCTGGAAAGGGAAGATGTAAATGGTATGTACAATACATTTACTGAAAAGTTTGTCCTATCATTAAACAGAAAACTGTTAACAAAAGGCCAGGCAAGCCATGGATGACCAATTCTTTAATAAATGCTTGCAAAAAAATCAACTGTATAAACAGTTCATGAAGAAAGGTCAATTGCTAATGAAGAACAATACAAAAAATATAAGAACAAACTGACAGGCGTACTAAGGTACAACAGTTTACATAACTTCTGGAAAAAAACAAGGGAAATATAACAGAAATATGGAAAATTATAAATAGTTTGATTAAGAATAAAACAAAGGGACCAAAATATCACACTGAAGTTAATAACAATGGAGCCACAGTCAAAGGTGGCAAAAATATTGCTAATAGTAAAAAAAAATTAAATATAGGGCCATCTCTGGCGAATAAAATTCCAAAAAGCAATGATATGTTTACTAGTTATTTATCTGATGTGGTTGAAGATACTCTAAAACCTGTTAATGAAGAAGAAATCATTAACGTGGTGAATAAGACAAAAAGCAAGAAATCTAAAGATCATGATGAATTGACATGTGCCTAGTTAAACAACTAATACCATATCTAGTAAGACTCCTAGCACATATTTTAATACTTCGTAACAGAAGGACATTTTCTCAGATGGTATAAAAATTGCTAGAGTTATACCGCTATTAAAAACGGTGATATCAATAATTTTACTAACTACAGATATATATCTATGTTATCTCAGTTGTCAACAATCCTAGAAAAGATCTTCCACAACAGGATGATGTCATTTATAGATGACAAACTAATATTGTATGAAAGCCAATATGGGTTTAGGAAAAATATGTCAACATCACTGGCATTAGTGGAAGTCGTGGAAGAAATTAGTACATCTATCGATGATTGTAAATCTACTGTTGGTGTCTTCATTGACCTGAAAAAGGCCTTTGATACGGTAGATCACAACATTCTCGTCAAACACTTGAGCATTATGGAATAAGAGAAATAGCTAATATGTGGATCTGCAGTTATCTTAATAACAGAAGCCAATATGGGTTTAGAGCATTATGGAATAAGAGAAATAGCTAATATGTGGATCTGTAGTTATCTTAATAACAGAAGCCAATATGGGTTTAGAGCATTATGGAATAAGAGGAATAGCTAATATGTGGATCTGTAGTTATCTTAATAACAGAAGCCAATATGTTTGTATTAGTGATACAACTTCAGAATACATGAATGTTACATGCGGGGTTCCGCAGGGTTCTATATTAGGTCCTGCATTGTTTATTATATACAGGGTATATATTAATGATATAACTTCAGAATACATGAATGTTACATGCGGGGTTCCGCAGGGTTCTATATTAGGTCCTGCATTGTTTATTATATACAGGGTATATATTAATGATACAACTTTGGAATACATGAATGTTACATGCGGGGTTCCGCAGGGTTCTATATTAGGTCCTGCATTGTTTATCATACACAGGGTATATATTAATGACACAACTTTGGAATACATGAATGTTACATGCGGGGTTCTGCAGGGTTCTATATTAGGTCCTGCATTGTTTATTATATACAGGGTATATATTAATGATACAACTTCAGAATACATGAATGTTACATGCGGGGTTCCGCAGGGTTCTATATTAGGTCCTGCATTGTTTATTATATACAGGGTATATATTAATGATACAACTTTGGAATACATGAATGTTACATGCGGGGTTCCGCAGGGTTCTATATTAGGTCCTGCATTGTTTATCATACACAGGGTATATATTAATGACACAACATTGGAATACATGAATGTTACATGCGGGGTTCCGCAGGGTTCTATATTAGGTCCTGCATTGTTTATTATATACAGGGTATATATTAATGATACAACTTCAGAATACATGAATGTTACATGCGGGGTTCCGCAGGGTTCTATATTAGGTCCTGCATTGTTTATTATATACAGGGTATATATTAATGATACAACTTTGGAATACATGAATGTTACATGCGGGGTTCCGCAGGGTTCTATATTAGGTCCTGCATTGTTTATTATATACAGGGTATATATTAATGACACAACTTGAGAATACATGAATGTTACATGCGGGGTTCCGCAGGGTTCTATATTAGGTCCTGCATTGTTTATTATATACAGGGTATATATTAATGATACAATTTCAGAATACATGAATGTTACATGCGGGGTTATAGGGTTCTATATTAGGTCCTGCATTGTTTACATATACAGGGTACTATTGGAATACATGAATGTTACATGCGGGGTTCCGCAGGGTTCTATATTAGGTCCTGCATTGTTTATTATATACAGGGTATATATTAATGATACAACTTCAGAATACATGAATGTTACATGCGGGGTTCCGCAGGGTTCTATATTAGGTCCTGCATTGTTTATTATACACAGGGTATATATTAATGACACAACTTTGGAATACATGAATGTTACATGTGGGGTTCTGCAGGGTTCTATATTATGTCCTGCATTGTTTATCATACACAGGGTATATATTAATGACACAACTTTGGAATACATGAATGTTACATGCGGGGTTCCGCAGGGTTCTATATTAGGTCCTGCATTGTTTATTATATACAGGGTATATATTAATGATACAACTTCAGAATACATGAATGTTACATGCGGGGTTCCGCAGGGTTCTATATTAGGTCCTGCATTGTTTATTATACACAGGGTATATATTAATGACACAACTTTGGAATACATGAATGTTACATGTGGGGTTCTGCAGGGTTCTATATTATGTCCTGCATTGTTTATCATACACAGGGTATATATTAATGACACAACTTTGGAATACATGAATGTTACATGCGGGGTTCCGCAGGGTTCTATATTAGGTCCTGCATTGTTTATTATATACAGGGTATATATTAATGACACAACTTCAGAATACATGAATGTTACATGCGGCGTTCCGCAGGGTTCTATATTAGGTCCTGCATTGTTTATCAATTATATTAATGATAAGTGTAATGTGTCATTGTTAATTAAATCAATTGTCTTTGCTGATGACACTAATTTCTTTTACTTATGTGACAATCTGTCATAAGTGTGTGAAACAGTATCAACAGAATTAGACAAATTATACA
This sequence comes from Paraescarpia echinospica, assembly GCA_020002185.1. Lineage (NCBI taxonomy): Eukaryota > Metazoa > Annelida > Polychaeta > Sabellida > Siboglinidae > Paraescarpia > Paraescarpia echinospica. The sequence continues at coordinate 24,191,983 of CM034534.1, read as the reverse complement.
GATGGTTTCAAGTTAATAAGCTTTCCCTAAATATAGCCAAAACAAATTTTATGATTTTTGGTAATAGACAAAGTGAAAACAACCACATGGTCAGTCTTAATGGTAAGAACATTAGTAGAATCTATGTTACCAAATTTCTTGGTGTACACATTGATTCCCATTTAAATTGGAATGAACAATGTAGCCACATAAAAAGTAAAATCTAAAAAAAAAATGTATCTGTAATGAAGAGGGTGAAACATTTATTGAATAAGCCTTCATTATACTCAGTATGTTGTACTCTTATCATGCCGTATTTAAATTATTGTTGTGAAATTTGGGGCAATAACTATAAGACTCGGATACAACCCTTGCATATTATTCATAAAAGAGCTATTAGGATTTGTCAAAAGGCTGACTTGATGGCTCATACAAGACCAATTTGTTATCAATTGAAAATTTTAACTGTACAGGACGTGGTGGATTTCAATAGCATGGTGTTCATGTACAAGGTTTATACTAATCTTTTACTGGCAAATATTATGTTGTACTTCCAGAGAGTTAATGACAGTCATCATCATAATACCGTATGAAAAATTGCAATTTCAAAATAAGATTTAGTAGGACTTCTAAAAAAGCAGAATGTATCAGTATAAAGGGACTAAGATGTTGAATGACCTGTGCGCTGACATTAAATTATGCCATTCTATTTATCAATTCAAAAAGATGTACAAAGCTTTACTCCTGAAAAGATATTATGAATGTATGTTTTGATTATATGTTTTCAGATAGTTTAAATCTATCTTAATTTTAAGTTATATATTGTGTATGTATTGTACCAGTGCAATAATAATTATTGTATAGTACGGGGAATGCTAAGTTTATAGCTTCTTGCATTTCCCTTCAACATTTTCTTATTGTTCAATGCTTAACTATAATTTATTATGCTCCATTGTTCCACTGTTTATGTGCATATTTACACCTTACTCGAAATTACACTTTGTACTTATGTTGAATAAATAAATTCAACGTTTGGGTGGCCTTCCCATCGTGACATCGACCTAGGTAGCTACGGTCTTTCGTACACACGCATGCATATTGATCTGTCTAATACCAGAGTGCAGTTATGACACATGAGATCACGACGGATCTAATTTTGTTGATACTAGATCATGATCACTGCGTACAAGTGGTCATATAAAAAAGTGACAGACGATGGTTTAATAAAATGTCGAGCTTCCCAAATTTGACAGTATCGACTACTCCCGACGACTATGTGGGAAAGAAGTCATATTACAGGGAAACAAAATGCACTTGTGTGGGTATATTCATCTAAGATTCAATACAACATAACCATTTACTACTACAATTAACATATATATCACACCTGTTGTTTACTAAGAATAACCTAACAGTTGTTTCAAAACGACGCATTTTTAAGTTCCCTTCAAATTTAGCAATAAATCAAAAACTACTGAAGATATTTCAACAAATGAGGTATAATTTTAAAGGATATGCTCTGTGGAATTCAACAACAGGGCAACATTCCATTTCGCAATTTTGCGACTTACTATCCACTTTCTGTGGTCACATTATTATTACGTTCGCAAATTGTTCGGTTGCTGCATTCAGCACGCTATAGTTAAACTCTCTGGAGTTTTATATAGCTTTGTAAATTCCCCCTCCATAAAACCCAAATGCAAAGGATGTCACATGTTGTGTTCACAACGATTCCCAACTATATCGTCATCACCACTCGTACATAATCATACCATCCATTAACGTTCAATACCTGTTTATTTCTGCTCCTGTGGCGTGGGTGGAAGAAGTTATTGATTTTGTAGGCCAGGTAGGTTAATATTTAATTTGGCTCCAATTAATTACACCAGGCATAATTTATTAGTGATCGCCGACTGAGTAAATATAGAGAGTTTAACTATAGCGTGCTGAATGCAACACCCGAACGATTTGCGAACATAATAATGTGACCTGCCACAGAAAGTGGATATTTTATATTTTGAAATAGATTGTTGTACTATTTTGAATTCCACACAGCATATCCTTTAAAATGATACCTCACTTGTTGAAATATCTTCAGTCGTTTCTGATTTATTGCTAAATTTGAAGGAAACTTTAAAAAGCGTCGTTTTGAAAAAAACGAGGTCATTATTAGTAAACCACAAACGTGATATTGTTGATTGTAGTAGCAAATGGTTATGTTGTATTAACTCTTAGATGCATATACCCACACAATTGCCTTTTGTTTCCCAGTAATATAGCTTCTTTCCCACATACGTCGTCGGGCGTAGTCGATACTGTCAAGGGGCACCGTGAAACGGTGTAAATCTGGGAAGCTCGACACTTTATTAAATCATCGTCTGTCACTGTTTTATATGGCCACTTGTACGCAGTGATCATGACCTAGTATCAAGAAAATTAGATCCGTCGTGATCTCCGTCGTGGATAATTGCACTCTGGTACTGGACAGTCACGATAGAACGGCCATCCAAAGACAAACGTTCTTTAGTAGAAGCTAAAGAACCATACTATACAGTTGATATAATTATAGGCGGGTATCGCTAAGAATACCAACCTCGTATACAGCATGGTCCTCTGTGTGGCCTATTTCAATCTGTGGTGAGTTGCCAAACATCTCGCACGTTCTGATATACATTTCGTTGTTACTGTTTTTTAATGCCAGCGGCACTCTGGTCGGCGGGGTGGCAACGGGTGGGATACCCCACCCCTAGCGGGTCGGGGTGGGTGGATGGGTGGGTGGGTACATTAATCTCTATAAATAACTACTATTATATTATAGTTGCTACTGGCGGATCCAGGGGGCCTGGAGGGCAGGTGCCCCTTACACCTTTGGAATGTGGCCCCGCTTGCTTACTCGTTCGTGTAACTTGACGTGAACATGGTCGTGGACTTACTGTAGATTTTTGGTAACGTCAGGGGGTGTAATTGTAATTGGAGGATTTTTGAGAGCCTGGAGGTGTTTTGGGAAGACTCAGTGGGGGTGCAATTGGAGGATTGTGGAGAGCCTCAGCCCCCAAAATATTCACCACGTTCTGAGGCCAATGCGTATAAACACAAAGCACCGCTCCCTTTCCCCCTTTTCTCTCCACCTCTCCCCCTCTTTCTCTCCTACCTTAGCTTCTGTCTAGTCTAGTAATTTATCTATCCTAGTATCTTCGGTGAGTTTCATTTGTGTGGTCAACCCTTTGTTACAAATGTTACAGAACATTATATCATGTATGCGATTATTTGACAGGATGTATCTTCAATCGTGGTCAAGTTGATGTACATATATAAATATATATACTTTTATTATATATATACTATATATATATATATATATATATGTATTATATAAAATACAAGTTGATATATGAAAGTGTGGTTACTCTCTAATTTATAACGTGTTTGCTTTGTTTTTGGTTTAGGGCAGGGATTCTCCTGGTGTTGACGGAGATGGGTGTGGCTTTGATATGTCTCTTAATAAAATAAATATAAGTAAATATATCTTTGCAGCGGAGCCTAATCTTTCTATACCGCGAAGCCGTTACTCCGGATACTTCACGACAAACGTTATTCATTCTGGTCACATGACCTACACATTTAGGATGAGTACACACTTGGCATTCTACACGTCTGAAGACATCTAGATACGTTTGATATGTGATATATTCGTAACATTCGATTGATTTGTCGTAGATGATGAAGATGCATGCACTTCGAGAGGTTTTATTACGTGGCGACGGTAGACAGATGTAATCGTGGTGCCCATCAATGTGACGTTCTTGAATAACTGTCGTGTTATGTGATGACGCATGATTTCAATCTGCAGATCAGTTGT
>CM034534.1:24153145-24183145 GCA_020002185.1 Paraescarpia echinospica | reverse complement strand
CATTTAAAAAATTAAAATATGATTATGTTCTTTACGTCTCATTTGACAGGTTAACTTACGATACGAAAACCCGGTATAGAGGGTGTTAGTGTAATGCAGATGATCGAGCATATCTGGACGCTGCCCCGTTACCATAACGCAATGTCGATGCTGGCCGTATATTGTTAGTAACATGGAGATAAAACACACCCTCTCGGATTCCGGATGAACGCCAGATAGGGTAGTCACAACGGTATCTCAACAAAAGATTTAGGAAGATGCGTTGAGCAACTTGAGATACAAATGGTTGCAGGCAAACTTTTCCGGAGAAGCGCGGTAGCGTAGCGTGTGGGGCATCGGACACTCAACCAAGAGATCCCGGGTTCTAATCCTTCTGGTGCCGTCTCGAATCTCGGGCGCGTTCGTTCACTCTACGTTTCTTCCAATGCGCTCTGCTGTGTGAATAAGTACATGTCTACAGACATATGTGGATATTTCTTTATGAAAGCATTCGCGCCATAATTGTAGCGTGACTGAATGCTTCACAAAGATGTCGATATGGTGTTCGATTGCCAGGGATTCAAGGGTAAAGCGCCTTGAGCATTCCTAAGGACTGGGTACCGCGCATACATTACCTTTTATCACATACGAAGAATAATGTTTTGGTTAGCGAATTCATATCAGTTTATCTTTTCTAATCAAACAATGTTCGACACGTTCGCTTTCCCATTATTGTGTGTTAACAGAGCGTAAGAAAATCGAAAACTTGTGAGCAGCGATGCGAAGCGGCACGTGCCTCGAAAAATACCAGTAGGCTTTATTCAGAATACAATAGGTCGGCGTACGTTTATTTTGACCTGAAAAGACGACCGAGTTTCTATACATGCACTTACCAAACCTTCGTTCGACGTCTCGACGTCAGTCGCTGTATCGTGTATGCATATTTGATCTTGCTCCGCCCACAGAAATAACGCAACCAATAGTACGCTAGGCAATGTAATACGCGACCGTTCACAATACACGGCTCACTGCGACAAAGGTTGTTTGCAGCTCGCGAACTCTTTAATGAGTGTTATTAGCTGGCGGGTTTCACCGACGAGGAAGATACAATGCAGCGATTCCCTCGACGGCTTAGGAGAGGTGACGTTTGATTTCTTAAACCATCTTAAACCATCGTGTATTATTATTGCGGAATGAATAATTTCATGGTGAAGTTCGCGATGATGCCGTGATGCCTTAGTTTCTATCGATACGCCGAATGGTTTGGGATTAGTCATATCTATATATGCACATTTGTTTGCATTTTTACGTTCCGCTTTTACAAATGTTGTGTTTATTGCCTTTTCTGGTTGAATTTCACAACGGTTTGACTGCAGAGCGTTCACAGAACCACCTGCAACTAAATTGCACGTTGAGTGATAACACTTTACGAAGTCACCTGACTTTACAAAGACAACTTCGTCAATTCATAATATGTGTATCACGTAATTTACACTTGGAAGTGCTACACGGCAACGCTATCTTTCGGATAATCCGCCATGTACGCGAGACAAACAGTGCTGCTAGGCGTGTCACGAGTTCCTGCGGTATTCGTACATTGGCAACACCCGGCGAGGATTCGTGTTGCCGATAATGTCCACTTTGGTCAACAAGGACTTTGCGCGAGCACAGGTGGACGCACGTCAAACAGCTTCGATTACTGGCAACCACAACCGTTGTTGCCGTGACAGTCAACGGTTGTACGTGAAGTTAGGACAGCGGTTCGAAGTCAGATGAGATAATAACCGATGGACGCCGAATGTAATGGACGGCAGTAAACAGCAATTTCACGTGGGTCAAATGTTGAAGAAAGACAGCGAAGAATAACGTGTGTCCAGTGAGGACAACACTTGATGTGTAACTGAGGACAATATTGTGGTGTACAATTGACAGGTGAGGTGTTTGTATGTGTCTAATTTGACATTTATCTTGTTGCAGATTGAAGTCGTGACTGACAACCAACTCACCATAGAGGTTCGTCTGCCACTTCGGCGAATTGGTTGCTCGATTGTTGGCCGACCTTTCACCGATTAACAACATCTGTTGTTATCGTCACTGGATTGTTGTTTAATTAATCATATCGTAAGACTGGACGGTTGCAAAGCGGGCGATTTAATTACCGATGCGGCTAAACAACGTTGCTATGATGTTCCCAAGAAGCGTTTCTATGGGGTGGAACCAGATCTGTTACAAATGATGAACCACTGCGTATTTTTGTGAACGTTGTCAACGTGTCAAAGATGGCTCTGACATATGAACGCGTCATTCGAGTGATTTCACAATCGCCCGACAAACGAAAGGACTTCGAAGTGAACACCCTACTTCCGTGGTTTCGCAAGAAATCGGATCTGTTCCGCAATCTCAAGACAGGTACGATATACCTTTGTGCTCGTGGCGGGTAAATTGCTTTTCTTGTTGGCGTATGCCCACTTTTGAATCACCTAACTATTGTGACATGTTGTTCAGTTTATTTAAAAAAAGGTTTCAAACAGGTTTAGCACTACTAATATAAGTTAACAGTGATTATATTGGACTGCTGATTACATTTTAGTTTAACAAGATTTAACAAAATTGCCGCCCGGAGCTATAAGCTCCAGACGGCATGCGGACAAGGAAGCCTTTGGTTTATCGAGAGTCCAACAATTTTCCACCTACGTATAACCCACCTACGTATAACAGATAACGATCAATTTTATTTTTGAACATATTGACACAGCTAGCATTAATACAATCATCAGATAATTTGTTCCAGTTAATTATTGTCCTCTGAGAGAATTAGTACTATCTCATATCCAACCTACACTGTTCCTTGACTAATGCTGCATTGTGCCCTCTGGTTATACTGCCTTCATTCGGTTTGAAGAAAATAGCTCTATCAATATCCTTATAACCATTCAATATCTTAAAACCTTCTATTCGGTCTCCTTTTAGTTTCCTAGTCTCTTGTGTTTTCAACACACATTCTAATAGGCGTCTTTCATAACCAAGATCTTTCAGTTCAGGAATCAGCTTAGTTGCTCTTCGTTGCACTCTTTCTAGCTTATCTATGTCCTTCTTACGATATGGCCTCCATGCTTGTATATAATATTCCAAATGTGGCCTAACTATTGCTTTGTACAGTGGAACAACATGCTGTTTCTCCTTATATGGGGTATTCTCCTAATTAGCCCTATTATTTGGTTATCCTTTCAAGCAGCAATTCCACGTTGCTCCGAAACTTTCATGTCAGCATTAACTGTTACTGCTAAGTCAGTTTCTTTTACAGTTTTACCTAATATAGTATCCCCATTATGTATTCTTTGTTCACATTTCCATGTCCTGTGTGGATGCATTTACACTTCCCAAAATTGAGTAACATTTGCCAGTTTTCATTTGACCAATTTGGCTGATCATCCTGTAAAGTGTGTTTATCTGCGTCTGTTTTACCTGTTCTGAACACTTTTGTATCGTCTGCGAATTTCAGAACTTTGCTTGATTCATCATCATCCAAATCATTTATATATATATCAAGAATAATACAGGTCCCAACACCGACCCCCGTGGCACTCCACTCAAAACTGGTTTCCAGTTTGAAATCTCCCTCTCTGCTATTACTCTCTGTCTTCTGTCTGTCAACCATGTTTGTATCCAACTGATCACACCATCCCCTATACCATGGGCTTTTAGTTTAAGTAACAATCTTTGATGTGGCACTTTATCAAATGCTTTCTAAAAATCTAAATAGATGACATCCACTGGTGACCCATCATCTACACACTTTGTAATTTGTATAAAAAACATGACAGATTGGTTAGACAAGATCTAGCTTTTAGGAACCCATGTTGAGATTTATTAATTAGTTTGTGTTTTACAAGGAATTCACCACGTGGTCTCTATAAGCGGTTCTAATAATTTGCAAAAAAATGATGTTAAGCTCACTGGTCTGTAATTGTCTGTCTTGCTCCTCGGTCCCTTTTAAAATAATGATGTAATGTTTTCTTCTGTCCATTCTAGTGGAACGATTTCCTCTTTAAGTGACAAGGTAAAGAATATAGCAAGTGGTGTACTGATTTGGCCTGCAATTTCCTTTAGCAGTTTTGATGGTATCCCTTCAACTCCAGGTGATTTGTTTTCTTTCATCATGTTAATTTTCTTTTATATAATTTCAGGAGTAACAAACAACTGCCCTAATTGATTTATTCATCCCCTCAAATTTATAACTGGTAATGGCAGTGAACTTATATCTTCTGTGGTAAACACTGAGCTGAAATACTCAGTTCCAAGGAAATGTGGGCAAACAATTTCGTTTATTCGTGCCACAAAATTAGAATTGTTCTCACCCGGTGTCGTCGTTTGTTAATAACGCGCTTTCATTGATGTCGTTATGATTTGGATTAGTTCCTTCAAATTGAATCATACAGCTTCAACAAAGTTTACAGTTTATTTCACCATCAAGGGAATTCTACCTCCCTTGTTGGATTTGGGCTCAAACCTGTTCCGTCTGCATAACAATACGTCTCCAGCTATCCCGATATCCTGCAATTGTACCCCACCCCTCGGCTGTTCATTCTGGCCCTTCCTGTGAAGATGAGAGTAATCTATTCATTTTAAGTAACACGAATTCATATAGATGTTGTTTTATTACAATACACGATTTCCAGTTCAAGACAAACTCACATATGAAGTGCGTCGTGGGGGAAAATAATGTTATGGAGGTAGATTCTTGTTTTCTCACAGCTGTGCTCCAGGAAAGCCATATAACATATATATTCCCTTTCATGTGTGACACTTGTAAGATTTGGTTGTCGTGTCGCTACACTCTTCCCTGTCACAACAATGCATAGAAGTTAAATATTGTCAGACTGTGTGGTCGGCAAGGCGCTGGTAGGAGAAGACATTCTAGTAGGTGTTCCATAAAATCGACACATACCTCAGAAGGGCTGGATATATGTAGATAAAAGGGTTGGACTCTCGATAAGCCAAAGGGCTTCCTTGTCCACCTGCCATCTAGAGTTAATTCTCTGGATGGCAATCTTGTTAAATCTTGTTAAATTGTTTGTAGGTCCTATCGGCAGTCAATCTCGATAGCGCAAATGTGGCAGCATCCACTCTTCTTGTCCCCTTTTAACGACCGTTTCCAGTCATAGGCGGCTGAGACAAAACTGGTTAGGCCTACATTTGGTGGGGCTCCTTATGGTCAAATGATAGTTCATGGGTGTTATTGCAGGTATGTTGACCAAGCATCTACCCTGCTGGTGAACACTTGATAGACTGCTTTCTCGTACATTAAATTCCAACAGCCCACCGAAATAGCGACAGCGATGTCTGCATTTTAGCAGATTAATTACCTTTCCAAAATATATTGACACGAAATGAGGAGTTGTGGTTTTTGTCTCTACAATATAATATTATAAACTTTATGGCTGGGAGTTCCAAAATATTGCTATAAACTCAATGACAGAATAGCATCAAGACCACGGCAGACCAGGTGTTTACTTGCGTCTGAAAGAATACAAAATGCTAGAATCTGTTGAGTTACAAACGGCTAAGAGCGTTACATGCCTATGATGACAGACAATTGGAGCCCTGGTGGTTGATATGAGTGATTTAGTAAGTGCAAACGCACGCATTAGGAACTAGACAATGCGTGTTCCATTACTAGTATCTCCCACTGCAGCGGCTACGCTCGAACGCGGAGGAAAGTCAACGAGTAGAACTGGCGTGACTGCGCTCGCTGCAGGCGATAGCCAGATTTGTTTGCCGATACATTATAAACATGAATGCGATAGCGACGACCTATAAATGTCTGGCCGGTGGTTAACGCCACAAGAATATGCACACTTATGGGAGATTTAATTAAGTAATCGTATGTGCAAACAAACGCGTTTAATTGCCGATCCTTGTCGACAGCCCCTCTTCTGCTTTCGGTCAACAGGCGCATTCATCGCCATTGATTAAAATTGATTCGGCAGCAAAGATGTTGTCTGCAGACGATTGGTTACTCGTTGAGAATTTTAACGATAGTATTTTCGTAAAATATGTGAGCGGAAAATATTACTCTGGAGGGGTATAACCATTTTTTATAGTTGATTCTTCTAATATGTTGGGTTCATGTATCAACAGATTTAGCAGAAAGAATATCGCACTTACGCATATATACGTTTTTCAACATATAGATATAATATGTACGATTGCATGTGAAACACTCGAAACTCACTGAGATGAGAACCATTTACACATACACAACGGTATTATCACAATGTTGACATAAATTTGTGCACTTTTAATAACGTCGAGTCGTAAATAGATTATTTATCATCAAAGAAAACCGGTTTCTATGACATTACGCCTGATCACATGCAAATGAACAAACATGCACGCAACGAAAAGAACACTGGTAACTGTTAGTAACCCGATAATTAGCATTCCGCAAAGCAATCATCGTGAATGAAAGCAATAATCGATTGTTCTTTGCCAAACGTTGCATAATTAAAATATTGCTACGCAAAGACAGATCGTAACAAACATCCACCCTCGGGCAGAGGGAGTTTAATTAGTTTGTTTAGTGATTAGCAGTTTTTTGTACAATGAAAAAGCATTTTTATTTTTAGACTGATTAAATTGTACTCATAGCAATCCTAACGAATTGTGGTCGCATGATAAATGTATTTATGCAGAAAAACAATACAAGTCAAATCGTATGTTCATCGTATTTTCTTGACACATCATTTTTGCTTCCGTAGAACTTCTCTTTGATATCATCAAGAATCTGCAATTCGCAACGAAAGAGCGAGATGACGTCATCATTCGACAGGGTGATCAGGGAGACTGGTAGGTGTTGATATCTGAATGATACGTACCATCCTCATCTACGTCTTTTCTCAAATAGTATTTAAGTCTTCTACATCTTCCGTTGTCCTCGGGACTTCGCTATCGGTTTGAATTACACGACATTTGTGTAATGCTAATTTGTCTGAGATCGCTATATGTAGCCATGAGCGCGCGGGCAATCACCCACAAGCACAGACATACACGTACGCACGCACGCACGCACGCACGCGCACACGCACACGCACACGCACACGCGCACACGCGCACACGCGCACACACGCACACACGCACCACGCACACACGCACACACACGCACACACACGCACACACACGCACACACACACACACCCGCACGCACGCACATACGCACGCACACGCACGTTTTATCGCTAGGATACATACAGGCATGCATACACACGCCAACACAAGCGGGCGCGGGCAATCAGGTACACGAATACATACACGCCACGCGAGCGCGCGAGCACACGCACTCACACACACACACACACACACACACACACACACATACACACACACAAACACACACACAAACACACACACACACACACACACACACACATATGCACGCACGCACAAACAATCAACATGTTCTTCCGACCGCAGCATGTACATCCTACTGCGTGGCCAAGTGACCATCTTCATTCAGTACGCCAATAAAACTGAAGACACGGACGAGCGAGCGTCCAAACTAAAACAAGAACCTGCCGTACCCGAACAGACAGATCCAGCGGGACCGGCATCAGCGCAGGAGGAATCTGAATTGATCCGGAAACGACTGGGGACTTACGTGTGCAGCTTAGGTACGTGTAAGGTAATATTCCGTGTGTGCTAGACCTTGTCTAATTTCCCAGTTGGTGGCTAAGTTGAAGTACTATGTCATAAAATATTGACCAACTGAAAATTCAAAAAATCGTGCGATCACAGTCACAACGCTGACAAGACTTTGATCGGGATTGGTCGAAATAGCACATTTCGAACAACATGCTATATATTCATATTTTTTAGTCACATACCTGCTACAATCAACACCAGCAGCTTGTATAACGCAGTAATCTTTATACAAAGAAGTAAAGAGTGTTTTCTAAACATCAACACCAGATCCACAATATGAGGCGGGGTTTGGAGAAATAATATATAATTTAAGAACTATTACACGTATGACTCAAGGGAGGTAAGGTATTAATGGAGTGCCTTTGGCCGGTTTACTTACACCGAGGTGTGATTAATAAGTAGTTATGCATGGTACAAGTGCTACCCAGATACAGTATACGACAACATATAATGTAAAAAGTATAAGCAAAATTCGAAACATTTTGAGAAAATTTCTTATAGACGGAGGGGGAAAGCGAGCATAAAATAAAAGTGGGTGAAAACACGAAAAACACAGAGGAATATAAAATCCGCCGTAAAAGTTCGCCAAACATCGTGAGCTATTAAATCGCACCGATCAACGAATTATATGGGCAATTTAAGAAGTGCTGAATAATAAATATTTAATCTCGCCAATGCGTTGTCAATTTGCTATGACCAAAGATTCTATTATACGATACTGACTTTTGCCTGATGGCCTGAATTTCTCTGTCTTATCGACCGTGCAGCAGGAAAAAACGGTGTCAATAGGTCAAAACTTGCGCTGAGGAGTCCAGATAAGGTCACGCCTTAATCCTTTAATTACGCAGGTCAGGAACAATATATTACCTCCACGAGTCACGGTGCTCTTAAACGTCCGGAAGTGATCCAGGTGATGAATAAATGATGAGCTCTCGTTTCTTGTCGTTGCTAGCGACGGAGTACGGGCGATAAAGGACTGCGTTTGCGCACTTCCGGAAGTTATGGAGATTCTGAATCGACATATGGGTCGCCAAGAGTGCGCGTATAGGTCACAGGAAGCTATCCGGCAGCTATAGGAGACGGGCTTCAGCAATTGCAATAAAGAATTTGTTATATCTTCGTAGTCAAGTCATTCCCTTCAGCAGATGTGTTATTTAGTAATTCAGAATGTCGGAGGTTACTACAAAATAGGCGTTGTGTTAATAGAACACTGGAAAAGACGCCGAATACCCCACACCCGCTTACACATACGCACACTCCACCACCAGCAACAACATAACAAGACAAATAACACTAGCAAAATAGGAAGTACAAACAACACCAGCAACACCAAAACACAAGCAACACTAGCATTACCAACAGTACCAGAAACACCAATAACACCAATAACACCTACAAAACTAACAACACATGCATGTGCATGCGCACGCACGCATATACTCGCACGCGCGCGCACACAATAACATAAACAAGACAAACCAAATTATGCTGGTGTTCAATATCAACAATAGTAACAACAATGTCGACAACCAAGCATACACCAACAACATTAACACCACAACCATCAACAACAACTATGTCGACAACCAAGCATACACCAACAACATTAACACCACAACCATCAACAACAACTATGTCGACAACCAAGCATACACCAACAACATTAACACCACAACCATCAACAACAACTATATCGACAACCAAGCATACACCAACAACATTAACACCACAACCATCAACAACAACTATGTCGACAACCAAGCATACACCAACAACATTAACACCACCACCGTCAACAACAACAATGTCGACAACCAAGCATACACCAACAACATTAACACCACAACCATCAACAACAACTATGTCGACAACCAAGCATACACCAACAACATTAACACCACCACCGTCAACAACAACAATGTCGACAACCAAGTATACACCAACAACATTAACACCACCACCGTCAACAACAACAATGTCGACAACCAAGCATACACCAACAACATTAACATCACCACCGTCAACAACAACAATGTCGACAACCAAGCATACACCAACAACATTAACACCACCACCGTCAACAACAACAATGTAGACAACCAAGCATACACTAACAACATTAACACCGCCACCGTCAACAACAACAATGTCGACAACCAAGCATACACCAACAACATTAACACCGCCACCGTCAACAACAACAATGTCGACAACCAAGCATACACCAACAACATTAACACCGCCACCGTCAACAACAACAACAGTTGCCATCATTATTGGAAATATATACATCAAAACCATAATATGATCAGATCAGTGCACTACATGTATATCTTCCTTAAATGTACTATCAGTTTTCATCCTGTTAGTAATAGCATTCCTCCATAGTTCCTGGTGCCACCTTTGGAGAAGTAGCCCTGCTCAGCGAAGATTGCATCCGAACAGCCAGCATTATCACAGACGAAAGGACCGATCTGATCGTTGTTAATCGGCAGCTGTACAACCGATCCGTCAAGTATGTACTCCAGGTATGTAACGTTCATCCTCATTGGTTTGTTAAAACCTGATTTCGTGTAATTTAATGATGCTCATTCTGACGGTGATGTATGGTATCGTCATTATTTTGCATTTCTTCAACCGACCTTGTTCGTTCCTCATTTATTAATACGTGTTACTGTAATGCACTTAATACTATAGTAAATATGTTAAGGCCACAATGCCCGCCAAATGGCGTTTAATAATCCCGAAAACAGTGGTCGCAATGTTATTGTTGCACCGACGAAAGACTCAAATATTGTATGCAAAATGTTGGAATAGTTAAGTCAGTTGTAATGGAGATACTCGGGTCTAACCACATGTTCTTGGAATGGATTTATACGACACGAATCGATTAATCAATCCAGACCGCAAGTGGGATGATGTAGAACTTTTACAATTAATTCAGCTAATGTTCTGCTAATAATTACGACCCTGGTGAGAATGATTTCGGGTAATAAAATACACATGGTTGGGGAGGCAGTCTGATCCTCTACCTGGAAAATGCCATCGTAGTAATTTGTAACAGGAAGTCTGCTGTGTTGAAAGTGGGAAAATGTGGCACTGTTGATCATCAACGGCTACTGCAGTAAACTCAGCCTGCTTCGGCATTATAGTGAATAAAGGTTATTTTGAAACGGGATGTTCTGTTTACTATTTGAAAATGTTCCGGTGTTGTACCTTCCAAATTGCGAGCGTTTTTACGGGATTACTAAACACAAATTAGCAGGCAGTATCCTTTCAACATAGTTATTATAGTCTTGAGAACATTATATTAATTAACAAATGTAAAACTAAGAAAACAATACCAGCCTCCCTTTAAAATATATGTTGTCACACTTATATACCAGCCTCCCTTTAAAATATATGTTGTCACACTTATATACCAGCCTCCCTTTAAAATATATGTTGTCACACTTATATACCAGCCTCCCTTTAAAATATATGTTGTCACACTTATATACCAGCCTCCCTTTAAGATATATGTTGTCACACTTATATACCAGCCTCCCTTTAAAATATATGTTGTCACACTTATATACCAGCCTCCCTTTAAAATATATGTTGTCACACTTATATACCAGCCTCCCTTTAAAATATATGTTGTCACACTTATATACCAGCCTCCCTTTAAAATATATGTTGTCACACTTATATACCAGCCTCCCTTTAAATATATGTTGTCACACTTATATACCAGCCTCCCTTTAAAATATATGTTGTCACACTTATATACCAGCCTCCCTTTAAAATATATGTTGTCACACTTATATACCAGCCTCCCTTTAAAATATATGTTGTCACACTTATATACCAGCCTCCCTTTAAATATATGTTGTCACACTTATATACCAGCCTCCCTTTAAAATATATGTTGTCACACTTATATACCAGCCTCCCTTTAAAATATATGTTGTCACACTTATATACCAGCCTCCCTTTAAATATATGTTGTCACACTTATATACCAGCCTCCCTTTAAAATATATGTTGTCACACTTATATACCAGCCTCCCTTTAAAATATATGTTGTCACACTTATATACCAGCCTCCCTTTAAAATATATGTTGTCACACTTATATACCAGCCTCCCTTTAAAATATATGTTGTCACACTTATATACCAGCCTCCCTTTAAAATATATGTTGTCACACTTATATACCAGCCTCCCTTTAAAATATATGTTGTCACACTTATATACCAGCCTCCCTTTAAAATATATGTTGTCACACTTATATACCAGCCTCCCTTTAAAATATATGTTGTCACACTTATATACCAGCCTCCCTTTAAAATATATGTTGTCGCAATAAAAAATAAGCAAACACACCAATGGTCCGTGTAGCTGGTTATGGATTGCCTATTGTCAGTGCAGAATGTTGCATCGCTTCATCTTTCCATTTTTATCACTCGCAGAAAGAGTTCGAGGACAAGTCAACGTTCATCGCGACAAACCCGTTATTCCAGGGATGGGCCCCGCGATACCGCAAGCAGCTGGCGATGGCTTTACAGAAGGACATTTGCGGATACGAAGGTGTGCTGGTGAAGCAAGGAGCCCGCGTCGCAGCCATCTACTTCATTCTAGCGTACGTTCATCTCTATGTCTTTCGCGGCATAGACGTGGCAGCTTTGCTACAGCAAGTGTTTAAATCTAGGGCGGAAGTATCGTAGTTGTAGGGCACACAATTATAAAATACTAGCCGTTTTACCCGGCTTTGCCCGGGTAAAACGCCGTTATATGTATGTGATCCCCGAGATCCCCACCGCCCCGGACGAATTTCTAAATCTGAATCTACGAACTACCCTAATGGGCCCGCTAGATCGCCCACAAAATGTCAGCCCCGTACATGCGTAACTGACGGAGATATGTGGCATTTTAACATTTTGACCCCCCAAGAGCCCCATCACCGAACAAATTTCGAAAAATCTAAATCTACGAACCATCCCAGTGATCCGCTGGATCACATACAATATCGCAGCCTCACATACGCCAAACTAACGTAGATAATCCACCGACAGACAGACAGACATATATATATATATATATATACAGACAGACGGACAGACGGACAGATGGATGGACGGAGGGATGTACAGACGGACGGACGGACGGACGGATGGACGGACGGAGAACCGTACTGATTTAGAATAATTAATTATAGACTTGTATGACTGTAAGCTATGATGCTAAGCTTTGTGATTTGTGAACATCGTTATCAAAACCCTGCGAAATATCTACTCAGGCCATGTGGAATGTAGCTTGAATCCTTTCCGAACCTCCAACTTCGTTTGCAAAAGCCGACATTCAACACTTGATTTACTTCACTTAAATGCATCGACTAAACTGACGCTCGCTGGACTGCTGTCAGGGGTGTAGTTTGACATTTGTGTATTTTGCGAGCCTTGGAGGTGGGGGGTGCAGTTCAATTTTTTCGGAGAGTATCAGCCCCCCTGAATATTCACTACTTTCCGACGCCAGTAACCAATGCATGTGTAACGATGGTTTTTATGAGAATAACGGGTAAATAAAAAATAAGAACGGGTAAATTGGAACATTTCACAGTCCTGGCTAAGGGCCCTGGCATAGGCATTATTGTATACTTGCATTTCCGTACGTTTTGTTCTTCAGCGGCGAGGTGAAAGTGGTGATGGACCCTCAGCTACAAAAGACGCAGTACCCGCGGTTCCGGGACCACTTCGCCAAGGAGGAGCATTTTCTGTCTGCGAGCAGTGAACAGAACGGCCTCGCGGACAGCCCAGACAGTGAGGAATATTCTCCCAGGTGGGTCTCATGTAATATTTATGGTACATAGGATAAGTGGGGAGCTGTTGTCGCACGGTAGAGCGCCGGGCTGTCGATCGAGGGGATAACGGTTCCATTCCACCAGCCGCCGTTTCGAAACTTAGTCAATTCTGTTCACGTCACGTTGCCTGTGTATTTTGGAAGAGACACTAAAAGCCGTTGATCCATTCTATCTGGTGTCTATGCCAGGGGTCCACACAGGGGGTAAATGGGAACCTGTCGTGGACTCACAGAATGGTAGTCTGCATCTCTAACCCACTAGATCTTGCTCCCATCAACCGGAGTTGCCTTCCGGGCGTGTGAGAGAGGCCGAGCAGGCAGTGTACACACTGTACAATTTGACCCACTGAGTCCTATGTGAATGTATATACAGATAAGATAAAACAAATGTGTTTTCAATTCGAATATATTTAGCTGAATTGTTGATATAGAAACGACATTTAAATATCTAAACACTTGTTGGTGGCACCATATAATTCAAAACGTGTTACTTTGATTAAATAAACAACAACATTATAATCTAGTTTAAAGGTGCATCATTAAATCGGGATTTTGTTTTTCTCATTTAAAATTCATTTAATGTAATAGTAATCCTACCTAATAACCACTGTAACAAGCCTTCTGTGCAAATGTCATTTGTAGTTTTCTGAACGCATCATACGCGCTATCAGGAAACTACAACTTAATTGATCCTGGGCCCAACATTTAATTGATGAATTTTGGAATATTCACCTGAAGGCACGATCCAGCTATGCACATGTTGTGGGACGATGTATTTCCTTGCGCTCGCGACGACCACTTGATCGACTAGTTCAATGGAAGGCTAAACTATGTCAAGTGAATTGGCCTTCGCAAGTTACTGCATGTAAAGACCAAACTCAGTTATTTCGAAAACTACAGCTCGAACCTGCATTATACGACATACTTGGACATCAATGTCTTAATTAGTTTAATTTACTACTCTGTGTAGTATAGATATGTATTATGTGTTTTAACTTATATTGTTATTATTATTATATATATCAACTAGTTTATTGTTTACTGGCGTCCTGGCATTTAATGTTTCTACATGTATTTTTGTCTTTGTATTATTTATGCCGAATCGAAATCAATTTAAATTTCAATCACATACCTGGTTTTGTGATGGCAAAACCTGTCGAGGAATCAGTTTTATGAAACTTTCTCCAGACGTTGTACATGTGCTGTATTTGCAGAATTGTTCATGTGCTTGCAGGGCAAGCAGAGAACAAATGAACGGCGTCATACAGTTTCAATATCGGCGCCGACCGGTGAAGAAGCAACTCGTGGAAGTGTGTTTGCTGGGAGTGAACGAGAGTGTTGGTAAGTATTATAAATAGATGGCGCCTTTACACAGTTTTAATTCTTCGTAATGAGCAATTCTCTCACATCTGAAGATCGAGTCATATGGGAAGGGAGAGAAACGTCGGATAGATGGCAGATAGATTGCTCGTAGCTGCATGCGTGTTGTTGTGAAATGAAACATTGATAGGGGACGTTTAGTAGTATTTGCGAACCAACAGGCAAGCATAATAATAATTATTATCCATACCCCGCGATTGTTCGGCCACCAAATTAAAAATCTGCCCAAGGCCATGCTGTATCTCAATTAGAAAGACACGTTATAACAGGTCATTTTGTTATAATTATTGTCTCGTGTTGGAACAAGTTTATAACATTTGATACTATGAATATCTTCCTACATTTTCTAATGCACCAATCTGTCTGGATATGTACTCAGTCAGGAGTATAGGCCTACTCCTTATAATAATACTACCGCCCCCACAAGAGTTCTACACGTATCCTTTTATTAAGATTCCTATTCTCGTCTTTTATGTCGAGTTTATTATCGACACACTGGTCGATATCAGAATCGATCGATTGACCTTATAGTCAAATGTCACCGTTTTGTTGACTCGAAGCAAATCGGCCCAGCGACGCATGCAAATAACACACCTAATGATAATTGGATTATAGTCAGAACATTGAGATATGCTGATACCTTCGATATACTTTGTCATTGATTTTCACTTATTAGTTAATGTGTAAAACAGTCTAGATTTAACGGAGACCTCACACTGTCATCTTATAAAAATGCTGTAATGTAAATTACCACGGATAACAAATGATGCATTTAGTAATCAAACGTACGCCTATTAATACACTAGTACATATGTACACCATGGAGGTATACATGAACCACTGTGAATACTGCATAACTGATAGTTAATAACCAATGTATTCCGGAAGTTATGGAGAGGTAGATATATTTTTATGCTCCTTCGAAAAGTAGCTATAGATACCAAGAGGGACATAGAGTATTTTTGGAAAAAGAAAGTCAACGTCGTCCTTGGTGTCTCTCGTCACTATCCACCCCAAGTCTTAGTACAGTCTCTCCATTTAGTTTATTTACAGCGAACTGACAATTCGTTTTAGGATATTGTACATTCATTACGTTTTCTATGTTTCTGTTGTACATTTTAGCTATTAATACTTGTATGTATTATTTGCTATTATTAACACATATTATTTCATTATTGAGATTTAGATGTTTCTATTTTGTACCGTTTTGTCTTTCACGTGGGTCTAATGAACACTTCCGATTCCGATTGGTCGATTAAGTTCAGTTCATTCAGTTATTATGTATTCGTGAACATTGCTACGTGTGCTTGTGCACGTTCACGTGTTGTATCGGATTCAGCCCAACGTTTACTCGTGTGCGTTGAATTTACTCAACTCGTGTTGGCCAAACAGTGTCAAGACTATTTGAACCAGATACGTTACACTAGCGGGCGGGGATTAATGAACGTTGGTCAGTATATATTTGGATTTGGCGTGCCGTTGGTATTGCCTATCTAAGCCAAAAGGAAACTGACAATTAAACAAACACTAGTGTTCGATTTCGCCGACAGTGCAAACGAATATTCGACCAAATCGTGGGTAAGAATCAGATGAAACCGTGTTTCAACGTTGGTATGCCAAATTTACTCAAGCGTAGTCGTAGGTTTCTAATTTTGGCACGGCGTAAAATACTCAATGAACAGTTATAATGATGTAAATTCGTTAAAACAACGGTGCCGACGTTTTATGGTTTATGGTGAGTCTTAGGAAATGTGACGATTCTACTGCATACGGACGTAGGAGATACCCCTTACGGTTTTGTGTTTTGCCAAGGTTTTCTTTACATGGTATGGTCCGCCTTTGTCAAACGACATTCGAATATAATAACAGTTCAGCAATACAAAACACCTCCGAGAAACGACTTACCCGAATACTTTAGTGGTGTGCAATCACCATCGCCAGTCTCGCGAGAACGGACGAGATCCAACTAATATTATCCCGCTTTATAAAGCGAGCTGACTTTCAGCGTGCACTGCGAACCAGCGGGCGTGGATAATCATAGAGGTTTGATTCCGATCTTACGGATTTATAGCAGCAGTCATATATTTGTGCATCTCGCAGTGGTGGACCTGTGCAGCTATACTAATGAATTTTGTACACTAATTAAAACTGATATGTGTGTTCTTTGTTTTCTTTGCTCTATAAGTTGAACTGACCATGTACTGTTTATTTTGAATACACACATATGCACGTACGCACGCACGCACGCACGCACGCACACACACACACACACGCACACACTCACACACACACACTCACACACACACACACACACACACACACACACACACTCTCTCTCTCTCTCTCTCTCTCTCTCTCTCTCTCTCTCTCTCTCTCTCTCTCACACACACACACACACACACACACACACACACACACACACAAAGAAAGAAACTCAAATACGTCCGGAGATTACGTCCTCATAAAGGACTGGTAAACATAATGTCGACACGCAGGGTTAATGTATTTTATTTTCTTGTTGTACATGTACCTTTAAACACATGCATTGTTTGGGCGCTGGTCGTTGACGTATATATTTGTCATTTCCACCATCCACGGCGGTAGCAAAGTACCAACATTAACTTGTACACTGTTGAATAGTCTCGACCCCGTTTTCATAATAATTATGCAAACAAAATTTATCCTATTTAAATTGTCCATTTTCCAGACAAATCTTATGGTCATAGTCACATCACGTACGGTTTAAAAATGAACAGATATTTGAACAAAGTAAGTAGCACATTCATAGAGAGAGGGACTATTAATACCGTCCGAAGTTGGAAACGATTTAGGTAGTTAGTTCCCTCAGTGGCGTAAATGAATCACTATCTGAATTCTACCAGTGCCGCTAGCGTGTCGTGGCGGGTAGGTCGACATCAAAGGAGGGCGCATGTTGAAATTGTCCAGTTGATATGGAATAAATCATCTGGATGATTTGACTGTAATAACTAAAATGTATTTATTTAAATCAACATTGTCATGCATGTATATTTAAACACGACTGAGGTAATCACCAACTAAATGCCCGTTTACACGTTATAATAACGACAAATGTGACGAAAGGTGACTCTTTTGTGTAATGCCACGCATTTTGAAAGGATAGTCGAATACACCTATTATTCAATATAAATCGTTTTGCTAAGCAATCTTCAAGTGCATTTTTGCACAGTTAACTTTCTTTCATACCATTTTTGTAACTGCGTAATTTACGTTTTGCAATATACATAACTAATCACACATATTTATTATAGTCATAGGCAATTGTTATTATACACGAACATAATTAAACTAAGTATCTACGTATTCGTCCCCTTTTGTAAAAAAAAGTCCTTTTTGCATATCTGTTTATTATTGCACATGTTGTCCCGTAATAAACCCTTGCAGGTTTCTGATGGATCACAGGAGTTGCACAACAATATATTTCGTTGTATTATGATGATGATTTATTTCAATATAAAATGTAAGCTTGTACATACATAAAATACAGGGTATATTAAATATAAAGGATGACACAAGAAAGTGCAAGCACTTGTTTCCATTGTGGTCCTTAGTCAGACAAACAAATACATGACACAGATATAAATAGAATATGACAAAATAACATACTAAAACAACAATAATAAATAAATACTGGTTTATGATTCAGTCAAAAGACCATGTACTACATGAAAAACCGACTCATGTACTACAAATACATAATACCAGTTGTTTTTTTAATTAAACACTTTTAACAAAAGATGCGTCATCAATAAAGAAACTTTAAAAAAATATATATTTCATTTTATCAAAGTAAACAAACCATAATATTATAAATAAAGATTCGTTCTGTTTTACCCGGTAGGCGATGCTGAAGTGCTACTTGACCTAGATACATACATGCAAACGGTCATTTGCACGCAAAAGACGGAAGTTCTCGTTCTCGAAATGAAGCACTACGAGCGCCTCCTGGCGAAACGTAATCCGCGCACTATCGACAAGATGATGGAAAATCTCGAGGTAACGGAAATGCCATTGTTTCTGGGGTCTATTGTTCGGTTAAACCAAACGTGAAGAGCAACTATAGCAAGACCAGTGCAACAGCCATAGCTATAACTGCGAAAACGCTAGCAGCGTGAATATGTTTAAACGCAATGTTGACTATTTGCAGGTACACGGATATATGAAATGAAAGCATATCGACAGCTGCGTCTTTGCATTTTGCTTTTCTCTGGATGGCAACATTGCTAATTGCTGCCCGCAAAACGCATTTGTTATCGTGTCATTGGTTATCAGATTGTTGTTTGGGATACACCATGAGTTTATTTATAAATATTAAGACAATACGTCAATATCAAACAGCGGCACAAACGCACATTCCCCAACCGGGGTGCAACTCACCATATAACCGCTGGCATAAGTTGATTACAAATTAAAAAAGAACTGTTGGTGTAGTGGTACAAACGATCGTTACGTTGAGCAACGCTATTTTATTGCGACATTTCAACTGTGCACTAGAGTAACGTAGCATATATCCGAGCAACATCGAAAAGTGCATCTAGTCCACATTTTTTATAATAAAAAATGCAATTCCCAATTGTAGGGTTTATGCAGTTGAAACACGGAATTTTATACATGAAATACCTACGTATGTGCAAATTTGTATGGCAGTGTCGACATGACGAGTGCGCTCAAACAGGACTAACATTTCGCTGACGTTAAGCAGACTTATTATTTACTCCCTAGTTTAGATGTTGTTTGTTTTTGTAGAATAAATAGACGTGGCTCAACTATGTCTGAAGGTCAGGTTATGGGATATTGGCTTAGCCTGAATCATATGTCGGGTTGAATTACCTA
Source organism: Paraescarpia echinospica (assembly GCA_020002185.1). NCBI lineage: Eukaryota > Metazoa > Annelida > Polychaeta > Sabellida > Siboglinidae > Paraescarpia > Paraescarpia echinospica. Next base: position 24,163,373 of record CM034534.1, on the reverse strand, counting down.
CCTGGCAAGATGCCTGGTCGTACTCAAACTATATCGGGTTAAAATGTATGTCGATATGGGGCAGACTTGGTCAACTGTATATGTTGTAGTAACTGTTCACACTGTTATTTTGTTCTACTATAGAAACTACTTTACGAATACAATATGCCGTATACAATGGTTGAATCACGGCACGTGTGTGCGTGTGCGAGTGCGTGTGCGTGTGCGTGTGCGTGTGCGTGCGTGTGTGTGTGTGTGTGTGTGTGTGTGTGTGTGAGAGAGAGAGAGTGAGAAAGAGAGACAGACAGAGAAGCAGAGAGACAGAGAGGCAGAGAGACAGGGAGACAGAGAGACAAAGAGTCAGAGAGACAGAGAGACAGAGAGACAGAGAGACAGAGAGACAGAGAGACAGAGAGACAGAGAGACAGAGAGACAGGGAGACAGAGAGACAAAGAGTCAGAGAGACAGAGAGACAGGGAGACAGGGAGACAGAGAGACAGAGAGACAGAGAGACAGAGAGACAGAGAGACAGAGAGACAGAGAGACAGAGAGACGGAGACAGAGGGAAAAGAAGAGGGAGAATGCGAGTGAGAGGGAGAGGGAGAGGGAGAAAGAGAGGGAGAGGGAGAAGGAGAAGGAGAAGGAGAAGGAGAGGGAGAGGGAGAGGGAAAGGGAAAGGGAAAGGGAAAGGGAAAGGGAGAGGGAGAGGGAGAGGGAGTGGGAGTGGGAGAGAGCGTGCGTATGTGCGTGCGTGCGTGCGTGCATGTCTGCTTTCGTGCGTGTATATATGCGCTCGAGTGTGTGCGTGCGTGTGCGGTCGTGTGAGTCCATATGTGAGTGCGTGTCTATGACGCACGCATGCATGTATGTGTATGCATTTCCATAACGTGTTCTCATCATTACTCGTCTAGGTGAAGTTAGACTCTCGCCTGACGAAGCACCTAGAACAGAGTCTACCATTGGTCTGCCTACTGCTGGATAAGGCGAAGGTTCATAACATACAGCGGCGACGGCAGCGTCTCGCGCGCCAACTTTCCCGCCAAGACCGTCGCCAGCAGACGATAGCGACGCGCAAGACCGCGGCAAGCGCCTTCAATACCTTCGTGCCGGTAGGTATCGCATGGAATGCCGTTGTTTTGATGTAAGAAAAGTTGCTTTTATAATTAAAAAAACACTACTCATACACGCCAACGCAAAAGACAAGACGGCTTTCCGAAACATTTGGTATGACGTAAATATGTTTAATTTTTCAAAATGCAAGTTATCTAAAGGCCGGGAATCACTGGCTTTTACGCCCAACCAGACCAGGCCAGACCGGACTAGACAAGACTAGACTAAACTCGACTAGAGTAGACCACACCAGACCAAATCAGACTCCCTCCGAGTGCAGTGTATCCACTACACTGATCGACCCCGACTGCGCTATAATGAAAGCCGGCGTGACTTTATAATCCCGTAAATTTGAAAATTTTCCATTACATCGATTGGGACAGGTCGGTGTCAGTCTAGTCCATTTGTCATTTCATGAACCTAGAAATGTTCTATCCTATGAACTTTGTTGTTGCTTTGTACTCATATGGGGTCCTAGAACAAATTCGGCTTGGTTGCCCAAACAGCAACTTTGGGCAACTCTGGTAATTTGCATAAATCCAATTAACTTTAGAACCACTTGTCCTAGAATTATGTATAATACCTCTTTTAAGGGGTGTCGGTGTGCGTAGAATCCATTTCTGATGTTATTTAGTAATCACAAAGAAATATGAATGCCAATGTTCATAATGATATTTGCACTATACACTACGTGTAACAGATGTGACTACGTGTTTCAAATATGACTTATTTCTGGGGGTTTTCTCACGAAAAAATGTGTCAAATATTGTAAGATTATCCATTTATGTGCATGAATAAAGTAAAATATTAGTTAGTAGAAGTTTCCATTCATTGTCCACCGAGAGGTCAAATTTGACCTTCACCTGTCCTTCAGCATCAACATCAGAAATGGATTCTACGCACCCCAACACCCCTTAAAAGAGGTATTATACATAATTCTAGGACAAGTGGTTCTAAATTTAATTTTTCAAGATCTCGATAAGGCACCATCTTGGATTTATGCAAATTACCAGAGTTGCCCAAAGTTGCTGTTTGGGCAACAAAGCTGAATTTGTTCTAGGACCCCATATGAGTACAAAGCAACAACAAAGTTCATAGGATAGAACATTTCTAGGTTGGCTATTGAATACATAAGACTGTCAAATGGACTAATCTGACGTATTCGAAAGTGTTCAAGTTTTCGTGATTGTAATGTCACGCTGGCTTCCAGAATAGCGCCGTAGGTGTCGGTCGGCGTAGTGGATACACTGCACTCTGAGGGGAGTTTGATGTGGTCTGGTGTGGTCTGGTCTTATGTGGTCTGGTCTGGTCTGGTCTGGTCCGGTGAAAAGTGCCGGTGTATCCCGGCCTTTAAAGGCACTGAAACAATAGCAGAAAACACACGAAACGCATACGCACGTACGCACGCACGCACGCACGCACGCACGCACGCACACTCTCTCTCTCTCGCACACACGCACACACATACACACACACTCACTCACACACACACATACATACACACACACGTTAGTGATCTGTTGTCTTCCTCAGAGTCACGGTGCGTTGGTCGACATGTATGGCCCCGGTACGGTGTTCCACCACATCAGGAAGCGAGAGCAGGCAAAGGCCCAGAAAGAACAGAAACGACAACAGGTAAGATGCATGCTCAGCCCTCGGTTGTTCACAGGTAATCGACTTTACAGATAAACGACAGCAGATGAGACAAGTATGAAACGCTAATTTCAACCACGTTCAAAATTAATACGTATAAAGGCCCGGTTACATGAACGATTACTTGTCCGAATATCGGGCGACAATCGTGAAAGTAATTTACATCTTGAAAATCATCTCTGCTTTACTAAGTGTTTATCTAATCTTTTCTGTTTCATTTTTGTTTTTGTTTTGTGGGCTATATTGCATTTCCAATGCCACATACCGACTCCACTGACACAAGACATTCCATGCATAAATACAAGTGTAAAGCGTTCCAAAGACACATCACAGATAAACATGCATGCTAGACTAAAACAACAGCCACGTTTATGTTGCTCTGTCTGTGTTTCAAAAATACTTTCGTTAGTGGCCAGTTAGACAACTGTGCACTTAGTGAAACAAGCATTCATATTGTGCAATGTTTCTAAAACATAACAAAACTGGAACCATGTTGTTGCTTGCCTGTGTTCATTTTCTCTCACTTTTCAAAAAGCTTGCCTCCAATTTAATGTTAGTTTTGAACTGTCTTTTGAACGTCCTAAATGCATTACCTTTATCACATCTTCAGACAAGGTTGTTTTTAATGATGTCGTTTACTGTAAGTTGATGTAACTTTATCGGTATTGGTTTGCACCGTCACCTCCTGAACTTAGTTAAACCGAACACGTTAAGGTAACCTTCCCATATGAGATGACGCGACAAATGAACTGATATTGTACAAGGGGTTGTACATGTTGTGTCAGGATAAAACAGTAACAGTTATTTCTGTATCTGGCAAATAGTGGCGCGGACCCTAACGGTACCACAACCTCGCCGACGACACTTTTCAGTTTAAATTACTAATACCTGTGTCTTTTCCTGATGGTGGTTGGATGGAGATAATACTGCGATGCGATTGGCATTGATGCCACACCGTGTTGCATGGTATGCATCATGTCGTGCCAGGCTCAACAAGAAATCAAACAAGCCGCTAAAGCAAAATATATATATTTGACTACAAGCATATTGCGGCAAGAGGACATATATCCGACAACCCGATCTGTGGTAGTTATCTATTATAGCGCTTCAACAAGAATAATTTATTATGAACTCACTACCACCTTGATAGACAACAGTTCCCCCAGCTGCAACGGAACGAAACCAGTTCACGGTTCATCTAATTGAAGTACAAGAGACGCCTAGCAACGTTCAAACTCTTACGAAAGTTTGTCTATACAAAGCAACGAAAGAACGACATATGTGACACCAGTCATGATCGTTGGAAAGGCGTAGAACGAGTAAAAGGTTATATTGGTGAATCCATTATACGAGCATCTAGCAAGGGTTTATTCTGCCACGAGATATCAATGTATAAATGACACCATCGTTTAGTTGTTATCACTAAATCCCTGGCTTACACATCAACCAAGTTCAGACTCTCTTAGGGGTGGTCGCATTCGTTCGCAAAATCCCAAAAATACGTTCAGCGTTACGTATCGAGGTGGTTTGTTTGTCAGCACGTATTACGGGGAAAATAGATTACTGCAGTCGCGCCACCCAGCGAACGAAGCATATGTTAATGCAAACAGACGCAAATAGCCATCATATGAAATCGTAAAGTCCCACCCCACGTTTTGTTGGTGTTGTTTGGGGGGGGGGGGGTGAACCGAATAAACGCATGACCTCTGTAGGACTGCGAACATATGAGCTCCTTATTTCCGTTCAATCAACCGTTACATATAGTCGCGGCGGACGACTAGTGGACCGGCCTACAACCCACGAAGAAAACAAACTACTGGTGATATTCGGAGGCTTCCTCACCAAAGTGGCCGTCTTAAGGGTACGTCTGAGTTGTTTTGGGTGTAAGGTCCAGCACGAAGTGTTTTCGTCCTTTTGCTTTCGTTATGCCTTTGGTTTCACTGTGCGTTGATGCGAAATCACAAATTTAATTTGTTTAATGTTTGTCTTACAGCTCTTGGGTATCTGACGTGAAGGACGAATATAGACAGTACAACACTGAATTCGTCTAGACATTCACTGGCTGTGACGCGGTGTCGACATTCTGCGGAAGAGGACAAGCGCCCACGGAACACTTGGAAGACTTATAATGACGTCACGACAACATCTATGGACCTCATTCACCAGATCGACTGACTCACCAATTATCTCTGTTTGAACGTTTTGTCCTCCTCCGCTATGAGCGAAAAAACTCGATGAGGCCATGAAAGAATATTTCCAACAGAGGTCGAAAAGATGGTGGACATTCTACCATCGCTAGTTGCTTTTAATATGTGAAATGTGCTAGCGTACATGCTCAATGCTATATGCACGACAGTGTTTTCATCCAGCAACTTCAAGATCGGACTATGGGTGGACAAACGATGCTGCAGAACAACAACTACAACGGACATCCACTCCCCAATCACCGGACATCCACTCCCCAATCACCGGACATCCACTCCCCAATCACCGGACATCCACTCCCCAATCACCGGACATCCACTCCCCAATCACCGGGCCATGCTAACAACAGATACATTGTCGCTGGCAAAAAGGAGAGCATGGCCATCACAAATGGTCGAAGACAGCACTGATATGTAATGCCCCGTGTGCATTTTTAAGACACTGTTCATTTGTTAATATTGCGCTTAAGCATATGCATAATATTTACTTTATACGGGTGTTTTAACGTCTTTGATATATATACAATATAAATCATGCTAGCTATAATTGTTCAACACTGCAATCAGCTAAACACTGAACGATCTTTACCAGCTTGTCAGAGTCAAAAGCAATTCACCTCAAATAAAACCACGTGGTTCCATGTTCGATGATAATCGTTATCATGTTTGGGGAACATACCGAACAGTTCTGATATTTGAAACGTACCACCCTTATCCCCTCTACATGAAAACCTTCCTTTGGTGATTTCGATAAAAATTCAACAACTATGTATTTTTGACTATTTTTTTCTTCCAACTACCATAACGAATGATCAGTGGGTCGAAATAGTAGCTCCCTGTATTTAGGTTGATACTATTTACTATTATCGGTTATGCCAGCTACTGTGGCCCATGTACAAAAAACGTTATTGTTTTACTCATTAAGACTAATCTCTTTCAGTATGCTTTTGGAAACATGTACAATATTATCTACGAACTAACTATTACTACGCACTAATTTTTACACTTTTTTATTTTAGGTGATGATATGTTTTATATATATATTTATGCATACGGGTGCGCAGTGATTGACGGGAGCTAGATGATTATGATTAATTTATTACATTAACTTTACAACGGATCTCCCAGACTGCCTGATAAATAAAGATTAATATATAGAAGACCTTTGTTTGCCTGCTTCTGTAGCATATTTTTATTTGTTTTTATTATTTACATACATTTATTTATGTCTTTTTTCATAACACAATTATAATACACGTCACCAGAAATAGTGCATGTAATCGCCAGATGGCACACACGTCACAACACAAGACGTACCGCAATAAAAGTCAACAAAATCAATATGAAATTCAGGTGGTTTATGTTCCTTTGATGTTTAAAGATCCATTCAACGTGACAAATCACATTGCTTGTCGGTTAGTATTACGATTATTCAACCGGTAGTTCGATAGCTATTTGTGTTCAAATGTAATGTTGTAATAGTTGTTAGTTATTTAAAGATGCGATATTTGCTGACACGGTAATTCGTTAAAGACAGGTGCACTAGGGTCGGACACGTGTTGTTGTTAGCGTTGTAATGACACTCAATATTTAAAGAACGACATTACGCGTTGCATGTCCATCCACATTTCTTAAAAACCTGCATTGACTAAGTCTGATATGTTTGTAATGTTGGTATCTTCCGCGGTCTCAACAGTTGTACATAATGCACTTTCATATCAAAAACTGACATAACAGTTGACATTCACTACTCAATCTTGCAATAAAACACAGATTGATTCGATCTTATGGTTGAAACACACACTGGAACTTTAACATCACAGGTGCCGCTTTAACTGTTTGGAAACGACTCCCTGACGGTATCTTTAGTCGTTGTTTTAACCTTACTTACACCTGTTAAGTTATTGTGCACTCATCTAAAACTGTTTAATCTTTGTGTTTTGCCGTACCTCTGAGTTCCCTTGAACTTTGGCCTAAATGTGTGCAAATAGTTGTCGCATAGTATCATTACATTTAATAAGATGACAAGGTAATTACATACACACACACTCATGCACTCACGCACGCAAGCACACACGCACGTGTGCATACAAACACACAAATTTAAAAAACATGTATAAACCAGTTTATGCCAGTGGTGTCAACTATGTTTGATTGACACAGAAATCGTTGTTAACCCGAAGATAGATAATGTTGTCGGAATTGAAGAAGAAAAATAAATAGACATTATGGAAGACGAGTCAGTCACAATAATATCTGAGGATACCCAAACACCACACAGGATTAAGAGTGTCCCAGAATTGTGTGCACGCTCACATGTAAAACGACCTAGTTTTGACAAAACAGAAGTTTGGGGAGACGCAATGCCGCCAACTAGTGTAAGGTGCTGCCACCTGTCATTTTAACAATGAACTATCGTGGAGCTCTCATGTATAAAGAACATTAAAGACAGTTCTGAGTCATAATTTGTATATCCACGGTGTCGAGCTTGTTATTTTATACTTCATTTAGACTAGATGTACCGATGCAGATTATCTATCAGAGATAATAATCACGATAACCGAGCAAGCGCATCACATATCTACCACGTAGCAAGATAGTGGTAGTTTGATGACACTTAGATCGACGTGGCAAAACAGTGGCGACTACGTGGAATGTCCATTTTTGTCACAACAGCGTCAAATTAAAACGTAATCAGTAAAAAAAATGTTGCTGTTCTGCCGCGTGCAGATGTTCGGTGGCGGGGTGTTCCGCAACGTGGCGGTGGCGCCACCTGGCGGCGGCGACGGAGACGTCGTGCAGCTGGTGACGACGACGGTGTCCCAGAGCGTCGACTACAAGACGTCGGACCCGGTGTTGACACACCTGGAGGACCGCATCCGGTCGTGGCTGAGTCAAGGCATCGCCCCTTCCCCTCGCACGCAGACGACTCGCGTCACCAAGTTGTACCGCTCTCCCACAATCGAGGTGAGGCCGAGATGTTGATCTTCTTCCGGGTTCCCTGGTACGTTAAAAGGAAACGTTTGTTCCTATTTTTAATTAATTAATATGATACTATAATAATTATGTTGAAGGTATACTGCCCGCCAAATTGTATTTAGTAAGTCCGTAACAATGTTCGCAATTTGGATGATACGACCCAAGAACATGTTCAAATGGTAAACAAAACATCCAATTCCCAAACAACCTTTATTGGCAATACTGCCTAGACGGGGTGAGTTAAGCGCAATATCGTGCAAGTTCAACGATATATCCCATTTTCCAACGTCCAGCACAGCAGACTTCCTGTTATAAATTACTACGCTGGCTAATTCCGCGTAGAGGAACAGACTGCCTCCCTTTAAATGTCAACTCCTTTTAAATGTCAACACCCGTTTGAGTCATCGTGCCGTACACTATCGCATAGGTGATCAACAACTCACCGCACTTATCCCAGAATGAATTCGCTTGACGACTTATTTTGGCGAATTATTTAGTACTACTACTACTACAATAATAATAATAATAATTATTATTATTATAATTATTATTATTATTACTATTATACAATTATTCATGCTCGGTGTTGTTATTGGCAATGATTAGGTGCAGAAACGAACCGTGGTGGTACGTGCAAATGGAAACGTCGACCAATCGTATCACGAAGCATTATCCGGGCAACAATTTCCAATGAACCAATCAGCATCCGAGCAGAAAGAGGTGGTCACGTGGGTAAGTTAAGCTAAGTTAAGTTAAGCCGCTGAACCACACCGCGTGTACATTATTACATTATTAGGGTCCTTTTATGCAGACAAAAAGGTGAAATTGCATAAGTTGAAATATTTTTTTATTAGCCGTAGGTAGAACAAAATACACTGGATAAAAACGGGCCAAAAATAATATCGTCGGATGCAAAATAAGAAAGCTACATCAGAAGTGGGTAAGAACGAACGAAAATTCCATTATGGAAATCTAAGAACCGAAACCAATATATTGTTAAATAACACAAAAAAAGATATAGTATTACATAGGCTTATGAACCGGGCGGGACTGAGCCATCGTAATATATTTTACGCGGGGCGATGGAGGATTAGTCCCCCAATTTTGGGATGCAATTTGAGGTTTTTGTCAATTGATGATTGTGGAGAGCCTCAATGTGGGTTTTTGGTGGGCTTCGGGGTTTGGTGGTGCAAATTTAGATTTTTAGAGCCTGGTTGTGGTTTTGGCGATCTTCAGGGAGGGATGCAACTGAAGGTTATGGAGGGCCTCAATGTAAGATTTTGGCGAGCCTCAATGTGGGCGCAATTGGAGGTTTCTGGCGAGCCCCAGCCCCCAATGTTCACCATTTTCCGAAGCCAGTATATCGTTTTATGAAAATTTAATTGTTTGGTAGGTGGAGTCACTGGAGGACTTAACCACTCTACCCGACATTAATCTGACTCCGAGGTCGCTGACTCGCAGGTCTAAAGCTTCGTCGTCGACAATATCGGAAGACGACGAAGAGAAAATGATGTTTGATGGTGCATCGTGGGTAAGACACATGTCTAATTATGTATATATGGATATTTGTAAAGCAAAACAATTTCAGTTGTACTTCATTATTGATACGTTCGTCTTCGTCTTTGTAAAATGACGCAAGCATGTTGAAATGATTGTGATTTCACTGTGGAATTCACAGGAAATTGTGTACGACAACTGGACATTGAATGCGAAATCTACTTAAAACTGTTAAACATATTAATATTCATTTTGATGGTGCAATTATTAATGTTTTTATATTCGTCATGAACTATTGCGCCACTACATTTAACATGCCACATTACTGAGTGACTTAGCATGGCTTCTTTTGCTCCCTTCCTGTGATCCAGGCTACGTCTTTGGATCAGGTGTAAACTAAAAAAGATATTATAACAATTGTTTAGGCATTTTTATTACTTGCTATTTACATTATTGTTGGCTGTCAAATTCCAAATGAAAATAATGTATCTTACTGGGAGAAGTTCTCCAAATGCACCTGTTGTTGAGCCTGCTCCAGTGTTCCATTACAGTTAATCTACGGCGATGGTTTTCATACTTTCAAACTCGTGCTTACTCTGGGGTGCACTGCTTAAATGCACCTTCACATCGCTGTAGATACAAACTTAAAAAAATTATTTCGCGGATAGATGATATAATTGTTGAATGCCATCTGCAGCACTCGGTTATCTCTGTTTGCAGGGTCATATATCTAAGGTATCTTAGCAAGTCTTCGACGCCTTTTACTGGTAAGGCCGTGTGCACATGGGAGTGTCTAAGTGCCCGCT
>CM034534.1:24063145-24148145 GCA_020002185.1 Paraescarpia echinospica | reverse complement strand
TTTCCTTTCTTGTGTGCATCTGCGATGCGAATATGTCAACACGAATTGATGTACAAATGTACGTGCGTATGCCTATGTGTTTTGTGTGCATGTTTGTGTTTATATATGTGTGTGTGTGTGCGCGCACGCGTGTGTGTATTGCGTGTGTACGCATGCATGCCTAAGCGTGAGCGTATGCAGAGAGAGACAGAGAGAGAGATAGAGAGAGACAGAGAGAGACAGAGAGAGACAGAGAGAGAATGTGTTTATGTGTGGACGTTTGTTTGTATGTGTACGTGCGTGCGGAATATGGATTGATGTGTACGTGCATGCGAGTGTATTGGGTGTGTATGTGTGTCCGTGAATGCGTGTATGTGCGTGCGTTCGTACGTACGTGCGTGAACCAGCACTCACCTGCGATGGCTGTGGTGTCCAGGTTCCATCGCTGATGGTATGTATTTGTCATTTGGATGCGAGTACCCGGACAAAAACACTGGATTGCCTGTATAAGGACGAACCAATAATACATATATGATATTAAGATGTTTTGGCAATTTCATTATTTCACGTTAGTTTTTTGTTAGATTGACGGTCCTAATTTGCTTGAAAAAACATAACGTAGGAATATATTAAATCTCAATAGGGTGTGTAGGCGGGGGAGTGACAGGAAATTGTGGCAGGAAAAGTGTTTATGGTTGGTTGCATGGGTGCTTAGGTCTGGTTGAACGGGTGCTCAGGGCTGGTTGTACAATTTCGCAAAATCACAATATACGTAAAACATTATGTATGATGTTTAATCGTCGCAACGTATCCCGAAGGAATTATGTAGCTACAGTGGCGTTACCTAGTGAATGAAACGCAAATTAATGCTATTAGCAATTTTGGATCGTAAAAAACACAAATCCCACGCCATCAAATTGTTGGAGGAGTTTGAAAATACTAACGTATTGCGCGTTTCGGATTTTGCGAGACTACCCCTTACTTCGGTATTGCTGCCTGTCGTCGGTGTGTTTGCCGCCGTAGCCTTCCAGCCGCTCCAGCCAGTCGGCGTCCCCGCTGCCCCACACGCCGTGGGTGCGACTTAGACGCACGTTGATCTTGTGTCGGAGCACCCCCAACACCGTCTCGACGACCCACGGCCGACACTCGGCGATCGCCTTGATCACGGTGGCCGACAGGTCGAGACCGAGGCGCCGCAGCACACGTCTACGAGATTAGACAACATAAAACAAGATTAAAAAGATTTAACAATCTTTAACAATATTTAACCATATTTAACATTATTTAACAATACGAAAATACCTCTCAAGAAACTTGTTTTCGATATTTTTGAATATTTCGACCACTTCGCGCGGTCTTCATCGGCAGAATGACGTTACGACACACAAAGATACAAGATTTACCCAGGTTTAATAACATTTACCAACACATCTAACAATATGTAACACGATTCAATAAGATTCAACACATTTTTTTATCATTTTTTTACAACAACATTAAATACGATTCAACAAAATTCAACAATATCCAACAAGATTTAACACGATTTTAAAATATTTAACCACATTTAATAGCACCTAATAATATTCATCAAGATTCAAAAAGATTCAACTATGTCAAAAAAATTCCACCAATATTCAACCAGATTCAATAAAATTTAACCAAGTTTAACGTGACTCAACAAAATGAAACAAGATTACAACCCTCAGCATGACTCCCGGTGGCAGTGAACAAGGAGTGGAAGTCTATAGTTTATCGACAGTCCGACATGTTCTCTATTTACGTGAGAGAATACCACGAGCTCTGTTTTCTTCGTTTGACGGTACACAATTCCAAATAGTAATTGCGCCGACACATTTACAACAGCCCATATTCTGTGCGTGTAGTATACCAACGCGTTTCCTTTGTTCGTGGCGCTTCTCCGTAAATAAAGGCGATTTGAATACTATTGTTGAGAGTAGATATATTAGCGCCCAGTAACTGAGTACCGGATTAACCACGGCTCTCGCGGATAAACAGAGACACGTGTGGATAGGTCGGCCCTAATAGAATGTTTGTCGCTCTGTATGTTTCGCATTCATGTCACGTTTATGACAATAGCTGGTGATGATAAGTATCGGTTAACAATCTGCAACCAAGACTATGGAGCGGTCGCAGAAGTCTGCAAAGTATCCAAAATATATATATAGGTTGGTCGTAGGTTTATCGACACCGGGGGAAATAAATCACTACAGTGGCGTCATCTATCGCGTGGAACATGTATTGATACATTTTGATACTATTGTGAGAATCCGGTGGGTATCGGCTGTGATTTTGTAATCCATTTTGGATCGCCCAAAATCATAGGTTCCACACTACATATTTGACCATCGAGCCTGGTGTTAAGTCGCACAGGCCTTTCTGCACACGAGCCAAAAATAGCTGTGCATGTATTAACACTTCAGTGTTATGACTTTTGGCAGAAATGCATTACTTATCGTCTCATCATTCAATGTCCAGATTTTTTCTCGACAAAAACAATGCATTTCTCTTTTTAGAAAACTAATAAAATGCATTAATTTAAGAATACATAGGCCTATATTAAAAAAAGCAATTGATAATACGAGTCAAAACTACTTCGTTCCTCAAAACATTACTTTTTTAAAGTTTGCTTCAATTTTAGCAATAAATAAAAAAACGAAGATATTTCAACAAATGACGTACCATTTTATTAAAGCTCGTTATGTGTGGAATCCAAAAATCTACCAAAATCCAATTCAAAATGTTGCGACTTAATATCGACTTTGCTGTGGTTGGTCAAGTACTGGTGCGGTAGGCGGTGGTTTGGATCAATGCGAAACGTATTACTTATTGACTTTGCGAAGATATGAGATCTTCCCTAAGTAAGCGTCAGGTATGTTATAACTATTCAAGCGTAATTGGTCCTACGATATGCCGAACAGAGATCAGCCTTGTTGCATTGCACGTAGCTGCATGCTTGATGTATTGATCGAAGACCACATATACCACCAAACATTGGCACGTACGTAAACACGATCGAACACAAAGGACTAAGGTGTGACATAAAACATCGTTGTGTGTGTGTGTGTGTGTGTGTGTGTGTGTGTGTGTGTGTGTGTGTGTGTGTGTGTGTGGGTTTTTTTGTGCGTCCGTGCGTCTGCGTGAGTGCGTGCGTGCGTGCATGCGTGTGTGTGTGCGTGCGTGCGTTGTATCTGATGGCTACAGCATGCCGGTCAATTAACTGATGCGAATATCCACAAGCATCTGCAATTTAAAACTGTTATTTTGCTGGAAGAGACGCTCTAAAAACAAAAGAAGACGATAAAACAAGAAGAGGAAGACCGAATTTAAAATTGAGAAACACTGTCTCGAGTGATCTCGAAAAAAAACCAGGAATAAACAGCTGACAATAGGAACACATTGCACAAGATCTGGAGAGATGGAGAAGTAACGACAAAACGATGGATACGAACGAATGACCCCCTTCAAGGTAACACGAGGGAAGCAGAATGGGGTTAAACGATTGCGGTATCGTGTTGTGTCAAACATCGATGGGTTGAGATCATCCCCAGTCGTTTACGCTAGCGCTGGACACGTGCCTTGTAAAGTGGATCGTGGTATTACTTGAAGTTATCAATTACTGGACACAGTAATATGTACAATGTGCACCGTATTGACCCGTCCGAGAATATTATCGATGACTTTGTGATTCAAACAATTACATTTAATGATTCAGATTATGTTCTCAACCTTCAGAATGTCGCCGTGTAACTGTTGTAATTGGAACGCTGTGGCGTAGTATTTAGAGTATCGAACAATGAACCGAAAGAACCCGAGTTCGAATCATGTGCTGCCGTGTCGTGGCGTTGCTTTAGTTCACTCAGATGTACGATTATAAAAATAAAAAATCACTGGCTGTAGCCAGCGGTGGATGTTTGCGTACGAATAGTCATCGTGCATTAATTTAAGTATGGCTGAATGCTTCCCAGAGAAATCGAGATGGTGTTCGATTGAACATATCTGCCAGTCCCGAGGACTGGATGCAGCGCTATATAAGAACTTACCTTTTAAGAATATACGTTTGATTTCTAAGGGTGGGAAAGAATCCCGATCGGTTTATCAAACCAAGTAACCAGTAGTTGGCAGCACGTAAAACACAAATATGTAACGTTTTGTCATGTGGTGGTGAATATAAAGATATGATATTGGATGTTTTCTGTCGTTTAGCACATACACACGTGTTCATTTTGTGATGTTATTGGTGGAATGCTGTTCCATGTTAACGCTGCAAGCCAAGAATGTTTGTTCTGTTATATTATATTCTAGCCGAGGTTCCCGGCGTTGCCCGGGGCAAAAGGCAGTCGCCTGCATTAAAACTGTTTTGCGACCCCCCGAGATCACTACCGCCCTGAATGAATTTCGAAAAATCTAAATCTACGAACGACCCCAAATGGGCCTCCTAAATAGCACGTAACATTTCAGCTGTATACATATAAAACTGGCGGAGATAAGTGTCACATAGATCAGATAGTAAGCGTGTGAGTGTTGAGTGAGTGAGTGAGTGAGTGAGTGAGTGAGTGAGTGAGTGTTTGAGTGAGTGAGTGAGTGAGTGAGTGAGTGAGTGAGTGAGTGAGTGAGTGAGTGAGTGAGTGAGTGAGTGAGTGAGTGAGTGAGTGAGTGAGTGAGTGAGTGAGTGAGTGAGTGAGTGAGTGAGTGAGTGAGTGAGTGAGGATGTATATCAAATAGTTGTTATGATGTGTAACGCCTTTTTCGAAGTGAATAGTATACCGATACGTCATACAATAATTCGTGAATTAATGCGAACGTTGAGGAGACAATTTTCGAACGAGTATTCTTTGAGAAATTTGAGTGCACCTTTACGCAACGGGACATTTAAGGTATCATGAAACAACGTTTATTACATTTATGATATCTAAGTACCTATGAGTTTCGAAATAGAATTATAGTGTAGAGTCATTGTAGTTTCTGGCGACGAACGAAGTGGAGACAAACATCACTAGCATGCATAAACGGTATCTGTCAGTAGGTACACTGTTATTAGGGGATGCTCTATAATTAATTCAAGCATGCCGGTAAATTCGGTCGACGTTTATTGTACATATCGCTACCACACCTCAATGCTGTCTGCTCTACGTTAGAGCAGATTACTCGCATTGTGTGGCGGCGTGCGCTGCATCGTGCCTCCAGCAAGTGGCTACTGGGTCAATGGGCACTACAAGTTGTGGTCTATATTAAAATGTAATGCAGCCTGGTTATTAAACAGGTGTGTATTAGTATTCGTTCACATTCTCGTTCGTTCGTTCAAAGGAATGAAGCTGATGATTTGTTGAAGAAGTGAAGTTGAATACGTTGAAGAGAGTAAGTGTTGAAAACTGCATATGTAGTGGGCTTAAAGGCGTGTTCCTAATCCATATCAGATGTATAATTCAACCTCGTGTTCATAACCAACCCACTTAATTTTTGAACAAACCTCGTGTTCGGAAATACTGCACCATTCTGCAGAACATAGAATGGTCATTGTCACCTGCCAACGAGTCTACATATTAATACTCTAACTGTGGAGCAGTATAAATGCATCTCCCCTCATGCTCCGGGGACCATTGGCCGGTTTCTATTGGCCGGTTTCTATACGGTACTTCTATCAAAGCACCGCAATGGTGAAAACTGTTCTTATTGTCTCTATAATGGGTGGATGTAAGCTAGTCAATGTTACTTCTGAACGAATGAGTCTGAACATTTGTTGAACCTATCGAGTCTGGACATTTGTTGAACCTATCGAGTCTGGACATTTGTTGAACCTATCGAGTCTGGACATTTCTTGAACCTATCGAGGTTGAACATTTGTTGAACCTATGGTCTCCTGTACTACAGATTTGACTTTGGGAGATGACGCCTACAGACTCAATATCGGGCTCTCATACAGAACATTGTTCATTTACAGTCCTCATAATTTTTAGTTTTGAGTAATTCAATATGAACTAAGTATTATAGCATGTAATTTATCATATGTCATGATATGTCATTAGTTTACTTTCTGATCAATGTCGTAAGAATGAAATGCCAGTGATGTTGAAAAGGTACCCCCTTTGTGATTTTACAGTCCCATATGATCAGTTACATTTCTGGTCGCTAGCCAACAGCAGGTGGAAATCTCAACAAAGGAAGGACCCGAAGCGTAAGCAAACAAACCCCTCTTGTTTTAGACACGTGCCTGGGGGGTTTCTGCCATATTGATGTCCTGGGAAAACATGGTAAGATTTGAAACGGATCGTGATTCACTGTGCTGGATTTCCAGTTAAGTGTACGAAGTTGATTCATTGTCACCAGTAGAACCTGTTTAGACTACCCAAAGAGATCACGTTCCCGCTTACCTTCATTATTACGTATGAGCAAACCAAATTATTTTTTCAGGAAAGAACACCTTATCGTTTATCCAATATTTGCATTAATAAACAATTGGTATATGGCTGAGAAGCCAGATGAGATGGGCAGGCCACCTGGCAAGGAAGGATGCATGTAAAATAGCAAAGAGATCAGAGGCGGAACAACACAAAGGACTCGGGAAAAGGCCACAGCTCAGATGGGAGGACTGCGGGAAGAGGGACATGAAAAGATCGGCGGATGGTGAAAGAGAGACAGAGAGAGGGAGAGAGGGGGGCTATGGATAGAACACTTTGGAAAGAAAAATACATGGAGGGGTTCGGCAATATTATACCTGATCCTCACCCCCGGTACAGCGGGGAACAATGAGGTGGGCAACTGCATGGTGTGTCACTGACCTGCAGAGGTGCAGCCAGTTCTGCTCCTTGATGACATTCGAACTGGCGGCAGAGTAGTTGTGTATGTCGACGTACGTTGGCAGGAAGTGCTTCACGAACTCAGCCGCCATCACTGTCAGAGCACACAGCTGGGATAAGTGGGGGACACTGGTGCATACATTGCCACAGCGGGCATGAGTGGGGGACACTGAAGCATACATTGTCACAGCGGGCATGAGTGGGAGACACTGGTGCATACATTGTCACTGTGGGCATGAGTGGGGAACACTGGTGCATACATTGTCACATCGGGCATGAGTGGGGGACTCTGGTGCATACATTGTCACAGCGAGCATGAGTGGGAGACACAGGTGCATACATTGTCACAACGGGCATGAGTGGGGGACACTGGTGCATACATTGTCACAGCGGGCATGAGTTGGGGACACTGGTGCATACATTGTCACAGCGAGCATGAGAGGGGGACACTGGTGCATACATTGTCGAAGCGGGCATGAGTGGGGGACACTGGTGCATACATTGTCACATCGGGCATGAGTAGGGGACACTGAAGCATACATTGTCACAGCGGGCATGAATGGGAGACACTGGTGCATACATTGTCACAGCGGGTATGAGTGGGGGACACTGGTGCATACATTGTCACAGCGGGTATGAGTGGGGGACACTGATGCATACATTGTCACAGCGGGCATGAGTGGGGAACACTGATGCATACATTGTCACAGCGAGCATGAGTGGGGGACACTGGTGCATACATTGTCACAGCGGGCATGAGTGGGGGACACTGGTGCATACATTGTCACAGCGAGCATGAGTGGGGGACTCTGATGCATACATTGTCACAGCGGGCATGAGTGGGGGACACTGATGCATACATTGTCGAAGCGGGCATGAGTGGGGGACACTGGTGCATACATTGTCACATCGGGCATGAGTAGGGGACACTGACACTGGTGCATACATTGTCACAGCGGGCATGAATGGGAGACACTGGTGCATACATTGTCACAGCGGGTATGAGTGGGGGACACTGGTGCATACATTGTCACAGCGGGTATGAGTGGGGGACACTGATGCATACATTGTCACAGCGGGCATGAGTGGGGAACACTGATGCATACATTGTCACAGCGAGCATGAGTGGGGGACACTGGTGCATACATTGTCACAGCGGGCATGAGTGGGGGACACTGGTGCATACATTGTCACAGCGAGCATGAGTGGGGGACTCTGAGTGCATACATTGTCACAGCGGGCATGAGTGGGGGACACTGGTGCATACATTGTCACAGCGGGCATGAGTGGGGGACACTGGTGCATACATTGTCACAGCGGGCATGAGTGGGGGACACTGGTGCATACATTGTCACAGCGGGCATGAGTGGGGGACACTGATGCATACATTGTCACAGCGGGCATGAGTGGGGGACACTGGTACATACATTGTCACAGCGAGCATGAGTGGGGGACTCTGATGCATACATTGTCACAGCGGGCATGAGTGGGGGACACTGGTGCATACATTGTCACAGCGAGCATGAGTGGGGGACACTGGTGCATACATTGTCACAGCGGGCATGAGTGGGGGACACTGGTGCATACATTGTCACAGCGAGCATGAGTGGGGGACTCTGATGCATACATTGTCACAGCGAGCATGAGTGGGGGACACTGGTGCATACATTGTCACAGCGGGCATGAGTGGGGGACACTGGTGCATACATTGTCACAGCGAGCATGAGTGGGGGACTCTGATGCATACATTGTCACAGCAGGCATGAGTGGGGGACACTGGTGCATACATTGTCACAGCGAGCATGAGTGGGGGACACTGGTGCATACATTGTCACAGCGGGCATGAGTGGGGGACACTGGTGCATACATTGTCACAGCGGGCATGAGTGGGGGACACTGGTGCACACATTGTCACAGCGGGCATGAGTGGGAGACACTGGTGCACACATTGTCACAGCGGGCATGAGTGGGGGACACTGGTGCATACATTGTCACAGCGGGCATGAGTGGGGGACACTGGTGCATACATTGTCACAGCGGGTATGAGTGGGGGACACTGATGCATACATTGTCACAGCGAGCATGAGTGGGGGACACTGGTGCATACATTGTCACAGCGGGCATGAGTGGGGGACACTGGTGCATACATTGTCACAGCGGGCATGAGTGGGGGACACTGGTGCATACATTGTCACAGCGGGCATGAGTGGGAGACACTGGTGCATACATTGTCACAGCGGGCATGAGTGGGGGACACTGGTGCAAACTTTGTCACAACGAGCATGGTGGGGGACACTGAATTGCATACATTGTCACAGCAGGCATGAGTGGGGGACACTGGTGCATACATTGTCACAGCGAGCATGAGTGGGGGACTCTGATGCATACATTGTCACAGCGAGCATGAGTGGGGGACACTGGTGCATACATTGTCACAGCGGGCATGAGTGGGGGACACTGGTGCATACATTGTCACAGCGGGTATGAGTGGGGGACACTGATGCATACATTGTCACAGCGAGCATGAGTGGGGGACACTGGTGCATACATTGTCACAGCGGGCATGAGTGGGGAACACTGGTGCATACATTGTCACAGCGGGCATGAGTGGGGGACACTGGTGCATACATTGTCACAGCGGGCATGAGTGGGGGACACTGGTGCATACATTGTCACAGCGGGCATGAGTGGGGGACACTGGTGCATACATTGTCACAGCGGGCATGAGTGGGAGACACTGGTGCATACATTGTCACAGCGGGCATGAGTGGGAGACACTGGTGCATACATTGTCACAGCAGGCATGAGTGGGGGTCACTGGTGCATACATTGTCACAGCGGGTATGAGTGGGGGACACTGATGCATACATTGTCACAGCGAGCATGCGTGGGGGACACTGGTGCATACATTGTCACAGCGGGCATGAGTGGGGGACACTGGTGCATACATTGTCACAGCGGGCATGAGTGGGGGACACTGGTGCATACATTGTCACAGCGGGCATGAGTGGGAGACACTGGTGGATACATTGTCACAGCGGGCATGAGTGGGGGACACTGGTGCACACATTGTCACAGCGGGCATGGGTGCAGGACACTGGTGCATACATTGTCACAGCGGGCATGAGTGGGGGACACTGGTGGATACATTGTCACATCGGGCAT
Organism: Paraescarpia echinospica; assembly: GCA_020002185.1. Lineage (NCBI taxonomy): Eukaryota > Metazoa > Annelida > Polychaeta > Sabellida > Siboglinidae > Paraescarpia > Paraescarpia echinospica. The sequence goes on along the minus strand of CM034534.1, from coordinate 24,138,183 downwards.
GAGTGGGGGACACTGGTGCATACATTGTCACAGCGGGCATGAGTGTGGGACACTGGTGGATACATTGTCACAGCGGGCATGAGTGCAGGACACTGGTGCATACATTGTCACAGCGGGCATGAGTGGGGGACACTGGTGGATACATTGTCACATCGGACATGAGTGGGGGACACTGGTGCATACATTGTCACAGCGAGCATGAGTGGGGGACACTGGTGCATACATTGTCACAGCGGGCATGAGTGCAGGACACTGGTGCATACATTGTCACAGCGGGCATGAGTGGGGGACACTGGTGGATACATTGTCACATCGGACATGAGTGGGGGACACTGGTGCATACATTGTCACAGCGAGCATGAGTGGGGGACACTGGTGCATACATTGCCACAGCGGGCATGAGTGGGGGACACTGGTGCATACATTGTCACAGCGGGCATGAGTGGGGGACACTGGTGGATACATTGTCACATCGGACATGAGTGCGGGACACTGGTGCATACATTGTCACAGCGGCCATGAGTGGGGGACACTGGCGCATACATTGTCACAGCGGGCATGAGTGGAAGACACTGGTGCACACATTGTCACAGCGGGCATGAGTGGGGGACACTGGTGCATACATTGCCACAGCGGGCATGAGTGGGAGACACTTGTGCACACATTGCCTCAGCGGGCATGAGTGGGGGACACTGGTGCATACATTGTCACAGCGGGCATGAGTGGGGGACACAGGTGCACACATTGTCACAGCGGGCATGAGTGGGGGACACTGGTGCAAACTTTGTCTTTAGTGTGTGGCTCATAATACGACGGCGTCGACATCGACATTAATAATGGCAACGGCAACCACATTGACATTATTAGTATTATCGTCATCACCATTAGTTGCAGCAGCGGCAGCATCAACAACAACAACAACAACACAGCAACAACGATAACAATAACAACAGCAGCAGCAGCAACAACAATACCGCAGCAACGATAACAATAACAACAGCAGCAGCAGCAGCAGCAACAACAACAACAGAGTGTATATGATAATGAAAATTAACATCAATTCGTAATGTATTTGATGCAAACTGAGCGAACTTACCTCACACTTGAAAATTGTCACTCTTAATGAATGCAGAAATGTTCCTTTGTTAGGGAGTTTAGCAAACCATATTTTATGACGATGTCGTAGCATTTTATATTCTAAGCTATTCGGGTAAAATCTCGTTCACTTTCTTGCACGACAACATAAAAATATGATTTCGTTTTGTTTTAACGAACATTATAATGTAATCACTTTGAAGATATGGTGATTACTGTGAAGGGATTGTCATTTTGGAATACTTATGGAGAAACGCCGGAAGTTTGCAAAACATAAGCACGTTGTTTCCAACGTCAGGTGCGGTTTGTTGAGTCAGTTAGTTTATCTAATGTTATGATAATCAGATACGTAATAGTCTAGTGTTAGACTATTCATATGTATTTTATTAAATATGTTTTCACCACCTAGTAGAGTTGTCAATGTGTCGGTTATTTCGGCACTCTTGTGTTTTTTTATTTTGTCATTAACCTATTCAAGGATGCTGCATGAGTGTTCCTTTAGACACAGGACACCGTATCAAGTAACGCAACCCTGAAAGTATAGTGTGGTATGGACTGCACTATTTGTGACGTAGCATGAACAGGACATGACGTCACAAGATGCCAGCATCCGACACCCGGGAGAAAGGGTCGTCCTAGGAGCTAGGCACACGCCTGGCGTGCCCAAGTCCGGTCGTGGTTTTGATTCTAGACCACAAATTATGACCTGATCGATGCCCGTGAGTATGACCATACGCAGACCAGAAATGGGCGTGACTGCACATAATCCAAATACATGGCACCGGCGGCGGTACAATCTGCGAACAACGCTGAGATGTCGGCCTCACTGCTGGCGAACTTATTATGTAATAAGTATCAATTACACGACATCGGGGCATCAAGTGCTAAATGTTAGGCCAGGCTACTACAACATAGTGAAGGGAAAAATAAGTGCAACAATACACAGGACACTACGCGCCTCCCTTTTTAAACAAACTAGTAAACGTTATTTGGTTTTAAATGTTAGATTAATCTTCTCTCAGAAACGAGAATTCCGAATACCAGTTGTCTCAAGGAAGCATAACACATATTCACACACACACATTAGTTTTGGTTTATGAAACATGTAAACGTGTTACATTTTACGACGCAACATCTCTGATTTGATTACGTAGTCTCTGCTGCTTTTCGCTATCATTGAAACATTTACATTTTGAGAAAGGCTGTGCATTCTGTCATGACGTATCATAACAACATCACACTGCTAATGCAAATTCTACAACTAGATCAGTAAGAATTCGTGTGAACTTTATAAAGGCTTCTATAAACTTACCACCGTCCGAGAAGTCTCGGTTTATGTACTTTTTGGGTCTCGACAGGGGTATCTCGTCGACCCAGCTGAAGAGCTTCCGTAAGTTGACATCGTTGAGCGGCCTAACGTCCGCCAGGGTGACCGTGTGTAGGTCCCCAGCCGCCGGGTTGGCCATTGCGACGGAGAACTGCGAATGTCACTGGCCGAGTCTCGTGACTTGAGCACCGCCAGAGCACGGGACAAGGTTCCGTTCTTGCATTGCTGACCAACCAGTCACGCATCACTTGACCGCGATGTGCCGCGACATTGCAACAACTTCCGAGGTCAATCCGTTTGTTTGTTTGTTTGTTTGTGTACGTATGTGAGTAAAACGTGAACTCACAGGCTCGCGCAGGTTGACGTGATTGTGCGGTGCGGGTCGTTGCTATAGACACAATTGGCTGATCACTAACCATTGTTCGCAGAACATATTGGTAGAGTATTATAGAAGCAACGGGAATGGTGCTGCCGCCTGGCGGTCATTGGAGGTACTGCGTCAGGATCGTGCCGCTGTATTGCGGCAGGTTGGACACGACGACAGTGCAGCCGTCTGTGGAGCAATGACAACACTAAATGGTTAGAACTCGCAGGCTCGCAATGCGACAAGACATTCCTCCGTTACAATCTCAACTCTCGTCACCACCGCTGCCACCACCGCCGCCGCCGCCACCGCCACCACCGCCATATCCACACTCGTTCGTCGTCGTGCAGACAATAATTGGAACACCAACCCCAGGGCGGAGGTACCAGGCCCCACCGCCGGCGGTGCCACTGTCGACGTCGACTTCCGGTGCGCAGCAGCGGCCTCAGAATAGACCGAGGCGGGAACAGCAGTATCGCCCGTACAACTGATCGACCTTGGAACACGATTATATGCTTAACTTATCTCTCGCATACAACAGCAACATGAGACCTGGCGTAGCAGAAAGAATGTGTAGATAACCGATCCAAACACTCACTTGCGTCAGTTGGTTTATTTGGCCGCATACTGTATTGAACCACGAAGGTGTATCGCCTGCTCCACATTGCGATTCTACACTGGTCGTGTAGAACCACGACTGAAATAATATGGGAATGTCAAATGTTTAAGAAATATTGTAAACTTAAAAAGTGCTATGTTTACGTATTCCACCGGTGATGCGGTTACATGACACATCAAGTAATTTGCAATGGAGTAATTTAAGTGGAGATGAAAACGTGAACACGACTTACAACCTGCTTATTTATGTACAATTGCAATCATATTAGAACTATTTTAATAATATATAATATAACATAATATTTTTTCAAAATCTGCCTTGCTTCAAAACTCCATACAGTTCATCATTGAGTTTATTGTCTGACACTGAGTGAGCCTGAGATGATTTGTGATTTGTGAGATGATTTAACTTTTATAATTTTGTAACTTATTTATCTTATTTAACATATTTAACTTATCTTAACTTACTCTTATTACTATTTTTCTAATTTTTACATTTTTATATTGCACGTTAATTTGTTTTATTTGTTTTAATATGCTGCTACACTCCAAATGAATTATATTTCTTTAAACATATTCACACTGTTAGCAGTAACGCATTCATTGGATAATCACGTAGCCTCCCTCTCCCCGCTATCGCCCTCTGGTGGATCTCGCGACAGCGGCGTTTTTATGCGTTAACGAGAGTTGTCTGACCTTTGACATTTATTATAGCACAATGTGTACCTGCAAGTATATTACTCAAACAAACGGTAAATCGTTCATTCCTTCACTCGCTCTTGTGTTCATTTGTCCATTCGTCCATTCGTTCTTTCATTCGTTCATTCGTTCATTCGTTCATTCGTTCATTCATTCATTCATTCTGGGAGAATGAGTACTTTTTCAAAGTCATTAAACACTGTTCTTTACGATGCTTGTCTGTGTTGTTCAAACATTCAATATCATAATCTCCTTGCTTCTAGTGTTGTCAAACGGGACGAACTGTGTTTCATCCCGTGATTTTTATAATTAAAGTGTTTCATTTCTGGAATCGGCTTAGTTGTTTTCCTTGAAATGTGTGCACCGTTCATCGTTGCCTCAGATCACGAGTCCAGGAGTGATATCAATATTCTCACTCGATTGTATAAATGGATTGCACTAGATTCAGTAAATGCAAACAAGTCAATTGTGTGCTTTAAACAACAGACGTGTACGGTCTAATAAACAAGAAACCGTATCACCAACATCGAACAATATCAACATAACATCTGATCCTGAATCCTCGGCCGACAGACACAACCCTGTAACGCGGTCCGGTGCAAACAAGATGGTCACCTTTTGGTGCATCGCGGAGATAGTGTGAATCCTCGGGTTCCCAACAACAGCAACAGGGATAGCTATGCCTCGTTGCACATCGACCCTTTTAGTACTAATAGTTTCCGGCAGGAGGACTCTTAAAGCAAGTGGGTCTACCGTTTGCACTGCCAGCAGTGACCTGGCTTGGTTTGGGTGTTCAGTAGAGCAAAGCGAACAACAAAGAATACGCCAACAAGCCACATACGTTATCGATCACTAGTAGAGCGACATAAAGGCACCGTATCAGTACAGTCCCACTTTGTATCACCTTTTCTGTGTCGCCCTATTAGAGATATTTTAGTACAACAAGCCCGCTTTGTGTTCGCGCGTAACACGCCTGAATTCGTAAAGAACCCTGCTAGCCTCGCTGCGCAGGGCCAGTAGCGCGTCCAACAGCCCAGGTCATCAAGGCGCGGTGGTCTATCGATCGGTCGGGCCGTGCGCATGTGCCCGCGACGCGGTTCTCGGATCGAGCCGGTGAGATCGATAACCATCGCTTATTTACTAGGATTCTAGAGGCCCAGCAGCGCCAGATTGTTGTCAACACCTTTGTTATGTCGTGTCCGTGCACACGTCTCCTTTGTTTCGTTTGACCTGCATATGTCACAGTCTGTCAGCGTGGGCACGCTACGCCATAGAAAATATACACGCGTGTAGATTCCGAAGCCGGCAACGCACTGGGCTGTCAACCGGCAATGGCGTAGAGTCGTCGGCGCAGATAGACGATGATCACGGTGGAAGAGCTGATCATACAGAGCCTCTACTACCGGCTGGTCGTCACTCGTATCCGGCGAGATTCGACGACACCGGCAGCATGCAAGGAACCGGCAAACGAAACACCGGGCACGAATGAAGGTGAGCGAATGTAGCTCCATGGACGGAGGCTGTGATACAATTATACGACGACTTTATTCCACAACACAATGTTACCACACAGTATACTTGGTTCCATGTGTAATACGCGTAACACCGAGCTACGCTATGTGCATCCGTATATACAACACGTCAACAAATATAATCTAACTCTAGACGCATCACTGACTTATTACGATACCTGTAGTAATAAAGAACTGTCGTCTGCTTCGACACGCATGCCTGACCACTTATCACAATACATGTAAAGATAAAGGAATTCCAATAATAAATAATACAATGTTCATATTATCAACCGTACATATGATACAAATGTATATATTAATTATTTAAAAATCGTATTACATTATTGGGTGTTAGGCATATAATGAGCATGGCAAGAGTACCATGATTTTACATGGTGAATACCATTCCTCGTTAGAGTAACCACCCCTTTAACCATATGAATATTATTGTACTAAGACAGACTAGCACAGAGAAGCCTGCATGGTTCCTGTAGTCAGCTATCTACTGGCCCACGCTGGCGGCGAGAGCTGCAACTGGGAATGGTCTGAAGATACGAACGAAGATTATGTATTATTCACTATGCCACTGGTAGTGTTTTAGAGGCGGTAGCAAGTAGCATGTAGCATAGAAACAAAAACAACCGATGCCAGGTCTTTTATTAGACACTGGAGATGTATGCCTTTGCAAGTAATACAATAGCCAGTTGTTATGTTGGGACTGAATTGTGTATGTTTTAACACTAAATCTTCAACCACTTAAAGTGCACAGCAGTGCATAGTTCTATATTGCATTGTTTGAGTAATGCGACGTTCAGGGAATAAAGGTGACAATTATATACATGTTCAAGGGATGTTGTAACGCAGTATTTAACAGTAACTATGACACTAGAATGAATGCATTCATAGAACACCGTGTAGAATCGGACTGTCAACCCAGGTTTTAATCCTCTCGGTGCAGTTTTGATGCTCAGCTTATTGCATTTAGTCCTCTCTCCTCTCTCCTCTCTCCTCTCTCCTCTCTCCTCTCTCCTCTCTCCTCTCTCCTCTCTCCTCTCTCCTCTCTCCTCTCTCCTCTCTCCTCTCTCTCTCTCTCTGTCTGTCTGTCTGTCTGTCACGCTCGCTCGCTCGCTCGCTCGCTCGCTTCCTACCTGCCACCCTCCCTCGTTGCAGTGTGACTAAATGCTTCCAAGATAAGTTTAATTTATGGAAAAACTGATAAATCTACCAGCGACTTAACTGTGACGTGTTTTCAGCTGTCACACAAAACCTCACAAAGTCTGTATCAACTGATAGTTAATGTTTTAGTTAGTAGCAATGTACTAGGGTGAAGTCGGAACTATTATGTTTGTTCTATACACGTAATAATAGGTTCGCAAATAGTTAATTAAATGTTACATGACTGCATTCAACACCAAATAAATCATGAACCACACTAACCATCTGCCACGGTGTAGTATGGCATGGCTGCTCCTTGCAACAACTAAAACATGAACGAAATGTAACACTATATGTTGCGTTGGACCCCTACTGTGCATTATGAACAGGGCCATGCGCACACACCTTTAAATTAATTTCAATTAAAACATTAATTACAACGGGAAGTCACAAACCAGTGTGTGTTCTTCGATGAGTGATGGTGTAGTAGCCAATAGTCATTAACCACCAAAACGGCTACTCACTATTTGTTAAATCCTACCTAATGATGTGTTATTTACATGAAAACATATACATGGAAATGTAATACAAACTTCCATTTACAGTCACCTCGGTAATACAGTCACCTCGGTAATACAGCCACTTCGGTAATACAGCCACCTCGGTAATACAGCCATCTCGGTAATACAGCCACCTCGGTAATACAGCCACCTCGGTAATACAGCCACTTCGGTAATACAGCCACCTCGTAAATAAAGTCACCATAGGACAGTCAAAAATATGTTCCATATAATGTAATGTATAGGACACTAGTCCCACTAATACGGTCACCTCGCTAATCGTGTCACTTGTGTCCAGCCCCGAGAGTGACCTTAGTAGTGAGGTTCCACTCTATTGTTTAAACGTCTTATTTTATTCGTGTTATTAATAATCAATACTATACACTAAGTCGGTTACTACAGAGTAGTGATATATTCCAAGAATGCACTAGTGCTTACTACTATACTTTGCGTTGCCCCAATCTGTCAATATAATATTCTTAATTGAATTAATCATCGTGTTTTTGATAAACACACGAATACATTATTTATTATACTAGGTTCAAATTGCGATCTTTCTGCAGGAGAAATAAACAGTAGCTGCAATGATATCGTGTGTTTATTCCTGTACGTGGAACAGGCGTTCACGGTTAAATGAAACTCACAAATTTGTTCTGAGCCATTACATGCCAGTCATACACTGTACTTGGCAGTTCTTGCGTCACCTCCACTAGCAATTCGCTGTGTCGTTGAGACATGTAAATATGAAATGTCTTTATGAAGGACCTTTTTGGCCTGGGGGCGCACCTATTCTATAAGATTCATTGTCTCAAAGGGCGTCCATGCCGTACCTCGCGCGCACACAAATCAGGTGCCAGCAGTTGTACTGAGGTTGCCAAGTGGTCACGCATGGCTGCGTTCGTACAATGGGTGACCAGGAGGTGTTAATTAGACCACATCTGCTGCCAGTTAGCAAAGTGGCAACTTTCTAAGGCAACCTATTGGATAAACAGTGCGATTCGTCCAAGAGGGACGAGGCTGTCAGCCATGTCCGATTATTTGTTATGCATTTGCACAAATGATCGGACAAGGCCGTAGCATGCGTGCGATTATTGGTGCTACTACGTCGGAACGATCACAGCGCGCCGTGCAACACATATGTATGATTTTGTACTTATTTTCCACACGTAATGGTTTTTGTTTTTAGTACGTTTTTACTTGTGGATTAAGTTCTGTATCACCGCAGTAGGCTATAATTGTGTGTAGTCGATGTCATCCGGGTATTGCGATTATGTATAAATTAGGGGGTATAGAAAACAAATTAGTAAATAATTGATTTCGTCCCTAAGTCCTCGGGCGCAGTTGATAATGACCGTGTGTTCGCGCGCGATAGTGCATGCGTCCGCGCGTGCGTGCGAGATTGCGTTCTGGCGTGCGCGTGTGCGTACAGCACTGAAGGTGATAAATTAACCGTCGTCGACACCACTGCAGCGACCTTCAAGAACAGTGGATTAATTGGCACCAGAAGAATGCATCCAACGAGCCAGAAGCTCACCTGGTAGAAAAACGTGTTAGTGAATAGGAACGTCTGTTCCATTGTCTACTCATGGCACAACGCCTGCTGCTGACCCGTAGTTAATTTGACACTGCAATTAACGCGATGGATCCTTGCCTTAAGGATGGTGCCAATTACTCGATTTAGTCAGCACCAATTAAATGAATGTATTCATTACATTCACTTGATGTCAATTCAGTTGCTTAGTTGCAGTTAAGTAAACTCATGCGAGCTCAAGAGGGGAATGATGAAGAAGTCATACAATAGAGTGAATCGTGACAGCGAAGATTTAAATAAGCTGTAAACCTTAAATGAGAATGTGGATATTGATAACGGTTATTTGAGACAGCGAATACTTAACAAAATAGTAGTCATGTTTGAAATTAGAAAGTGCATAATATTATTGAAAATGTTATATATTCGAGTGTATTGAAATAGTACACAGTGAAATACACCCAGCACCTCAAAGAACAAGTAGTATTGTACATTTCTTTAATAATAGTGTAATATCGTACACCTTCTACTTTTTCATAATTTATGTTAATTTATGCTAAGAGCAAATCAAGCAAAAAACACTGGCAACAACGAAGGCAAGAACAGTATATAATTTTTTAACAGTGATAATGCCACAAGCTTTCCCCGTTACGCCCACGTAATCAGCCTCCCAGAAGCTCGTTGACATTTACTTAATGATTCTGTCGGCGCGGTCCATGTTACGTGTGTTTCAATGCATAAAGTAAACCTGCCTTCACCCGTGGGACAGGGTGCTGTACGGCAAGGAAATAAGTCAGCTGCTGTTGCCGGGATTGGCGCGGCTGGTGGATGTAAGGAAATCCAAAAACCGCTGAATGCGCTATAAGTTACGATAATAACTGAAATAACAATAATGACAATAATAACAGTTAATAGTGCGAACAATAACAACACCAACAATAACGTTAATAACATGAATAATGCACACCAACACATAGAAACATCAATAGTAATAACATTAGTAATACTGTTGCTGCTGTTGTTGTTGTTGCTGGCGCTGCCAGTAATACTACTACTAATAATAATACCAACAAAATAAAAATAAAAACTAATGTGGTGAGACTGGCCGCGATACTAGTCCGTGATGTTTGCGTTCCTTCTTTCGCTATTGACCCCCGTCTCCACTTTCCGCCATCAACCGCTCTAGTAATGTGTAAAGTATCAAAGTATTATCAATTTGATATGTTGGATAGTGGGTCTTAATTGAAGTTCTTCAACACACGTTTCTTCTTTTATTCACAGGAACGTCTCAAGGCGGAGCAAACACTGACTTCGATGCGACGGGGTCACGTGCTGCGACAGATGGCGCTGTATGCCTGCGGGAGGGGTCACTTCCGGCCGACGTGTCAGTGTCGATGGCGGCGCCTCTGCAGACGATACTCGACACGGGCGAGGTGCTGCTGTGTCGCCGCACCGTCGTCTCGTGCGAGACCCAGACGAGCTGGAGCTGCCTTGCCAACGGCGACCTCTCCCTCCCCACGCCCATGCAGATGGAACTCCTGGGAGGAATCCCGATGTTTCTAGGCTCGCAACCCATGATCGACGTGTCGGGCATCGATGACGTTTCAGTGGTGCAACTACAACATACAGGCGATAATGAGCAGCGCATCGTTGCCATGTTCTCCCACCAGGAGGACAGTCGTCCGAGGGAGCCATTAGACAACGAGCCGTGCGCGACGACAGCAGATGGAGTGGGCAATAATTCGGGAGGTTTGTCCACCTCGCCGCCCGTACGTCAGTCGTCGACCGACGCGACACACAACGGATCGACGGACCATGAGATCGACTCCGGGATCTGGGACGTAGTGAGTGGACGCGAGTCGAGGAGCAACACGATGGATCTGAGCCAGGACCTCCGGCATGCGATCGCGGGGTGGCCGTGTGAATCGACGCCGCTGTCTTGTCCTGCACCGCGCGCTGGGAAGAAAAACGACGGCACTGCGCTAACGGAAGAAGACACGAACGATGTGCAGGTGAAACGGAAGTTGACTTACAAATTGTTTAACGTGAACGACGTGGCGTCACCATCAGAGGGCGGCACCAGCGAGCCAACGCGTGGGAGGGAAATCGTGTGGCAGTCGCCGGAGCACACGCACAGCTTGACTCGGACCGTCGATGGTGGGTCTGTCACGTCCATCAAATACGAGGCTGAGCTGGACGCCCAACACCAGTTGTCCATCAAGTCTCTTGCGAAACTCCGCACGGACATCGCCGACGAAAACACGGCGCCATTCGGACATCCGTCGACCTCTAACGACGTCGCCGCTCACCAAATGGCAGCAGCAGTGGGCGTGGTGACGAACGACGCCGACGGATACCGGGGATTGCCGAACATTGATTTCGACGCGAAGCGTCAACCGTCCCAAAACGAGGCAATCGCGACGCTGCTCAGCATCATGATAAATGAAAACAGGGACAGCGACGAGCAGCAGCTTCGTTGTCGTTCAGATGAGACTCTGTCGCGTAGGCAAACAAAAATGGCCGAATCGCCAGGTGGTAGCGATGATGCCTCCTCCGTGTACTCGTACGACATCTCGTTCGACTCCAAGTTCGAGACTTCGACGGAATCGCTGGTGACGGCAATGGCGTCGGAGGCGGCGGAGGAATATGTCCGCTACTCGGACTGGATGGGCGAATTACCGGCCGCGCTGAAAACTCTTCCGCTCACGCAGCTAGCGATACCAGGTGCGTTGAGATGTTTCTTATTTATATATAATTTCGGTGTTGATATCTCATTATTATTTGAGACTAAATCTCACTTATATCGGTGATTGTGATATATGTTTACGGATAGCACAATGTTTATTACCTTTGCACATGATACAAACATAAAATACTGTACATTTCAATCCTCTTAAATGTTCTGACGTGCACACGCACGCACGCACACACGCACGCACACACACGCACACACGCACACACACCTCACACCTCACACACACACACATACACACACATGCACACACGCACACACACGCACACACACGCACATACAAACACACTCACACACACATATGCACGTACACACACACATAGGTACGCACGCACGTTCGCTCGCACACGTACACACACGCACACACACACACACACACACACACACACACACATGTATACTTTTCATTAACGAAAAGGCTTGAATAAAATTCCTACCTTTAAAATTATAGATTGGATTGTTCCATTGTTCGACATTACCATATAGTAACGGTTTCAACAACAGCGGCAATCACAATGGAGCTAATCGTTTTAAAGAATCATAACAAGTAGGATATCTAGCAACGATGAGGTGGACGGGGTCCAAAATGACATGGTTGTTTATTACTCCATCATTACATCCTTGCTAGGCAGCCACATATCGTTGGCGGTGGAGCGGCACATGCATACCGACATGGACTTCTCCAAGTGCGACTATGATATGGCCGACTTCCTGCGCAAACTGCCCAATCTGTCCGTCTTCAACGACTTCCGGTCGCTGATGAAGCGCGTCTGGAAGGCATGGATGCCGAAGCAGTGGCTGTCAATCGGGGAGCAAATGGCGGCTGGTGTCAGGTACGGTACAGTGTCTTTTTTCTTTTCTTCTTTTTATTCTTCTTCATATTTTTCTTCTTCACCTTCCTCTCCTTCATCTCCTCCTTTTTAACTTTTTATCTGCCTTCTTCTTTTCTCCCGTTTCTCCTCCTTCTCCTTCTTTTTCTTCTTCTCATTCTTCAGCTTCTTCTCCATCCTCTTCTACTTCTTATCCGTCTTCTTATTTTTGTTCTCTTTCTAATTCCCTCTTATGTTTTCCAAATGTTATTTTCACCAATTTTTCAGTAATTCCCCCGCTCACCTAAATCTATCTACATGCTACTTTTAATTTCAGAAGCTTCTTCATTCCATCGTCTCCCGAACTAACTGATTGAGCAGTATTTGGAAGCAGTATAACATAGTAACGTAAATGTTGTGTCAAGCCCTTGGTCGAGTGGACATTCATAAATTCCTGGTTTTAGGAACTACACACACGACAAGTAGGGTAACGAAAAACACCGTTATACCACCAAACACGTGCAATTTTACATAGGTAATCAATGCTTAACAAAAGTATAAATCATTTTAATGTTTGTAATTGTTTTAAAACGAAACGCCAGAAAAACTGTTTTGTTCGTTTTCCGATTAATTTCTACCCTTGCCTATTTACAAGGACGCATCACAGATTGTCTTTCCTGTTGACTAGGTATTTCGATGTGAAGGCCTGCACGTACCGCAGCGCCTTCTACGGCGAGCACGGACTCTACAGCCGATGTCTCGCGAGATATATGCGTGAGATGAGAATGTTTCTCGACGCGCACCCGCAAGAAGTCGCCATCTTGCATTTCCAGCGGCTCAGCCAAGTGGATAAATCCGAGAAACGCCGACTGGTGACATCCTTGTTTCAAGTACGTGTAATTAGCTGCAGTTCCACTAATGTTTTCGTTCCTCTCCTGATTGTCCTAGCTGTCAGGGATGACGTTGGTTTCGATGTCTGTCCAATACTTTTCCTTGTTTTCCTTCTTTTGTCGCTGATCCGTCCATTTCCATTGCCCCATATATCGGTTTATTTCCCCTCACAATTCATAAATTGGTAACCGGCTACATTACACCTGGTCTGAATATCCTACAAAACAGTACGGACGTTCGCTGAACAACGCCGTCGCCTACACCACAGATAACTTCCAGGACATTCAACAAATTACCAGGTCGACCATTGTCAGTAACAGTGGTGTTATTAAAATTAGCTCATTCCGGAATATGACATGTAGCATCGATCATGATTGGTCTAAACTCAAATCGGCCTAACTTGAATGGCAACGAGATGATTTAGTAGAGGGCTCAACAAGGCTTCCACTTGTTGACAGGGCGGTATGCCAGGAGGTACCAAGACCGGTGTAGGTTTAATCAGCAACACCTCGTACCTCGCGAGTATGCCTCTGTCAAATCCTGCCAAATCCCTATTGAAACAATTCTCCCATCACAGTCATTAGCTTCCTCTTCTAATACCCACTGCTATAAATTCATTTGTCTTGCACTCTTCTTTAGCTAATAGATTCCAGTCAATTCCTCACCAGCTTTCGCTTGAAACCTGGATATTTTCCACGCATGCTATGTTCATGCAATCACGTATGTCAATGGCAATGCATGCAGAGTTGTTGCACTTGTGTACAAGTGAATACTTTTATTACTGCCATATTTGAGATATCCACCAATGTAGAAATACTAATTACATGTACGGTGTAGATTGCATAATGTGTATGAGTTAGGTTATATAAATGTCAACAGTTTTGTTTTAACTACTGTATGTTTGATTCACGCCACATTACAAGTTGAACATATCAATACCCATTTCAAAAACAATAAATATAAACATAAACAACAGAGCTTCAATGCCCTCCTCTACAGATGTCAGATAGTTGTTATTCACATAACACAGTATTTATTTTTGACCGGAACTAATCACCAATTTTGAAGCAGAAGAGGACAACAAAACAAACATTTCAAATTTCGATACATAAGAAAACAAACATTTCAATGGGTAACATTAATGACCACCGCTCTCGCGTCAACAATAGGCTACACATTCCCTTCGCTTAGACCTTTAAGCAATACTTGTATCGCTGTGATCAACAGATCTTCGGCGCCAAGATGGCGAAGTCGGTCGTGCTGGCGCGCACAAGTCTCGCCGATATGAGGCGCCACCGAAAGCAGGTCATCGTCGTGTTCAACCACGCCGACCTCGACGATCTGGCCAATCACATCTTCGCCGGACTCATCTGGTCTGACCAGTTGGTGGACGGCGCTCCGGCCACGTCACGTTCAGTGTCCGAACTCATACCATGCCTGGACGCCGTGTACAGCGGCGAGATGGCCTCGCGAGATCACGGCCGACTGCACGTGACGCGCGCCGTGCTGTGCCCCGACATGAGCATGGTGTTCGGCGAATTTCAGCACCGTTCCATGCGCGAGCTGACGTCACGCGAGACGACGCCGGCGCTCGCCAGGTGGTTGCAGAATCGCCCCCTGCTGAACGTCGTCGCCATTGATTTCGCAGGTATGGGAGATATCATCGGTATGATTATCCGGTTGAATCACGCCAAGAAGACCGTGACAGACGTTTGAGTGCAACCGATAATCCGACTGTGTAAGGCCAGATATCGTAGGTTTGCAAAGTCCAAATACGTGTAATATTTCATATTGTATCCCCACTCCAACGGTGCGCGGTGTGGAGCTAAGAGTTTGAGCGACCCATAATGTATTCAAAGACCACAACCAAAACCCACCGGATTCAACTGATTCGAGATGGTTGCCAGGACATTACACACGACGCTGTCCGGTTCTCATCTCCACAGTTGTGTCAATGTGCATTAATACATATTCCACTCAATAGGTGGCGCCACCGTACAATTTTATTTTCCCGTGATTCATGGTAACGATCAAACCAACACTCACCCGTAAGTTGTGCTGTACGTTTTTGTGGACTCTGCGAAATTATGCGACCACCACTAAAGCGGTTAGCTATTTATTTATACGAATTCGTATTGGTGTACTAACGGGTTTGAGCGATCCATAATGTATTTACATTTAATGTCCCTAAACATTTCCGGATCATTTTAAGTGTACTATGTTTGTTGTTGATGTTGGTGCACTGTCCGTTATTGAGTTCTGTATTGGTTAGCTGCAACACTTCTCGTATTTGACATGATGCGATTTTAACTCCACACAAAAATCGCGTCCACGAGCTTCACACAGCAGTATGTTGAAGATTTCGTGATGTGCGTTTATTTCGTTATTACTTGGCGGGGATGGTTTCGTTTTATTTAGAAACAGTACCCGTTTCGCTAGATGCAGGATGTTTAAAAATGCTCTGTGATGTAATACGGCGTGTTGCAAAATCACATTCGATTACGTCATACGGGATGTTGCACAATCACACTCGATTACGTAATATCGGATGTTGCAAAATTATAACCAATGTTGTTGTTGGATATTACTATGAATTACATTATTATTTTGTTGGACAGTTCAATGAAAATGAAGTTCATTGTCTCGGAAATCGGAGTAATTTAACGCCTTGCAACGGTAGACCGACTCCAAGATATAACCCTTATAAATCCATGTTCTCATTAAAAGAATGACGACTTGTTTAGGAAAATTATGAGATATTAATATTATATAGACTAACATCTAGATTGCTAAAAGGTGTGTTGATAAACACATTAAAATATCCATTGACTGTTACCGGTTTACTTTGGATATTTCGGGACGAATATCATGCTATTATACCATCCTGGCGGGACGAATATTATGCTATTATACCATCCTGGCGGGACGAATATAATGTTATTATACCATCCTGGCGGGACGAATATCATGCTATTATACCATCCTGGCGGGACGAATATCACGCTATTATACCATCCTGGCGGGACGATTTGTCCTTTGCGTGATCACGTGACTTCATCCCCATGTAGTAAAATTTATTGATTGTTGTTCGCGAATGCAGCGATTGGCAAAGCAGATGCTCAAAAACAGACACAAGTCGAATTATATTAGAAAACTGGGGTTCGTTAACATATCGTAAGCAGTCAAGATTTACATCATATATAGTTCGTACTATATAGCATCATTTTACGATAAACAGAGATAATACTTTGTGGCATACCTTGAACTATGCCCGTGTTTACTGGTCCAATCGTTCACAATGAACAATACCACTGACCACGATAGAGTTGCCTACTCGCAGGATTCAATAGACATGTTCGTGCAGACGCTTTTTTTAAAATTATTCAAAGTTAAGTTCGTTTTAATAAAATATTACTTTTTCAATACAAATTACAAAATATATCGAATACGGTGGATGATGCATATGCAATTGAATACTGAGATTACTGTATTTTGGCGAAAGCAATGGCTGTTTAGTTTTTCAAGACGAGTCAACTTTGTAATACTATTATTACTATAGTAATACTATTTGGCAATACTATAATTGGGTGCATATGGTGATGTAATCCACCATGTTATTAAGGGATGTTCGTGATATTCCGCTAGTCGATTATATTCACATAGCTCTCATAATATTGTTATTTACCATGATCCAGGTTAAGGGACGTTGCCAAAAGTGTGTTTATTGGTTAAACCTAGTATACGTGCAATTCTTTATAATTTTATATTTTCATGAACACATAAAAGTTAATTAAATTTTAAACGACAGTCAATCTAGACGTCCAGTTAGATATGCTTTCCGTCACGCATGACACGTTATATTTACTATAATATCATAGTGCAATTTTCACAGAAACAGTATTTTTACCTCCGTCTTCTGTTGGTAGAAACTGAAAACCATCTCTGTTCCTGCACAGAATACTCTACGGGTTATTGCTAACTCTGGCTCATATTGTCTCTACACAACAGAAACAACGCGCAAGTTATCTTCGCTTCTCAACATTGGTTACGGTTGTGGAATTATTTTGTTTAGTACGTTTTTCTGATGCTATTGGGTACACACACTGGACAGCCAGACATATATAGTTGTTTATTCATCCAATTGTACAATACGGTATACTAATAATAATACTGATAGTGATGATACATTAAGTTATAACTGCAACGATGTCCAATTTCAAATGAGTTTCATATTGAATGTACAACTTGGATATGGGAGACTCCTATTAAGACTAAACAAGCCACCCTGGATGCTGCTATTGCCGCAGCAGCAACACAGATGCAGGACGTGTTTTCTCAAGGAGTAACCATTGATGCAAACTTGGTAAATGCGTGACGAGTGACGTTTAATGTAACTACAGATTGAGTAATCTATATCTGAAATAATAATCATAACGATATCAGCACTAATAAAACAGGATGTGTGCTTAGTGGGAATTGATGCAGGGAAATAATGTCGGGTGGACGTAGTTGAATGTCAGTGTTTGGCCTAAATTGCAAACAGCAATGCAGCGACACCTGGTGACATAATACCCGGATGTATTCAACCAGTGTTGAAGAGCGTATGAAACGATTTACATGTTATTTTCGGTGAACCAATGAGCGCTACATGGCATTTGATTGCCATGATATTGCAACTGTGCGAACAAGTATGCTTAGTTTATGACAGCCGTGATCCAGGCACGGCCAATATCTTATTGATGTACTATTATATTTACAGCTGTTATTGTTGAGTATGTAATAAAGTTACCGAAATCACAAAATCTTTGTCTCGGTGTGCGTTGCCTACCAGAAATTTGATACGTTGTAATGCAATAAGTTGTAAGTTAGCGAACTGTGTTGGCCCCAGTCGCCAAAAGATTTAACCTCACCTAAGGTACTCTTGTCGCAGTGTGATGTCAACGCACTTGCACGGTTCACTGACAAAGTAGCCTACTGAGTTGGAGAGAATATTGACTGCTTGGAACCATCGTGTTTTTGGCATTACGTTAACTGCCTGAAATCATCGTCTTCTTGATTTTGCATAAACTGCTTGGAATCATGTCTTCTTTGTATTATATTAACTGTCTGGAAGCATCGACTTTTTAGTAATATATTATCTGCATGGAAGCATCGTTTTCTTGGTAATATATTAACTGCATAGAATCATGTCTTCTTGGTATTATATTAACTCTCTGGAATAATCGTTTTCTTAATATTTAATCGACATTGTCTGTTCCGCGTTGTAATATAATGTTCATAATACTTGTATAAATATGTTGAAAGTATATTGCTCGCTAGATTGCGTTTATATTTCCGAAACAGTGTCCACAATTTGAATGCTGTGTCTTCTATATATTCAAATGCATTCTAATGGTGTACAAAGCATTCAAAATAGTAAAGAGAGCCGTAGTGTAGATGAGCGGGGCTACCCAAGTTCCTTTTTGTTGAGCGGGCATGTTTCATCCACCCTGGATTGCAAGGATGGTTCCGTCTAACAGAATACGCAAGTAAATGATAAAGGTAAGTTCTTATATACCGCGGTGTCCTGTCCTTGTGACTGCCCAGATAGTTTGACACGTCACTCGTCTAGCAGGAGCAGCTTCAGCAGTAGCAGGAGCAGCAGCAGCCGCAGCAGCAGCAACAACAACAACAACAATTGCAGCACCAGCAGCAGCAGCAGCAGCAGCAGCAGCAACAACAACAACACTAGCAGACAGACGACATTGCAGTAACTGGGTCAACCCCCTCCTATCAAGGCACAGCTCGCAGTTCCTGTAGCAACAGTGTACGGGGGTGATCTCCACGTTGTGTTCACACATACCCGTATTGGCCAGCCTGCCACACAATACTTGCGTGTATTACATGCTCAGTCGAATGAAAATATCACGTAACAATGAACATGCAGTACATACTCGCCCCTTGGGTGGTTTTTTCTGATTTCACGATGAACGCAATCTGTTATGCTGCGTTGTTACTCAATATGTTATGCCACAGTCTGCAAATATAAATACAGATGAACTGGAAGTGTCATCATATGCTTGTCCATGTTTACGAATCTTGTATTGCTTTACTCACTTACGTATTTACAACTAAAAAGAGTGTTCAAATGCACTGTTCCTTTAAAAAAAACTATGCATCATTACGTATCGCGATAGTATTATATATCGTGACACACCGATGGCGATATGATTATCGTATGTATCATGACTTAGTGTATTGTTACAGGCCTATGTTGTGCACAATCTGTAGGCATCTCCAACACGACTGCGCGATATGAGTAGATATCGAGGCACTGTCGCATATGTTGTTTTGTTTGGATATCGAAACAAACATACATGAATTTCAAATAATCTATGTGAGTGCGTGCGTGCATGTATGTGTGTGCATCTGTGTGTGTGTGTGCGTGTGCGTGCGTGTGTTTGTGTGTGGCGTGCATGCGTGTGTGCGTGCGGACGTGAGAGCGTGCGTAAGTATGAGTGAATATATTACAATTACAACTAAGCAGTCAAAATTTGAAGCTAAGCTGTTGTTAGGAGATACAAAATGTACAGGAACAACTGTGAAAGGATTCCACCTGTTGTCAGTAATCTTACAGTCCTACTTAATTGTATACATCGATGGGTTAATCGATGTGGCACATTATTCTAAGTGAACCAAGTCAGGACACCGAGTAGATGGCGGTGTAATGGCTCCGTCTGCCTCCGTATCCATTGTGCTAATTGACGAGATGAAAAGCCGCTGTTTACGAAACAGAAATCCCACATTAACGGCAACGTGCAAGTTCGTACGTCAACAATAGATCAAGGGAATGTGTAATTAAATGACGGATCACTTATAGTAACCTGTTTGGTGTTTATTGCATTTGAATGTAGTTTTGTCTCGGAAGACATCTAGAAGCTCGCCATTGATTGTTGCATTAAAAAACGAAGGGGATTGAATAAAATTTGCGAGGCAAACGCCAAACCATAGCCAGAAATCAATAGGGGGCCCAGAACCTCCAATTGAACCCCCTTTAGGTGCGCAAAAACACTGGCGCCCGAATGAAGTTCATATTGGATGGGCTAAATCGGATTTCCAGCGTGAATCCGCTGTCGGATTATGACATCGAAAGAGGGGGGTGTGCTGCTGGAAATGTTTCGCGACGAAATTCATAATTTCAGAAGGTAAGCGGGGGCACGTAACGTGGGAACATTCAAAAAGTGTCTCCAGCCATCCTAGATCCGCATATGACAACTTTACATTTGCCGGTAAATATCCATCTCGTAGTCGTGTAGACATTTGATTGTTCCCATGAATACGAAAGCTTGCTTACGGAGTACTAATTATTCATTAATATTCCATAGTTGTTCCCACCTGTGGCAACGTTTAAGGAAATGCCGTGAACTGCCTAACATGGTCACTTTGTTTCGTCAGATAGTGGTTCACGGCTATGATGCTTCGGTGGCGACATCTAGTATCGTTTGTGTTCGGTTTGTACAGACAAAACGAACACACCATGCAAATTTGACAAATCAGTCCCCAGGAGGAAGCGCGTTGGGGCTCGTCAGGCTATGCAGGGTTTGAGATAGTCAGTAAGCTTTCGGGTCTATTTTATATGTTTTGTTTAAGCTGTTTATTACAGTTCGGGTCCAACAGAATGGATACTAAGAACGGAGAGAGAATGAAGAGCGACATAGGAGAGGGGAAGAGAGAGAGAGAGAGAGAGAGGGGGGAGGAGAGAGGAGAGAGTGAGAGAGAGAGGAGAGAGAGAGTAGAGAGAGGGAGAGAGAGAGAGAGAGAGAGGAGAGAGAGAGAGGGAGAGGAGAGAGAGAGAGAGAGGAGAGGGAGAGGAGAGAGGAGAGAGGAGAGAGGATAGAGAGAGAGAGAGAGAGGGAGAGGAGAGAGAGAGGAGAGAGAAGGAGACAGAGGGAGAGGAGAGACAGAGGAGGAGAGGGAGGGGAGGAGAGAGGAGAGAGAGAGGAGAGACAGACAAGAGGAGGAGAGAAGAGAGAGAGAGAGAGAGAGAGAGAGAGAGGAGAGAGAGAGGAGAGAGTGGAGGTAGGACATAAAGAGAGGAGAGAGAGAGACGAGAGAGAGAGACGAGAGAGATAGGAGAGAGAGGAGAGAGAGGAGAGAGAAAGGAGAGAGAGAGAGAGGAGAGAGAGAGGAGAGCGAGAGGAGATAGGAGATAGGAGAGAGGGAGAGGAGAGAGAGAGGAGAGAGAGAGGAGAGAGTGTGTGTGTGCGTGTGTGTCCGTGCGTGTGTGTGTGTGCGTGTGTGAGTGCGTGCGTGTGTGCGTCCGTGTGTGCGTGTGTGTGTGTGCGTGTGCGCGCGTGTGTGCGTGTGTGTGTATGTACGCGCGCGCTGATAGAGAGGACGAGAACGATGACAAGAGCATAGAGACGGAAAGTAGAGGAAGGAGACGGCAAGACGGTGGAAGTGAAGAAATGATGAAAGGAAGAAATTATGGTTTGAGCAATAATTACTCTTATATATTTTTTGACGAATTTACCTTTATTTTACCAGATACGTACATTTCCAGTCTGTTACTGATGTAAGGACTGCTGCTAATATACCTAAGGTGCACCGCAGTCATGTATAATATATATATATATATGTATATATATATATATATGTAATATTATATATAATAGAAAACGAAATTACTATTTAATAATGGGGGGCTGAGCCGAAGTTTAAGCACAACTTCGTTGTCGGATCATGACATCGAAAGACGAGAGGGGTGTTGTTGAATATTTTTCGCGGCGACGTAAAGCATTTTTGAACCTAACCAGAAACCTCCAAATCCTTGTTGAAGCTCTCCAAAATCCTCGATATGCACCTCATTTGAGGCACAACAAAACATAAAATTGCATTAAAAATGCACCCCCTTCTTTAAGCCCTTAAGTTGTTGTGGTTAATCCTATCTCCAACGGTCCAACCCCATACCAAAATATTGTGGTGGGGTGGTTCCGTCGCCTGTGATATACTAAACAAACCGAGACAATGCAGACAGAACTGCTCCATTAAACAAGTAAGCCGCAACACTCCAATAGTTGTTCTGTCGTATGCGACGAGGATATGCCCGTACACGTCCGTAGTTTTCCCGTCGTATTGGCATAGCCGACGGCACCTATAGACGCAACGAGCATTACCGGACTAGACGGGCCGTAATCTACCGAGCGACGCTTTCAGCAGCACGCGCTATTTCTGCTATGTAGACCGGCACACGGGTCTTGTATTGTTGTCGGATCACGTTACCAACGTGTATCATTGTAGCTAAGAACAACCTTACAGAACAACGTTGGATACGAGATTCAAGTACTGCAGTTGGTGACTTAAGGTGTCGCCAGGAAATGGTAAGTTTACCGATACTGTCATTTGTAAAGAATCAGTGACAAACCCATCGGTGTGCCGATATGGTAACGATAGAAAGTTATTGGGGTTCTATGAATTCAATCGTTCCAGTAGGCTCGTGTGACACACATTGTAGAGACGTCTGCCGCGACTCAACTTCATGTTATCGTAGAGATGGTATCGACCCAGTAGTTCCCGTGTCTCAAGCTCCCGTCCCAGGTGTACAAATGAAGTGCAGGTACCCTCAGACGTACATAATTGAGTACCAGTGGCCCGTTGGGTCTGTGTGCTATTCGATTAACATACACTCGCTAGTTTTTATAATACGATCTTTTTTTAACTAACACACATGGAACCCGTTATTGTCTGACTGTTTGTTTGTTTGTTTGTTATTGTGATGTGTTGTCCCCATAATGATCATCTGATGTTAATCCTGTATCCACTAGTTTTGTTATTGTGATGTGTTGTCCCCATAATGATCATCTGATGTTAATCCTGTATCCACTAGTTTTGTTATTGTGATGTGTTGTCCCCATAATGATCATCTGATGTTAATCCTGTATCCACTAGTTTTGTTATTGTGATGTGTTGTCCCCATAATAATCATCTGATGTTAATCCTGTATCCACTAGTTTTGTTATTGTGATGTGTTGTCCCCATAATGATCATCTGATGTTAATCCTGTATCCACTAGTTTTGTTATTGTGATGTGTTGTCCCCATAATGACCATCTGATGTTAATCCTGTATCCACTAGTTTTGTTATTGTGATGTGTTGTCCCCATAATGATCATCTGATGTTAATCCTGTATCCACTAGTTTTGTTATTGTGATGTGTTGTCCCCATAATGATCATCTGATGTTAATCCTGTATCCACTTGTTTTGTTATTGTGATGTGTTGTCCCCATAATGACCATCTGATGTTAATCCTGTATCCACTAGTTTTTTTATTGTGATGTGTTGTCCCCATAATGACCATCTGATGTTAATCCTGTATCCACTAGTTTTGTTATTGTGATGTGTTGTCCCCATAATGATTATCTGATGTTAATCCTGTATCCACTAGTTTTGTTATTGTGATGTGTTGTCCCCATAATGATCATCTGATGTTAATCCTGTATCCACTAGTTTTGTTATTGTGATGTGTTGTCCCCATAATGATCATCTGATGTTAATCCTGTATCCACTAGTTTTGTTATTGTGATGTGTTGTCCCCATAATGATCATCTGATGTTAATCCTGTATCCACTAGTTTTGTTATTGTGATGTGTTGTCCCCGTAATGACCATCTGATGTTAATCCTGTATCCACTAGTTTTGTTATTGTGATGTGTTGTCCCCATAATGATCATCTGATGTTAATTCTGTATCCACTAGTTTTGTTATTGTGATGTGTTGTCCCCATAATGATCATCTGATGTTAATCCTGTATCCACTAGTTTTGTTATTGTGATGTGTTGTCCCCATAATGACCATCTGATGTTAATCCTGTATCCACTAGTTTTGTTAATGTGATGTGTTGTCCCCATAATGATCATCTGATGTTAATCCTGTATCCACTAGTTTTGTTATTGTGATGTGTTGTCCCCATAATGATCATCTGATGTTAATCCTGTATCCACTAGTTTTGTTATTGTGATGTGTTGTCCCCGTAATGATCATCTGATGTTAATCCTGTATCCACTAGTTTTGTAACAAGGCATTTGATAGCAATAGAAGTCTCCAAATCGTTCCCCTGATGAACACACGTGCTGTTTTATCTCTGTTGGTGTTAGGTATAAATCGTGTTCCCTGTATTAAATAACATCATAACACTTTGCGTCGGATGTAACGACACTGTGTATTCACAAATCAGTGCAACGTACAAGAATATTTTTTTTGTTTTGGAACAGTCGGTATTATATTTCAATATTTATTTGACCATCTACAAAATAGTACGTAATCAGTTTAACATTCAACATTGGGCCGCTCTGTTGTGGTACTCCATTTGCCTTCATAATATTAAACCACAATTTATTTCCTTGAATATAGTGATGATCCGGTTTCTTGGTTATTCATTATGTTGGGTATATTTACCTCTCAAAAACATTGTTTACACACCATCTGAATTCAATGAATGACAACGTCAAGTTCACAGTAGAACCAGAACATGACAACACCCTAGCCTTTCTAGACACATGTATATGTCTGAAGGACGATGAATCAACCAAGGATAAGGTGTATCGGAAGGCAACACACACAGACCAGTATTTGAACTGGGATTCAAACCACCCATTAGAACACAACCGATCAGTGATGAGGACATTCTTCCAAAGGGCAGAAAATTTGGTAACTGAAGAGGAGGATAAGACCAAAGAGGTGGAGCACATCAAGAAAGTTCTGAAAACGAACGGTTACAAACCTTGGATGTTTAATACCACACAACCAAGGGGAATGTCAACACCAAAGAAACCAACAGAAGACAACATGCCATAGATCTACCCTATATCAGTAAGCTGTCTGAACAATTGGCAAGGATTTTCAAGTCCTATGACGTACCAGTGTACCACAAACCGATCAACATCCTGAGGTCCCTACTGGTACACCCAAAAGACAAAACAGACAAGGCAACAAAGTGTGGGGTGGTATATCACATCCAATGCCCTGAATGCGACCAACACTACATAGGAGAAACAGCAAGGGCACTGGGCACACGACTTAAAGAACATCTATCTTGTCGCAAACCGCTATCAGCGATAAGCGAACACAAGTTGAACACAGGCCACCAGTGTTCGGTGAAAGATGTGAAAATTTTAGTCCTCAATGAGAACTGGCAAAGAAGAAAGATCAAGGAGGCGATTAACTTCTGCAGGCGGAAGCCTTCACTGAACAGAGACGTCGGCCAGGAGCTCCGGCCAGTCATGCTCCAACTTGTGTCACATGACGTAAGTCAAGTGACACGACCGTAAATTCTACTGAAGAAGGCCGCGAGATGCGGTCGAAATTACACAGAGAAAAAAACAAAGTTTCTTGAGCGGTAAATATACCCAACACAATTGATCTATTTTTCAGTTATTTTATTTCATGAAACGATTCATACTTGAAGTTAGCATACACCCAACTCGATTAAGCAGTAGCAAGTAAGCTACGAAACAACATAGTTATTTCACCACCAGGCGGCGCAGAATGCAGTTTGGCAATATCAGTTATTAATAATCGACCAGTCGACCATTCGACCAAGATCGATGCCTGTCAGGACGCCAGGGACAAGAAGGATAGCAAAATCTTCGCCACTGCCCGTTGTTCCACACCAGGTGGCCAAATAGTCGTTTGTGTAATAATGCAAACAATGTCGTAGCTGTCAATCAAATGTTGTGTTTACTTTTGTAACGAACACTCTCAAACATCACGCTGCCAATGGGATAGGATATATACATGATTTCGGGTGGCTCCAGAGTTAACATTGCTTTCACAAATATAGCTGTGATAAGCGAATAGTAACAACATCAATGAAGTTGAGCTGTTATAGTTATATAAACGTGGGTAAAACAGAAAATAAGTCTGGTATTTAACTGGACTGGTCGGATTGTAGACCTAGGCGCTTCGAATTATGCACGCTTTCTCCAAAGCTAGCGTATTAAAATAGATATACTATTTTATATGATTTTACGATAATTATTATCAGTCACAACACCTGGCATATACTTAGAAAGCAGGGATGGTGTATAAACGGTAAAGGCAAGTTCGTATATAGAGTGATAGACCATCCTTTGCACTACTTAAATCGCTTTACACTTTACTCCCTGGCAAACCTGCTCAGCGGAACACCATCTCGACTTATCTTGGTAACATTAAGCTACGCTGATATTATTGCGCGAAAAACGTAGACCCCTTTTACTTTATACCCACGCCATGAGAAAATAAATGCCAAATCAGTAGATGGATGTGTAATTTTTTATTTGAAAAATCAAATTCGATAACATAATTTAATGAAGGACACATAATAAGCTAAAATATAATAAATATAATGTAATACAGTAATATTATGTCAACCACCAAAAAAATCAAATATATAATACATTATCCCTAGCGCCGATCCTTCCGTGACTAATCGCTTGAGATTTCACATGCCCAACAACTAAGCTTCTTATGTAGAATTGATTGTCTTGATTAAGCCAACGTCGATAAATTCCCCCGTGGATGCGCGCATCTGATTTGAGTTCTCACATTTCGTGTCTGTTCCCACGTCGAGTCGTGTTTACCGACGGCTATCCTTAACCGCGATTCGATGTGAACGTTGTAATCTTCCTTGTTGGAGACGGGAGCTATGTCGGGAGAGGCGGGTAGCCCTGTATTCCATAAGTCTGTACCTAGAGTAGCATTCCGATTAAGGTCTCCGTCTTCCTTTGTGTTGCAGGCTGAGCAGTTGACGCCAGACAAGATAGCAGGTATGTTACTGCCGCTTGGGTGAATCTGCACGAGTGATTATCATGTTATGTTGGTTATGTGTTGTTTCTGTCCGGTTAAAACATACATTTTCATCTCTCGTTGGTGTAACAATGATTATGGTGATAGTAATCATATACATATTAAGCTACCGCAATAATCCCTCAAAATGTGTCGTTTTCCCTCGAATAATTCTATTCCGTTGTTTGTACTTGGAATGCCATGTCTTGCAAAGGAAAACGAAACGTCTTACGTTCATGACACCAGTCCCGGCCATGTCCTCAACGTGCCATGTTAACACCCACACCCTCCCATGTTAACAACCACACCCACCCATATAAACACCCCCATATCAACACCTACACCCACCCATGTCAATAAACACACCCACACATATAAACACCACCTTCATATCAACACCTACAACCACCCATGTCAACAAACACACCCACCCATGTCAACAAACACACCCACACATATAAACGCTCCATATCAACACCTACACCCACCCATGTAAATAAATACACCCTCCCATGACAACTCACACACCCACCCATGTAAACACCCACAACCTCCCATATCAACACCCATACTCATCCATGTCAACACCCACACCCTTCCATGTTAACACCCACACCCTCCCATGTCCTCACCCACACCCACAACTATCAACACCTTCGCCCATCCATATCAACACCTACACCCACCCATGTCAACACCCACAACCTCCCTTATCAACACCCACACTCATCCACGTCAACACCCACACCCTTCCATGTTAACACCCACACCCTCCCATGTCCTCACCCACACCTACAACTATCAACACCTTCGCCCACCCATATCAACACCTACACCCACCCATGTCAACACCCACAACCTCCCATATCAACACCCACACTCATCCATGTCAACAACCACACCCTTCCATGTTAACACCCACACCCTCCCATATCCTCACCCACATCCACAACTATCAACACCTTCGCCCACCCATATCAACACCCACACCCGTCCATGTCAACATCCACACCCACTCATGTCAACACCCACATCCACTCATGTCAACACATACACCCACACATTTCAACAAATACACCCTCCCACCTCAACAAACACACCCTCCCTTGTCAACACCCACACCCACCCATATCAACACCTAAACCCACCCATGTCAACACCCACACCCACTCATGTCAACACCCACACCCATCCATTTCAACACCCTCTAACGTCAACACTCACACCCTCCCAGGTCAACCCTCACACTCATCCAGGTCAACACCTTCACTCTCCCATGTCAACACCCACACTCATCCATGTCAACACCCAAACCCTTCCATGTCAACACCCACACCATCCCACGTCAACACCCACACCCTCTATCGTCAACACCCACAACCTCCCATATCAACACCCACACTCATCCATGTCAACACCCAAACCCTCCCATGTCAACTCACACACCCACCCATGTAAACACCCACAACCTCCCATATCAACATCCACACTCATCCATGTCAACACCCACACCCTTCCATGTCAACACCCACACCCACAACTATCAACAACTACGCCCACCCATGTCAACACCTGCACCCACCCATGTCAACACCCGCACCCTCCCATGTCAACACTTACACCCATCTATGCAAACACCCACAGCCTCCCACGTCAACAAACACACCCTCCCGTGTCAACACACACACCTAAACATGTCAACACCCACACCTTCGCACGTCAATACACACACCCTCCCGTGTCAACATCCACTCCCTCCCACGTCAGCACCCACACCCTCACGTCTCAACACCCACCCCCACCCATGTCAGCACCAACACCCACAAATCAACCGTCATACCCATAGCAAAACTGGTATTCATTCCCATATGCAAACCAACTTCTAAAGTGATATAAATCCCCAAACCAATACATATTAACACGCACACCAGTCTGTCCACATCCACCATTTTCAGTCCAATAAAACAACGTCCTACGACGTAGCGTGTGGGTTCGAATTGGTATTCGTTAAACAAGCATCTGGCAGAAAGACGGGAATCCTACAGTCCACATATACATATATATATTAATACGCTGACATTGGATCTTTGTATGTGCATCTCCTCCCAGGCAGCGGTTTTCTTCGCCTCTTTCTACGGTCATTCGCTTCCTTCATCCAGTCGCTTTATATTTACGACTTGGCGATGCATTAAAAACCAGAACGATGATTATTAAGTTATTTACTTATGTGTTTTATATGTTCTGCTTTTCTATTGGGTCTTTCTTCTATCTGAGATAATTAAGTGGTTACCTCCAGATGGCGTTACCGCAGCAGTGATAATTGATGCCACTGGTTTGTTGTTCCCAATCGTGCATAATTATACTTACAGGAATACAGGTAATTGTTTTTGCTGAATTGGGTTGTTGGTTGATCTATTATTTGGGATCGGAGTGTAAATAAATTGTGTCCCATGGGTACAACACATGTATATTTACACATATCCGTATTACAATAAATACAAAAGAAAATACAACGTTCCCCCCCCTTGTCAACACCCACCCATATGTAATACACCATTTTGGTGAAAAGTTAGTAGCAAATATTCCAAATCAAGTACATTCCTAAAAGTGTCGATCGAACTTTGTTGCAGATTCAAACTTTATTGTACGCAGGGGTTTCTTGAAATGTATTTTAGAAATAAGTTTATTATGTGTTCAGGTAGTCTATTCCAGTTAGATACAACTCGATTGCAAATTTGTTTTCGTTACGACAGGTTAATAAAGAGTAGTCTTAAGCATAAGACCATGACTTCTCGTCGACATGTGGTATTTATAACAGTGTCATTGCACGAAATGGGGTGATTTCTAGATACATCAATGCTGGCTATTAATTGTTAATCTGATTGTTTTGTCGTGTGTTCGTCAGAGGTGCAAGAGGTGTTCTCGCTCTATGACAAGGACGGCGACGGGTGCGTGACAACCAAGGTATGATAGACGGTCCAGTCGCACATAGTGGTGTCTCCCCTCGCACGTTTCCTCCTCCACTCTCGTTAAAGTATTGCAATTTGTAACTGATGCAGATCGAGTGATTTGAGCAGAGTTTGTATGTGTATAAGCGAATCACGTAATGATGTCATTTAAGTTGTTCCTATGAAAATAAATTACTTGTGATGTGTCGTAACGATATCTATCAAATATGAATCTGGATCCACCATGAAATTACTCACGTTGCAGCAACAGTTATTTAAAGGGAACAAAAGACATCATCTTCTTGTGCATATGCATCTAAAAGAGTTGCTAATGGTTACAGGAGCTAGGACCAGTGTTGCGATCGCTTGGCTTCAACCCGTCAGAGGCAGAGATCACTTCGATGCTGGAATTATATGACACAGATGGTATATGATTTGTTATGTTATTGGGACCGACCGACCGACCGACCGACCGACCGACCGACCGACCGACCGACCGACCGACCGACCGATGTATTTAATCGATTTAAATAAATTATTGCTCTTAAAATATTCCCTCTTTCTTTCAATGTCTGCAGACTTTTATAATTGACTATATCCTCAAAGCGTTTACCAGAAAATGTGCATTTCATAGCCTTTGAATTGGTAATTCTCAAATTTCGTAAGCCACACTGACATACATTTCACGCAGTTGTTATGTTTATTGCTTTCTTTTATCTACTTCGGTGTTCGCTCAGACTGGTTCTCTGGTTACTCGTATGAAGGTCGCTGTGCGACGCAGATTTTCCTGTCAGTCAAACGTCTCTCTATTTTTTACTGCGGTTTCTGTAGGCCAAGTTGCCGTCCGTTCTTTTTTGTATGCTGTTCAGTCTTGAAGGAGGTGATGTACTGTCATCGGAGCCGTGCCACAAGGATCCATGTCGGTATCTCCAACGTGTAGTTGTGTGTGCAATTGGTACCTGAGGATGCAGTGTACAGTCCTCATACGCACCATTATCACATGATCTTCTATTTTGATTTATATATCAAGTGGAGCGCAGTGGCGCAGTGACTAGAGCATCGGACTCCCAGTCGAGAAAACCCGGGTTCGAATCCTGAGCTGCCGTCTCAAACTCTGGGCAAATTCGTTCATTGTTCATTCTACGTTGCTCCAATTCATTCAGCTATATGAATTAGTACCTGGCTATAGACAGTGGTGGATATTTGTGTGCGAATAGTCTTCGCGTATTAATTGCAGCATGGCTGAACGCTTCCCAGAGAAATATCGAGATAGTGTTACAATTGTAAAGCCCTTTGAACAGTCATAAGGACCGGACACAACGCTATATAAGAATTTACCTTATTTTATATCGTTTTTTTGCTTTCTATATCCGAACTTTGGTTTGGTTGCGTGCAGGCAGTGGGTCTCTTGACTTCAACGAGTTCCTAGCGATGATCCCCCGGCTGAGCGGCAACGCAGACACGGAGGAAGGGTTGGACGAGGCGTTCCGGGTTTTCGACAAGGAGGGCAACGGATCGCTGAGTGCCGCCGAACTGAGACACATCATGACGAACCTCGGCGAGAAGCTGACGGAGGAGGAGGTGGACGAGATGATCAACAGCGCAGAGGCAGACGCACAGGGCGAGATCTCCTACAAAGGTGGGGTCTCTGGGGGTCGTCTCTGGGGGGTCGTCTCAATGTGGCATGTTGGGTCGCTTCAAAGGTAGACAGATAGATAGATTTTACTTGACGTCGCAGTGTTAAGTTACGTGGCCAAACGCGATAGATCCGTGATTTGTTCTTAACAAAAATCATCCCCCTAGCAAAAGGTTCTGTAGAATTATATATATATATATATTTATATATATATATATATATATATATATATATATATATAATTCTACTGAACCTTTTGCGCGGGGAATGGTGTTTGTTAAATCTATAGAAAATCTAAAAAAAATCTAAAATAAATATATAGAAATGTATAAGATTGATGTAGACTGTTTTTTAAGTTGATGTGACCATAAAATTCTATAGAATTCTTTCAAATGTTATGTAGAATTCTATAGAATTATTATGGCAACATCACTTTTTATGGAATTCTACATAAATTCTATAGAAGGTTTGCTATAGAATTTCTGTGTTTCGACCTTGGAGAGTAGATAAAAATGTGTGCGTGATACAGACATATTTTAAAAATACAATTTTTGTGGGACTGATAACAAGGGCCAAATCTTTGTTTTGTACATTTCATTTCTGAAATGTTTCCAGTCACGAATGTCACACAAATGGTGTTTATCGCCTTTTGTCCTCAAACCCCTCATATTACAAGGATGACATTCCCGTGCTTGCCGTCATTTCAAGACCGATTTAACATACACTGACTAGCGAATTAGGGGTTACTTCAGTTAGCGAACTTGCCATATTGAATATGTGTGACACTTTCACCTATTCAAATGACCTCTGGTACGCAAGCGACGACACCATGGCACCACCTGTTGGATAAACATGACACTGCATTTCGGGTGAATGTTGATTATGATTTCTACAAATGTAGTTTTAACGTAATGTGGAAACATTTTGACCATCAGTTGTTGACCGCAACGGGTGTATGTCAAAACGGTGTACATTTCTTACTTCAATTTCGTCACATGTACATGTTAATGCAGCATCTGGTCGCACAACGGAGCCACTGTCCCAATACGAACTTCTGTTGTCGCCAATGACGATGTTGCGTGCGTTGTAATTACATAATACTTTCCTGATATATTGAACATTACTCCACATTGGTGCCGCCTGTTGTGTTTTCAATACATCATAAATTGGTAGATCAGAGACGAGTGGTCCAAAGACGCGAATGACGATTGAAAAAAGCGAATGAACCTCGGCGCGTGGGAGTAGATACACTTACCGTGGCTCCAAGTTGACGTAATTGACGTACTGTTATGTAGATAATTGACGTACTATTATGTAGATAATGCTGCATGTGTCATGTCTTATACATTTCACAGTGTTTCTAATAATTTAGATTTCATAATTTTATTATATTGTCTACAGTATATGAAACTCTGTTGTAGAATTCATCAAAATGCTCCTATCAGAATGAGACCCGTACAACCGTCATTTACAAGACTACTGTGATATCCGTGACGTTTTACATTGGAATATTGCGAAAGAAGATCTCGTTGCTGTTATTAATAACTTCGACTGAACTTACACTTCCAGTATTAGTTGAGGGAGTAAATTATTGCTTCGATTTAGTCACTTCATGAACGATGACGTCATCCGATCTAGAATCGATCAACTTATGTAATGTTTGGTAACCGCCATGTTCAAATACCAATAAAATGCACTGTTTTGTATTTTACAAAAATAGCATCGGCTCGTTGAGGAGTGTCATGGCTATACAGGTTGTCTACCAGAGAAGAGTATTGTGGACGAAAATAATTCCGCCTCTGCGGCGGATACTTCTTTGTTTGTTACACTTGTTTCGCAATTTTCTCGACATACAGGTACATACATACACACATACACGCATATACATATGCGTACATGCATACATGCATGCATACACGCATACACGCATACACGCATACACGCATACACGCATACACGCATACACGCATACACGCACACACGCACACACGCACACACGCACACACGCACACACGCACACACGCACACACGCACACACGCACACACGCACACACGCACACACGCACACACGCACACACGCATACACGCATACACGCATACACTCATACATGCATACACGCATACACGCATACACGCATACACGCATACACGCATACACGCATACACGCATACATTCATGTATGCATACATACATGCATTCACACATGCATACACGTATACACACATACACACATGCACACATGCACACATTCATACATGCATACATGCATACATGCATACATGCATACATGCATACATGCATACATGCATACATGCATACATGCATAGACGCATACATGCATACACGCATACAAGCATACACGCACACACGCACACACGCACACACGCACACACGCACACACGCACACACGCACACACGCACACACGCACACACGCACACACGCACACACGCACACACGCACACACGCATACACGCATACACGCATACACGCATACATTCATACATGCATACACGCATACATTCAGGCATGCATACATACATGCATTCACACATGCATACACGTATACACACATACACACATGCACACATGCATACATTCATACAAGCATACAAGCATACATGCATACATGCATACATGCATACATGCATACATGCATACATGCATACATGCATACATGCATACATGCATACATGCATACATGCATACATGCATACACGCATACGTGCATACGTGCATACGTGCATACGTGCATACGTGCATACGTGCATACATTCATACGTGCATACACTCATGCACGCATACACGCATACACGCATACACGCATACACGCATACACGCATACACGCATACACGCATACACGCATACACGCACACACGCACACACGCACACACGCACACACGCACACACGCACACACGCACACACGCACACACGCACACACGTACACGCACGCAAACAAACACGCACACATACACACACATACATACATACTAACATACATGGAGACGATATCGTCTTATCAAAATTGACTTCGAAAACGCAATATCAAAATGGCAAATAAACGAAGAAGACTGGATTATCGATAGTTCAACATTTTAATAGTGTGTCATAGGCGCCGGAAAGAAATGGATAGAGCTGAGCTTGAGCACCACTCCGCTATAGCGCTACCGGTTATGACATCGGAAGAAGGGGAGGGTACTGTTGAAGATTTTTCGTGGCGACGTTCAAAATTTTTTGAAACTCACTAAAAACATACATTTGCAAGCCTCACCCCATGCGTCCTCTCCAAAACTTTAATTTGCACCCCTCAAAAAACACATTCAGGCTCATGAAAACATCAAATTCCATCCAATATGCTCCCCTTTTCCCTAAATCATCATCATCATCAGCATCATTGTGCAGCCGTAGTGTCCCGTGGTTGGGCGAAGGCCTCAGCATGTCGTTTCCAAATCTGGCTGCCTTGCGCTATCCTCTGCCAGATGGTTCCCTTCCAGTACTCGTCTAGTTCGTCTCTCCACCGTATCGCCGGTCTTCCTCTAGATCGTTTCCCTTCGTGAGGTCTCAAAGTTGTTATACGCGATGTTCATCGGTTATCTCGTAGTCTGCTGATGTGCCCTGCCTAGGTCCACTTCTGTCTTATGATTTGTTCTATCACGTCTATGACCTTTGTCTTCTCTCTTACCTAGATGTTTGTTTTTCTCTCCCGATATGTGATGTTCAACATACTTCTTTCCATCATAGTTTGTGCGGCTGCTAGCATGTTCTTTGCCTGGATGGTGAGTGTCCATGTTTCCGCGCCGTATGTCATCGCTGGAAGCAAGCACGAGTTGAAGTCTCTTCAAGCAGGTTCCAAAGTTTCCTTTGAAGATGTCGCGGTGTTTGGCGAATGCTGTCCAGCCGGCGGTGATTCTTCTTTGAATCCCGTTGTCTTGGTTTTGGAATCACCAAGACAAGGAGATTCCCTAAATATTGGGGCATATTCCGAATCTCCAGCTCCCCACCTAAACATTTTCACCCGAAAATTCACACCCCGTCCCTAAATATTGTGGGGGGGGGGCTAATCCTATCCCCAGCTCCCCTCATCAAACATAGTTGGTGGCTAAGCACCCCCCCCCCCGTTCGTCTTCTTAAACACACTCGCTCGGCTAGCATTTACACAATTACAAGATCGCTTGATGCATTCTTTTAAAGTCCTTTGTGAGAATGAATAGTTTCTAATATCTCATTTACACTGTTTCTTCACAAATGCGACTAGGTTTTTTTTAAATGAATACATCACAGTTCCAATGGACTGGTTGCGTGACACCCGATAAGAAGTTTGTCCCCCTTGGACATCCAGCGACAGGACCTGCTAGCTTTGCTGCCTTGGACAAGAGAGAGGTGTGAAGTCACACAGTTCGTCCCGATTGTAGCAATCCTTCGATGAATACCAACATGCTCAATGCGCGAGTCCTCGAGACCGGCGTTAAGCACTTGTTGCGTGTTGTGAGCGGCAAAGTGCCATTTAAACCGTAGACTTGAGTGTTGTTTTCGTACACTCACTTGTCTTGAAGCCACCGCGATCAATTCCAGCAAACAATGGTGCTGGCAACGACGCAAGCAAATTACGCCATTCTGCGTCGGTATGCGGTAAATCTACTTTCAGACATGCTCTTAGCGTTATTCGTAGCCTCAAAAAAGCTGGCGTGAAACCCTGTAAACAGGCATGTCACGAAACAAGCTAGAAAAACCGCACTAAACACGCAGTAACAGATGCGACGCCTTTGCGGCAGCTCGGGCTTGTATTTATGACTTCACAGACATTGGTGTTCGCCGGTACGGCGCGTTGCGCATATGAATAGTGAGCCTACCCGTTGGCTGCACGCGTACAGTGACCACACCGTTTAATCCACCGCAAAGTCAATAGGATTAGTAATAACAAATCGCATCGGCAACACCGTAGCGATCTTGTGCGTACGAACACCTCTCTCAAGGCGCTACTGGGGCAGTTGGACCACACGCGCTAGGGATACTATACGAGTGGCTCAATGTTGGCTTCGTCGTCCGCGGTCTCTGCATCGGGTGTTTAGATCTGCTTGGGTTTAACGCAAAAGAAGACCAATATAAAAATATGGTAAGTTGTGACACTGGGGTGTACGGTAAGGTGTAGAGTCATCAATAATATTGCAAACTGTTTAGCACGAGACGTAAGTTGGCTTACTGGAATTGAACAAGTTTTGACAACTTGAATACTGCTTATCGATTTTGAGATTGACAAACCCTTTTGTCTTGATGCGCCTCTGGGGTTGGTTTCCAAGGATTTAGGTACGATAGAACTTACCTCATTATTATTGCAATGCAAATAATTCCTTGTGATGAGTACACAAGTCAGTACTTTGGTAAGATAATTACAGTCATATTATATTATATTACATTATATTATATTATATTATCAGCATAGCCAAATTAGTAGCATTTACACAGAATGCGTATGGTTTGCGCTAACAACTTTTCAACTTATTAGGAACGAAACGATCGTCCTATCCATGTTATACCATCTAGTAACGTCGTATGACGCTTACCTGTACCACTAAATGTCTTAAATTTGAAGAGAGGTTTCCCATGATACTTGCTTTTAACGACATTTTCAAAGGAATAAACCCTACTATTGAAATAATAACGAAGGTAGTGGAACCAAACACCGCAAGGCAGCGTTACTGTCATAATGTGTAGATTGTAGATAAGAAAATGTTCCTTCCCCCCAGGGAACGTTCACTTGTTGGAACCAAGTAATTGGTGACTGGGATTCTTCCCCTTGCTCCCGTTTGGGTTGTGGGTATACCTCACGTAATTCGTAGCTTCTTCCGCCATTCTTGTTAACTTTCTCCACATCGCTCTTTCCCCGCAATGATCGTCCACTCTTGGCAATGTAAATCTCATTGAAATATTATGAAATGTATTAAAATAAGAGAACGTCAAAATGTTGCTAAATTGATTAAAATATGAGATCGCCGAAACGATGTTACCAATATGTCTACATGTTCAACCCATCAAACATGTGTCGTAATAACGCTTCAAACAAATGTGGCATTTGTTACGAAAGATATGCCCGTAGGAGGTGTTATTATTAAGGACAAGATCGTTGCTAGATATATCACTGACCGCATGTACGCTATACACTGGTCACAACTGGTAGACTGGTGTATCGACGCCGGTGTACATGTAATACAATGTCAGACAATAGAAAAGAGGTTCCTTTGCTACATTGTGAAAGAGTTTATAATCGTCTGGTTCCACAGACCAATTAGCTTTTGATGGAAAAGACAATTACGACTAATTCAATAGCGTCAATAAAACAGCCGATGTGAATATGAAATGTATGCAGACTTTGTACAATTTGTCATTATTTCCAATGAACACTGGTGTGTGAATTCCACGAACGTAACTATAGTTAGATACACTTCGACTGTATTGTATTGTGTTGTATTATATTGTATTGGATTTTATATACCAATTTTGTATTAGTTTGTAACCTACCTAGTAATATTGGCTACTGTTACAGGCGAACAACTTAACAGAGGAACAGATTGCAGGTAAGTGGATTTACATTAGAATTGTCATCAACGAAATATAGCTAAAACTAAACCATAATTGTTAATCCAACTGAAGAAATGTTAATGAAAGCGGGCTAACCAATTTACTCGAAAAGAATGTAAACGATTTTCTTTGGTTAACTATCACGCCGCTAATTATTTATTTTATTTCGGTAATGATATACTTCATAATTTACTTTATATTGACTTACTGTTTATATCGCCTGGAAAAAAAGGAATTTGACAGACCAGTAAACCATACGTTGAAATATGTTGATTGGTCTACCTTAAATTGAATTATGACACATGCACGCCCTCGCTCTCTCTCTCTCTCTCTCTCTCTCTCTCTCTCTCTCTCTCTCTCTCTCTCTCTCTCTCTCTCTCTCTCTCTCTCTCTCTCTCTCTCTCTCTCTCTCTTTCCCTCACCATCTGACCCAGTCCCTCTATCTTTACATCCCCCGTTCTCACTCGCTTTTTTATGGCTGCCATCAGCAATCATGTATGCTTAAAATATTAAACTACTAATAGGTTACAAATCACGATAACACGTGATTATTAATTTTAACAAACCGGTACAACATAAATAAATATAAAATATAGGCCTACAATTTCCTGTAAAACATTCTTTCATTCGACCGATGGAAATCGATTGTTTTACATTCTCTTTAAGTATATCTCGTTTTCTAAATAACTGCAAAAGATAAGGCAAATTATGATGTCTTGACAATGTGTGTTCCGACTCGACTTGACCCCGACACATTCACTTTAATTATTGTTTTATTATTAATAATCGGCCGGCACGAACAACGAGGCACGCTAAGTCTACAGGTGGCAGTCAGTTTATCTAAGATCTGCGTAAGATTGCCTGAGTGGTTCTGCAGCATTGTGTAATACGCTTACCGGGCGGGCTTAACGTGGAGTGTACGTGGAAGAGTGCACTGATCTTGAATACCGTCGCTCAAACTGCGACGTTATTCAATATGTGGCGCTGGAACGTTCTATACATATTAATAACAACGTTTAATAATGGAATTGAATGAGCATATTGGCGTACTTGCACGTCCACGATAGATCTGGGTCAATACATGCGACGTGAACTGGCGGAGTGAAACCGGTTGACGTGTTAAAGCGATTCTTTGATAATGTTAATCTCTTTGTAATGTACACAATTATTAAATAATCCTGTTAATACGATTATTTCATGTAATCCTATGCCTTTATCTCATTAGAATTATGTTTTAGTAATCATTAATGACCCTGACAATATATCGGGAAAAATAATTGTGCGTACGCGCAGTTTCCACTTTGGCCCTAACTTCACGATCCGTATAAGGCATTCTCATGAATATTCGGCAGACTTCGATTAGCTACGCCGAGTTAATAGATGCAAGTAAAACGTCATCAGCATGTGTGTATTTAGATTAGCCACCGTCTTGCGAATGAGTCGTGACCGATAAAATTATCAATAGGAAACGTGGACCAGCTGCTGTTTATGTCACCTCCACCACCACTGCCATCACCACCACCACCAACACCACCACCACCATCACCACCACTACCACCACCACCACCACCACCACCACCACCACCACCACCACCACCACCACCACCACCACCTCCAACACCAGCACCACCGTCACCACCTCCAAACCCACCACCACCTCCAACATCACTACCCCTACAACCATATCCAACACCACCACCACCACCACCACCTCCACCACCACCACCACCTCCAACACCATCACCATCGCCAACACCCCCCCCACAACAACCACCCACAACACCACCACCACCAACACCAACACCACCACCTCCAACTTCACCACCACCACCACCACCACCACCACCACCACCACCACCACCTCCACCATCAGCACCACCACCTCTAACAACAACAACAACAACAACAGCATAAACAACAACAACAACAACAACAGCATAAAAAACAACAACAATAACAACAACACCAACAACGGCAACAGCTGCCGCATCAGCATCAACAACTCCACCATCGCTACCATTACCATCACCACCATTAACAACAACAATACTAATAACAACAACAACAACAACATTAACACAGTTTTAACAGATATTTACAGTAACTGTGCTTTTCTGCAGTCTTAGTGCTGATTTGTATAGTGGTTATAGCACTAACATAATTCAACGTCATACCCATCGTCGATTCATTCATCGTCATAACCACCATCATCGTCATAACCACCATCATCGTCATCGCCACCACAACCGTCGATACTTTAAATAACATCTAACCCTTACCCTTTATACAAAATCGCCTTTATGACTTCGACTAAGGGGTCATCTCAGAATGTCGTTGTCTGATATCAGACGAAATTACTTTCATCTAGCCTCAGCCCCCCGCCCACGTCCTCAGACGAACCTTTTTAAACATTGATATGATGTTATCAATACATTAACAGTACCTGTCCGACGCATAAACTATCGATGTCCGGCACCAGACGAAGCTGCTTCTGACCCCCTCCCAAAACCAAAGTAATTTCATCAGATGTCGGACATCGACGTCCTGAGATGATCCCTAATGGTCGATTCTCCTGTCGTCCTCCGCAGAGTTCAAGGAAGCGTTTGCGTTGTTCGACAAGGATGGTGACGGGACGATCACGACGAACGAGCTGGCGACGGTGATGAAGTCTCTCGGTCAGAACCCCTCCGAGAAGGACCTGGAGGACATGATCAAAGAGGTCGACGTTGACGGTGAATTCTTACATGGGTCTCTCTTATTACCATCGCTTTGTGTTCTTCCTGTTCCGATACCTTTCCACTGATCAGGTTCACCACTATAATGAAAAACAGGGGACTAAAAGCATTTCCCTGGCATAGACACCAGATAGAATGGACCAATCGTGTTAGAGTCTCTTCAACGTAAGGTGAACGAAGTTGCCTACATTTCGAAACGGCGGCAGGTGGAATCGAACCAACATTCCCTCGATCGACAGTCCGGCGCTCTACCGCACGACCCCGGCTCCCCAGTTTATTTCAGTACCCAGTTTCCTAATCTCAAATTTTACATTGTGTCCAGGTCAGGCCTGTTTTTCTATTTTTAATTGATAGCGCGTGTAGTCGTCTGTCAGCCGATAGTGACGACACAGAACATTGATCTCTTTGGTGATCGGTTAATTTTTGGCCCTACGCAAAGTATCCTGGGTACAATTGCGTTCACCTGCATAGCGCCAAATTCACTTTAGCCAAACAGTGACAAGAACAGCTGTGGTACCTGCAGACAAAGTGAATCTGATATACCAGAGACAACACAACACATTTTTACTTAAATCAACAGTCCAACTATAATGCAAAACAAAATAATTTTTGCTATACATTCTTCAGTTTACATTTACATTTTGAAAGCAAGCTTTCCCACATTTCCATGTGCGCACGTGCGCGGTAGTGTAAATTGGCGATCTCCAAACAGGTCAATGGTCTAATACTTTGAATTTACTAACATTTTTATGCGCGTAAAATGAGTATAGAATGGCACCTTTGCGATACGTATACTACAATAATCGTCCTCGTTGGTTGGTGGAGTAACACAAACAGCGCGGCCTATTGGATTGTCCGATTATATATGCTACTCCGCCACTGGCAACGATTCGTGAGCGGAGCATTCTCAAACATCCCATTTGGGGTAAACATTTCATCCATGTGTGCTTTACCTTGGTGTCAAACAAGAAAAATTGTCACGGCGTTGGATGGCTTGACGGCATTGTAAAGAAACCATCATATATGTGGACATGAGTCTTGACTCCGTCCTTGTGACGGTTGATGCAATCATGTTAAAAAGACACATCTCTTCAACAGCATCTTTGCTGAACAAAAAACCCATTTCAGTGCACGTCTTGTAGCTGCAAAATGTAACACTGAGATATGTTGGTTATCCTTTATGCCCTCAACTATTCGTATATGTACAACAATTCTTTATAATCGCCGTGACTTTCACCATCAAAGATCTTTTAAAGACTGTTGTGTATTGTAATAATATTAATAATAAAAGAAGAAGAAGATCACTAATAATGCGCCATAAATCTAGATACATCCATTCGGAGGCGCTTAATATACTTAACTATATATATATATATACAACATGTATAGGTTACCTAATATTAATAATAATCAATGAATTAAAGTAGATGACAATATATTAAAATAAGTTATATAAGAGAATCATTAAAGATATAATGATAATAACTAAGCAAAGACGTGGTTTAACATTGATATAAAAAGTACAAGATTATAATATTGTATTGTCTTAATGTCTGGTGGCACTTCAATTCCCGCTGGGATTAATAAAGTATATTTGATTTTGATTGATTGATTAATAGATTGATAGATATACAGATATATTGATTGGTTGATTGATTGGTTGGTTGATTGATTGATTGACTGATTGACTGATTGACTGATTGACTACAGATAACGGCACGATCGACTTCGGCGAGTTCCTCACGTTGATGTCGCGCAAGGCGAACAACATCGATACGGAGGAGGACATAAAGGAGGCGTTCAAGGTGTTTGACAAGGACGGCAACGGCTTCATCTCGGCCCCCGAGCTCCGGTACATCATGACGAACCTTGGAGAGAAACTCAGCGACGAGGAGGTAAGTGGATTCGGCGGGGTGGCTGCGGTGATGGTGTCAGTAGTTTTAGTTGTTGTTAGTGGTTCTGGTGGGAGTGATGACGGTGGAAGCGGTGGTTGTAGCAGTAATTGTGACGGTTGTTGTGGAAGTGGTGATAGTTGTGATGAAAGTTGTGGTTGTGGTTGTGATGGTGGCGATAGTTGTTGTGGTTGCTGTGGTAGTGGTTGTGTTGGTGGTGCTAGGGTTGTTTGTTGGTGTTGTGGTTGTGGTCGTGGTGGTGAAGGTCGTGGTGGTGATGCTGGTGCGGTTACAATGTTGGTGGTGAAGTTGGTGGTGACGGTGGTGTAAGGTTGACAGTAATTCAAATAATAATTGTTAGCATGGACGTCATGCCGTGTGTGTACCTTAAAATTCCTTCAAATTAATATATGATTAAATTAATACCATAACACTTTCGCCGACTTAATGAATGCAATGTCACCCACAGGTAGAAGAGATGATCGAGGAGGCGGACATCGATGGAGACGGACAGATCAACTACGAAGGTGAGACGTCTTCAAACTTCAACACGAATAATAATAAAAGTGGCCTCTCCCACAAAATAAGTCTTATTGTGCCATGCAATTTGTTTTAATTATTAATACCACTTGAAAGAAGAGAAAGAGTGCTTTCCAAATACACCAACATGCACACACACACACACACACACACACACACACACACACACACAAACACACAAACACACAAACACACACACACACACATATATATATATATATATATAAACTTCGATCGATTTCCAAATAAAAATTTCTGCAATGTTATGCTTCAAAATACATGAATAACCTTCAGAGATTGACCGTACCTCAAATATATAATACACTATGTGAAATAGATGTTACCTGGAGACGAACGCAATGATGGAATAGCTTAATCTAGGTCACATTGTATGACCAATGGAAACACCTATAAAATAGTAATGTATTTGTCCAGCCTTGTTTTTCTAACACGGTTGTGTGATCCAGCCCGTCCGTCAAACTACTGTTTGATTGAGCTGGGGTAGCATGACGTGAATGGTTGTCTAAGTTCAGACGAAGAACCGTGCGTTGAAAAATACTGCACAATTTTTAAGTTATTGCATTCGATGAACGTGATCAGTTTCACAAAGGTACACAAGCCCGTTCTTTGAAATTAAACGTATGGGCAATTTTAGTTTTGCTACGAAATTCAGCGCAGTCTACGGTAATGTTGGAATATTGTAATAATATATCTTCTCAGACGCTGAAGTTCAGTCGGTTCTTTCATTCGGTTCGTTGGATTATTGGCCATGATCTACCAACTGGGGAGATATAGTTTGTTTTAAAAGGTCTGCTTTTATGGATGTCATTCATGTCCCATGTCACGCAGCAAGAGTTATTTTAAACTGTTATCTTCTCCTGCTAATTGGCGACAGCAGAAATTAACATGGTCATGAAAACGAATTTAAGTCCAAAATACTATGGTGGTTTGTTGCGCACTACGGGTGGGTGTTAACTAGTAAATACAATTATGTACACAATTTAACTAGTAAATACAATTATGTACACAATTTAACTAGTAAATATAATTATGTACACAATTTAACTAGTAAATACAATTATGTACACAATTTAACTAGTAAATACAATTATGTACACAATTTAACTAGTAAATACAATTATGTACACAATTTAACTAGTAAATACAATTATGTACACAATTTAACTAGTAAATACAATTATGTACACAATTTAACTAGTAAATACAATTATGTACACAATTTAATGAATATATATTTAATGCATTTGTCTAAGTGAGATCGTTTCTCTAGGTAAATAAAAAGTAAAAAT
This sequence comes from Paraescarpia echinospica, assembly GCA_020002185.1. NCBI lineage: Eukaryota > Metazoa > Annelida > Polychaeta > Sabellida > Siboglinidae > Paraescarpia > Paraescarpia echinospica. The sequence continues at coordinate 24,093,431 of CM034534.1, read as the reverse complement.
AGCCTACGTTAGCCCATTTAGAAACAATAGTAGCAAATATGTTGTTTTTTCTTTCAGAATTTGTGAAGATGATGGCGATTCACTAGAAGGCATCTCGTGAAAAGTTATCAACAAACGTTTTCCTCTGCAGACAATAATAATAGCTTAGAAATTAAGGACAAGAAATTGGGTGTAGAAATGCCGGAAATTTGCGAGTAGAAATGCCGGAAAAAGGCTCGGCAGCAAGTACGTTATTGGGAGAATTTACAAGATGATGGATCGATTTATAAGGTCTCTATCTTAGTAGCAGATGAAGACAACAAGTTAATGGGTTTATCTGCTGATACTCATATAGTTGTTGCAACATCACGGATATAGCAAATATTTAATATGAGATATGAGCTGTACATGACGAAATTGATGTTGCCCGCGTAGACGCCAGTTACAGTAACGAGACGAACATACGTGTAAAACTGTAATCATAACATACCCCGAAACACCGCGTGCACGCAAGTTACAAAACATGACATAATTCCTCGTTGTGTTGTGGTTCCTACTTAATATATTCAATATTGCATCATATTCTGGTATACCTTAAATGCGAGTAATAACATGCGCAACTCTCTGTGTACTTGTACACACACAGACGTGTGCTTACAAACAAACACGCATCCACGTGCATACAAAACATGGTTGCGTAAGATATAACTATATACGTATCATGCTTTGACAAAACTATCCCACACCAAAGCGTCATTAATCTTCCCTTTTTCAGGCAACAGTATATGGAGCAATTCAAGCATTGTATAATACCACTCATATATTATGCACTGTGCATCTATTCATTTACCCTTGACAGCGAGTGTAGTTATATTACGGTATGAAACAATTTATTTATTTATTTTCGTTAGCTATTATTTGATGTTTGTGACATATTACAAAACGTAGAAATAATATAGTTGTTGAACATCAGTTAGCGAAATTTCACGTGCGCAAGTTGTGACAACTGATTGTCAGCCACGAATGTGCATGATTATAGCATGTGGACAAAATTGGTGAACACGTATATATTTAGTATGTATATCTGTTAAATGTGTTTATAAATAAAACATGTGTAGCATACGACCACACTTGTGTTGAACTAGTTATCGTTCTCATCTGTTGGTGGGACTGGAGCGTTGTTTGCATTATGACATTTAAAAAAAAGCGGGTTTCATTTAGAAGGGAAACGGAAAATATCACTGTGAAACGGTGGCCATGAAACAATGCAGAATGGTAAGATTTTGAGGTAGATTTTTTCCTGAAGAGGCTGAATAATAAAAACAACTCCCATGCCGACTGTCGATAATGTGTCTGCAATACGATATCCAGAGGACATGGTTAAAGTAATGTTGTATTTTTCTGAAGAAAATATTACGTTACCTTGAGGCATCTGACCTGAACTTTGCCAATGCCGGTCCCTAGCCCGGATATAAAAAGAGGACGATTGGGCGAAGGGCTAACAACATTTCCCCCTAAATTCAGATTGTTACAAAAACATCGACCAAAGGAACTGTACTGAACTTGGAAAAGGGAGGGCCTCCCATGGAGAGTATGACGAAAGGAAGCCGATGCCCTTTTTATCTTCAAAGAAAATTTTAAAAATCGGAACATGAAACGTGAGAATCATGTACGAAGCAAACAAAACAGGCCAAATAGCAAGGGAACGTCGTGCCCACAACGTCACAGTATTAGGACTATGCGAAACAAGGTGGACACAGTCAGGACAAGCAAGTCAGACTGAACATAGGATAAATGGCACTTTACTCGGGGCATGAAGAAGAAGATGCCCATCACAGAGAAGGGGTGGTAGTCGTGTTGTGTAAAAAAGCACAGAGCGCTCTCATCAGCTGGGAGGCAGTGGAACCAAGGATCATCTATGCCTCATTCAAAAAAGCTAAACATCATACAGTGCTATGGAACAACAAATTACAAGGATGAAGAAACAAAGGAGGACGTCTACAACAAACTGCAAGCATTGATCGATAAACTGAAGGACAAGGACGCCACAATACTCATGGGGACTTCAATGCCAAGATAGGATCAACCAACAGCGGGTACGAAGAAGCCATGGACAGACATGAACTGGGGACAATGAATGAAAATGGACCAGCACATGCAAAGTTCTGGGAAAGAAACAAATACCAACAGAATGAGTGGATCTCTATGGACACTATCAACAAAGTGCAAGTGAGGAAGGAAAAGAAAGGCACAATTAACAACAGCCGAACTAGAGCAGCGAAAGCAGCAGCCCAGGAACAGTATGCAGAGGCAAACAGAGCGGTCACGAAAAGCGTAAAATCAGACAAGAAAAACTTAATCGACGGCCTTGCCATGGAAGCAGAGGACGCCGCAGCCCAAGGGAACATGAAACAACTGTATGACACAGCAAGAAAGTTAGCAGGAAAGTACAAGTGTACAGACAGGCCAATCAAAGACAAGAACGGCAACATACTTACCAGTGACGAAGATCAGTTGAAAAGATGAAGGGAACATTTTGATGAACTGCTGAACCGACCACTGCCACAGAACCCACCAGATATTCCACCAGCTGAAGAACTACTCCAGGTAAACTGCCAAAAAAACAAAGCAAGGCAGAGATCGAGAAAGTCATTCATCACATGAAGAGAGGGAAAGCTTCCTGCCCTGATGAAGTTCCTGCCGGGGCAATCAAGGCAGACATGAAAACTTCCACAGAGATGGTGCATGATCTGATTGGGAAGATATGAGTTAAACAAGGAATACCGACTGAATGGAAAGAGGGATACCAAAAAGAAAGGAGACTGTAGGAATGCAAGAACTACACAGGGATAATGCTCCTGTCAGTGCCCGGAAAGATCCTCAACAGAGTCATCTTTGACAGACTGAAAACAGCAGTGGACGCCCGACTCAGAGCTCAACAGTCAGGCTTTCATAAAGATAGATCGTGCACCGACAAAATAGCTACACTCCGAATCGTAGTTGAACAATCAATGGAATCGGACTAATCCCTGTACATATATATGAGAAGGCATTTGATAGCGTTGACAGGGAGACACTATGGAAGCTCCTGCAAAACTACGGGATACCTCTCTGATACAAAGTAACTATGAAGGCATGGCATGCTAGGTCATTCATGCAGGACAACTCACAGACTCATTTATGGTGAAGACAGGAGTGGGGTAAGGTTGCCTTCTGTCACCAGTCCTCTCCCTGCTTGCCATAGATTGGATTATGAAAAAAGGCCCAGCTGGGGGACCTGGACTTTGCAGATGACCTCGCTCTCCTGTCCCACAGTCACCAACAGATGCAGGAGAAAACAGAGCTTCTAAACACAGTGTCAACACAGATAGGACTCAACATCAACAGACTCAAAGCAAAGAGCATGAAAGCCAACACGAAGAATAATAGCCCAGTCATATTAGGAGGGGAACCGCTGGAAGAAACTGACTCCTTCACATACCTGGGAAGCGTAATTAACAAAAGTGGAGGCCCAGAAGAAGACGTCAAAGCAAGGATACAAAAAGCAAGAGTGACATTTCTCATTTTGAGAAACATCAGGAAGGCAAAACAAATCAAGCTAACACCAAATTGAGGATATTCAACTGAAATGTCAAGTCAGTGTTACTCTATGGCTCGGAGGCAAATTACACAGAAAACACTAAAAAGATTACATACCTTCATCGACAAATGCCTGCGCAGAATCATACACCTAAAGTGCTCAGATAAGGTACCCAATACTACACTATGGGAATGGACCAAACAGGGAAGAGTAGAAGAGGCATGCCCAGAAACACTAGGCAGAAAGACACGGAAAGCGAAAGAAAGCAGATGAGTAAAACCTGGAAAATAATTGAGAAAATGGCATCAAATCGACAACAGCAGAGGGCCATGATCAATGGCCTATGCTCCCAGCTAGCAAACGGGCTTAAGTAGTGAGGCATCTGAAGACAAGTGCTCCGAAAATTAATCCAGCTAATGACGATTCTGTTGGAATTTATGTTCTACATTGCCATCTTGGAGATAATAACAAGTGAATTTACCCACTGAATTATATCGCCTTGTAAATTAACGCAAACCATGAGTTTACTGCTGCCACCTCAAAAAAGCAGCCTCTCTTGTGAAAAAGATGTACTATGGGAGGAAGCTATCCAGATACAGTGTATTCTTTTTGATACTGATGCGTAATAAAGTCTTTTTATTTATGGACATGGAGAGAATTTCCTGCTACCCGTCCACGTACAAAGCATGTAAATACCTGATAGCAATCTTGTCAAAGGTGCCGTCAGCCTAACCCTAACCTTAATCCTAACCTTTTTTGAAGCTCTCTCCTATAGACATTCGTTGATACAAGTGGCTCCATCTGGTAACAAACAACAACATCGCTATCAATAATGGCGCCACCTGGTTACACATGCATCAAACACATCTCTCACCACAGTGGCGATACCTGGATACCTCAACTAACAGATGTCACGTCGACATTTAATCTCATGGCAATAGTTATTGCCCACGTCTGTTCCTCTCGCTAAAGCCATGGCCTATTGGTGTTTTATCTAGGTAGTCGACAAGAGCAATAAAAAATCAGCACGCGAATAAAATGTGTAACCTCTTGTTGTCTCTCTATCATCAGCCCTTCAAAATGTGAGCCAAAATAGAAGTTTATACGCTACGGCTACTACCTTGGTAGCCACCGTTCACTTTACAAGACAGACTCTTTGGCCACCGTAGCAGGCTTAATTTTTGCGGGACCACGGAGTTGCATTTGAGAACAACGCATTGCAAAATACGGTCGAGTTGCGCTTGCTGTTGTGAAAAGTATAATTACACAAAATAACGCCGCCATGGGCTGACAGACGCCGCTGTGACAGCTGTCTGCCAAACCAGCCCTGGAGTAGCTGTGGTAATTATGATTGCTGAAATAATCGCTTCGTCAAACATGTATGCGAATAAAGTACTTGGTAATAGAGAATTATTCGATAATGGAGAATGATAGTGAAATTGTTAGAACTTCGGACTCTCAATCGAGAGAACCCGGTTTGGAATTCTCTTGTTTCGAAACTTAGGCAATTTCGTTGACTCCACGTTGTCTCATTTCACTCGTTGTGTCAGTTCATTCTCTTAGAAATCGAGATGGGATTCGACAGGACAGGTCTACAAGGTTATCGAACGCTCACGCAGAGTCACAAACATATGCACGCATGAGCAGGCGTTTACAAGGCATACACAAATCATGGGATAACACAGACAAGCATATGTGTGCCAGACGCACACGCGCACACGCGCACGCGCACACACGCACACACGCACACACGCACTCACGCACACACGCACACACGCACACACGCACACACGCACACACTACACACGCGCACACTCTCCCCCCCCCCACACACAGGCACCCGCGCGCGCGCGCACGCAGGTATTCACGTACGCACGCACACACGCACGCACTCTCTCTCTCTCTCCCCGTCTCTCTATACGAATTCTATATTTGTCAAATTATCTATGAATAGAGCTAAACCAATATTTCGATAACCGCACGGACCAGTCACAACATGTCGAACCGTTATCAACAAAAGTTCCGTCTGTACCATACGACACACACGCGCTGCCGAACAAAGAATCGTTTGATTACTATACCGCTGCCAAAATCAGCCCCGGTTCGGTGAACGCTTCACTGCACACTATCTGGCACTCCCAACGTGATCATCCGTGACTCGCACGAGCCCGTCTTCGTCGGAACTCGTTTGGCGCGTCTTCATCCAAACTCGCCTAATTATTGATGACCGTCGGTCGTTGCCTAGTAACTGTGTCAATAACCAGCTGTAGCGCGCGCTATAGTTGATAGGTCATGCAATTCTATTTACCTTTAAACGTTCACCAGTGGCTGTACTATGCCGCACGTTAGACAATGGGTGCGTCGTGATACCTGAATCCGGGTCCCGATAAGAATGACGTCGTAACCACAACGCGTCTCTCTCGACACGATGGAGGTAAGACGTGCTCTGTACTGTGTGCTTGCATGCATGCGTGTTACCAGTGTTTATGCATGTATACTTTGTCCGACTGGCTGTTGACGTGACGCACAGGTCTGTTCCCAGCTTAGCTGTTATACAAGTATTATTGGGAGCTAGCATCGTGTCAATACAGGTGTGGCTGCTATCGTTAATGACATAATTTCTTACCATTGTTATACGGCAGTCATGCAGAACATATCATTTAAGTAACATTGTGACAAATACGTGTCTTCGTGTAACACATTTTTCTTAAAATTTGTCTGCTATTTATTTAATTCCCTTCGTAAATGTGGACGTATATGCAAGACTACCGAAACATAAACACGTTCATCCGAATACCACATCGGCTTGGCTCGTAAGCGTTCAGAAATATTTAAACAGCTTCACGACATGTGCACCACTGCTTATTGTTGGTTACAATTTTATAAAGCTCAGTAAATTGATTAGTATTATAAATAAGTCTTCCGGTCCTAATATCGATTACCTTAAAGTGTACAGTGACCTATTCTGTACAAAAGGCTGCGCGTGGAGATCGTAGTTATGTACACCACTGCCGATTAATGTAGTCGAAATTACAAATATTTGCTCCTGCATGATTGTATGGAGAAGTGATGTTACTTGGCATGTTGCACACGTGCATTAAGTCTCAAGTTGGCATGTGTGTCTAGAACATAATATAGTGGTGCTGTGCTCGTTTGGTATAATACCGAATATAAATTACAAACACTTGGACACAGGCCAATCAATACGCGACATAAATTTATTATTTCACCACTACAAATCTGTTTTGCAACGCATGTGCATTTCGCGACATTCGCGTAACGGAGAATATTCGCCACGTTAACTGGTTATGGCGAACATGCGATCTCATTCCTCAGACGTGATCGCATTACTAAGAACTAACCACATCATTCATTATAAGAATAACACTTACAAAACTATGCTTGCTAAATCAATGTTTCCATACTTCCTCGTTCAGTAGCAGCGGTCAGTGTAAGGCTCACCACACACTGGAGTTGTAGAACAATATATTATTGTTTTGCCTCGTAGATAAAAAGGAAACTGTCCGGTTTGTACAACATTTTGCTAGGATAATGCTTATACCAATTTAGCGAGAATCCAGCCCCCCAAGGCGCAAGTACGACACGAGCATTCTACCTTTGTCGACTAGTCGCTGAATGAATAAACTTATTCATGCGTTAAATGTTAGTTGGCGTGCCTCGTTATATTGCCATTCAGCGGGATATATAAGTACTTTAAAGCCTAGAAACCTAAACTGTGTTGATATATTGGCTGACAAGTTTAATTGACGTGCTTAATTTTGTAGGATAAGGCGCATCAGTTCTTAACAGAGTGGAATGTTGTGCCAAAAAAATGCGTAGAATAAATCCAGATCTATTATGCTACGTAGGCATATTTACGCGTTCTTGTTGCGGGTACAGTAAACCTCATACGCATCCCGATTTATTGGTCTTATCCGACTTCTAACGCGAGGACTTGTGCACATTGCGTCTCAAGTACACAATAGGACAAACACAGCAAAGTTCCAGTGGATTATTTCTTTACATTGATGTGAAGGGAAACTGGGAACAATGGATGTTTATTTGCTGTAGCAAACTGACATCCTGCAGTCTCGTAAGACTATGGATCTGCGCCCTAATGTCGATGACCAGTTGTTGGTTGGACAGCGTCTGTTGTGGTTGTAGCAGCCGATTCTTGAGTGACAGTCTTTATTGCATTTTGTCTGCGGTTACGTGTTTCTTCTGCTAGGCTGCGGAGGCTCTCCTCTTTCGAGACCCCTGTGTAGTTCCTGCCCCCATGTGGATTGGTCTCCAGCAAGCTCTCCCAGTTGTCAACATCCATGTCTAGTGCCTTCAAGTCTCGTTTGTATGCGTCCATAAAGCGCAGATGGGGACTTCCTGCAATTATTTTTCCAGTGGTCAGCTCTTGGTAGAGCATGTCTTTTGGAAGTCTCCCATCTTCCATCCGATGCACGTGGCCGAGCTAGGTCACAAGGCTCATAGACTTGGCACGTGAGAAGACCTCTGTATTGGGGACTCGGTTCTTCCAAGACACCCCGAGGCAGGCACCGCATGTGAAATAAGTTCAGTCGATTCTCCTGAGTGGAGTACAGTGTCCTGGACTCACTGCCGTACAGAAGTGTACTCAGCACGCAAGCGTTGTACACTGTCACATTTGTGTGTTCCGTCAACATTTTGTTGTTCCAAACTCACTTTGTTGTACGCCGGGCGAGGCGTCGGCGGCTCTCCAAATCCTTCTGCTGATTTCTGTTTCTAAGGAGAGGTTGTCGGCAATGGTCGACGACCCGAGGTATGGAAGAGGTGAACGACCTCTAGCTCATAGTTGTTGACGGTGATGGCTAGGGGAGTGACCACTTCCTGCCCCATGATGTTGGTATTTCTCAAGCTGATTGTCAGACCGAAATCCGTGCGTACCTCTGCGAAGCGATCATTGGGTTTTATAGCCCCCCCCCTTCAGTATGCGCGATGACCGCTGCAGCATCCGTTAACAAAACGTCTCTGAAGAGGGCCAGGCGCACCTTGGTCTTCGCCTTTAGGCGAGACAAGTGTAATAGTTCTCCGTCCGATCTCGTGCGCATGTATACTCACTGTGTCGAAGACCCAAAGGCGTGCTTTAACATAAGAGCAAAGAATATCCCCAAAAGGGTTTGGGCGAGGAAGCATCCCTGTTTGTCGTCACTGGTACTGTTAAAAGTCTCGGAGGTAGAACCGTCATACAGGATTGTACCTCTCATATCATCGCGGAATGACATGTTTACGCCGTAGAGCTCAGGGGGCATCCTATCTTCGGTAGGATCTCGAACAGACCACCCCTGCTCACGAAGGTCGAAGACATTGGTAAGATCAATGAAGGCAATGTACGACGGCTTCTTCTGTTCCCTGCATTTCTCCTGTAACTGTCAATGCGAAACTATCATGTCAGTAGTTGATCTGTTTGCTCTGTAGCCACACTGGGAATCGGGGTAGACTCTGTCAGCGAGTATGTGTAGTTTGTTCAGGACGACACGAACAGGTGCTTTTCCACATTAGCTTTTCCACTAGAGAGGTTGTCGCTAGCCTTGCTGGGTTCCTCAATGGTTACTTCCTCACGAAGCTCCGTCAGAGTGGGCAGACATTCAATGCCATACATCCTTATATATATATATATATATATATACTTGTCAGATATATACCATTCATCAGAAAAATCCGAATGATGATGTGTCAGTAAGGCAAAAATGGGTTTGTTCAACAGCATACTTGTAAATAACGAGTTCATAAAAACAAACGCGATCTTATTGTATACTTTTAACCGACGCTGCAGCTAAGCCTAATGAAAGGACTATCCTCCGTTTGATACCTACATCATGCAAATGGTATTCTTCTGTTACAGTATCTGAAACGTGGCAAAGAACTGGGCTTCACTGAAAAACAGATTAACGGTAAGGATATGAATCACTGAATACACGTTTACCCTCGGCTTTCTTGATTGCTTTCCAACATTCAACTATGACATCATCAGTGCTCATGTGGGATCCTTGACAAATTGTTATGTGTAGGATGGTACACGTCATTAAATTGAGTTATGTCAATGTATTACTCCTTCCGCCGATTATTAAACACTGCGTGATTCATTTGTGTTCAGTTTGTGTACACCTTAGCATCAATATTCGTTGTTTGTAAACTATATTTAGCAATGCAAGTTTGGCTCCGTGTCCGTTTTTTGAGCTACATCTAACCTGTCAGTGTTGTCCGATATCGTATTAGTGTCTATATCTGTACAGCTTCCAGTAAAATACTTTCATCTTCGCAGTCGGCATATCTGCACTGACTGTTCATGCCTGTAAGAATCCACTGACGTCTTCGGTCATCTAGCTCTGGTTAACCCCCCCCCCAGAATTAAAGCTGACATTGTCTGATAAAATGAAAATGATTATTGTTATTATTATTATTATTATAATTCGTATTATTAGTATCACTATTATTATCTTACCTTTCAGAATACCTAGAGTCGTTCACGTTGTTTGACAAGAATGGAGATCTAAAAATCAACATATATGAAATGGCGACGGTTCTACGTTCGTTGGGTCAGAATCCTACTAACGCCGAAATCAAAGAAATCATCGCTGAAGTCGACAAAGATGGTAAGTTTCAGGACATCCAATGATAGGTTTATAATAGAGACTTGCACCTGCAATGCTGCTCACAAAAAACCTCAAATTGCACCGCTTTGATACCTACAATTACGCATTCCTTTGCGGCTCACCGAAAGCTCACAGCTGCACCTTTCAACTCCACGTTTTCATAACGTTTACCTACAATTGGGTTCGTAGCCCCAATATGGTTAAATGAACGGTTTATTTCCGAAAGAAGGTTTGCACAAAATGGTACCGCTCGATAATAATACACTTTCCGTATACACAAACCATATATAATTTAACCAAACGACTGTACAATGTCATGTTAGATACGGTAAATTATTGACAGCTGTTTGCAAGCATATACTAACACAAGCTACCATTGCATATTACAGCCACGAAGAGGTGAATGACATATAATGACTGTAGGCGGTTAATACATTACGATGTGTGCTTTGCACTGTTGTTGTTGCTACCGTATTTGTCCCTTAAATTCAGGAAGAGGCTGGCCTTAATACTGAATCTAACGTTTCTGTTGTCTTTCGGCCAGGATTGGTCCCGTTTCGCAACTATCTCCAACACCCGTATCCGCTCCCTCGATTTGTTTCTCGCTTGGTTTCTCCACTCCCCTCCAAAGCTGACAAATCTCTCTCCACATGTTATGTACATCAGGCTCATGTAATGAAAGGATTTTTCTCCTTTCACCCTGCATTTTGAATGCGTCTGCTCTCTTCGTTAGCCGGTCCCCTTCAGCTGGTTCCACATGTTCATATGAGATTTAACTCCACCTCATCTTCTTCCTGAAACTCTTTCACACCACCATCGTCACTCATTTCCTTCCAGTAGGGGGCGCGTATTGATGATACAATCAAGGTGGTAATGTTTGAACGACGAGCTGATGTAGTGTGTTCGGTATTCGCCAGGTAGCGGCACCATCGATTTCGTCGAGTTCCTGGAGCTGATGAAGCGGAAGCCGGACTCGCTGGGCGAGGCGGACATGCTGGAGGCCTTCAAGGTGTTCGACGTCGACGGCAACGGCTACATCACGGCGGCCGAGCTGCGGCGGGTAATGACCGGCATTGGCGAGGCACTCACTGACGCTGAGGTGAACGACATGCTACGGGCCGCGGACACCAACAACGACGGCAAGATCAACTACGAAGGTGGGTTAAGCGAAATTGTTTAGTAGAGGATGGACGTTGGGGGTGGAGGCGACGGCGATGGTGTGTGTGTATCCGGGTAGGCAAGCGTGTATGATGAGTGTGTGTTCCTTTGGTTTTTGTATGTACGTAACACGCAGACAGACAGGCACGCACACACGCGCACGCACACACGCGCACACGCACAAATACACGTGCGCGCACACACGCACGGGCACACACACTGACATCACCAAACGAACGATATAGTAACATTGATGTTGATTTGATTTCAGAATTCACTAAGATCATGTTGGGTTGCTTATGACAACCGGAAGTGCGACCATCGCCATGACGGTTTCCATCTGGATGCACCATCAAAGCGAGATCGTTGCAAAGCCGCATGTCTGAACTAAATCCCAGCATATCCGCATCTTGCTGGACTCAATATTATTATATTGTTCAATCGAATGTTATCGTATTGTTTTAATATGTATTTTTATGACTTATAGTGTTGTTCCAAAGATGCTTGAATAGTCTTATGTGTTATACGAACCAATTGTTATCGTTGCTGTATGTAGAACCAAGGCGACTCACTGTTTAAGTATGTTGCGTCATGACATCAGATGGAAATTCTTTTACCTTATGTTAATGGAGATAGCGACTTATCATTTGTTTCGAGATATTTGTAGTGATGGAATGCTAATTATATTTTGAATCCAATACCTACAGAATTCCGCACGCGTTTGAAAACTCTAATATTTGTGGTGTACAAAACAATGTTTTTCGCTTTCACAGACAACAGCCTTATATACAATTAAGTACAAATACCGGTTGATAGAATATACAGTTATATCATATTCAGGATTGTTGAATGGTGAACAGATTCTAGGCTATACACACAATTTTATAAATGACTCCAGGAAGGTACAATGCCATTATAATTCATGTTACAAAATGTAACACTTATGATAGTACGTAGACCCACATGTTTATATAAATAGTGTTAGTCAGAGTAGAGATATAGAAGTTAGATCATTCGACTCTCAGTCAAGATCACTTGTCTGACTTGACTGCTGTCCTCTAAATATTCTAGTTTAATTATTAGGATCCTCTAATCAGGATTTTGCCGATGTGCTGTTTCGAAACTTGGGTAATTTTGTTTGTCACAGAATGATCCAGGTCACTCAGCTGTACCTATTTGTTTAAGTGTAGGGTATACTGTTTACGCGCAAAATGTGTGGCTTGGCCGAAAGCTTCCCGGATAGGCAAATTGGTGTTCGAATATAAATCTGTGCCAGAGTCTAAACCGCTTTGAGCAGTTATGTGGAAAGAATACTGCGCATATAAGAACTACATGTTTATTATTGCAATACATTTATTTAACATGCAAAACGATGTAAACTGTTGGTTTCCCTTAACAAATCAGGTGCAGTGCTTATCGTATGTGCAAAATTGTACTTGAGAATTCCTTTCGCAATATTTTTGTTGTACTGCGATTTGTGAATTTTGTATTATCGACGTGTTTTAAAATTGTGTGTACCATCGTTTTTGATCGATTGCTTAGTTTCGAACGTAGTTTTGACTTGATTTGCTTAGGGAAATATCTGATCTACGGTGAGTGATTGTAAATTAAAATATGTTTTACGTTTAGTAATATTTTCTCAATGTTGATTGACACAGATGCCCATCCCGAGATTCCCGCTAAATTGTAGCAAGTTTACGTAAACATATGATCGGTGGACGGATTAGGGGTTGGCGGATAAGTTCACGAAGTCTAAAAAAATACGTCAAGCATTACGTTGGGGGAATGGTGGTTTTGTCTTCACAGCGTATCGCAGGAAACAGATTGATACAGTGACGCCATCTAGCGAGTGAAACATGTTAATGCAAATTGATGCTTATAGCCATTTTGGATCGTACCAACCGCAAATCTGACACCACGTATTGATGGATAAGGGAGTGATTTGTAGCAACGCTAAACGCTTGCGTGTTGTTTGAACTTTACAAAAGGATGAGACCATCCCTTAAATAGCTCGGAGTAATCGCAAATTACACGTGAAACGTTGCGAACAATCGAATAACGTCTAACGTTCAATATGAACCTATATCTGGCAAAAGCCCTTAACCCACGAGGAATTTCGAAACAAAAAACATATAAACGATACTTTTCTTCCGATGGAATTCGTGAAAGTTAGGCGCGCGAGTTTCAAAAGAGAAAATGTTAAAATACCACGTATGTATTTTCGTATTTTGGGAATGTTTTTAAATACATATGCCAGGCTGTTTTCTTGTCAACACGTCCAAGGAGTCTCTTGGCAACGAGTATATATGGTAAACCCGAAACAATGAGTTCTGAACTGAACGAAAGATACAAAGTTGTGACGTTTCCCAATATTTGAAGAAACGACTCGTCGATTCGGTTGTAACACGACATGACCCGCCAGAGGGCACAACTATCGTTGATGAAGTTGCATTCCGAGATCGTCCATCTTTGAGATACAAATGTGACACTACAGATCACTTATATCAACACCATTTAAACGGTTGTTCACATAACATGCCATTTTAAAATAAAACGACGCAAAAGACGAACAACTATATTCGCGTGCTCTTCGTTTATTATTCAGCTGGCCAGATATGGCGGCCATAGGCGTCCTCTCCACCCGGACTTGACAGTAATGCCGGGCGGTTCGGATTGCCTACCCGGTCTACCCGGCATGTACCCGGCATCTACCCGGCATCCGCGGCCCGAAGGGAATGGGCCCACATACGAGTAAGACTCGATACCGTATAGTCGTCAAAAGCAACTGTAAAGACCATTTCTCTAACTGAGTTTAATATTTAGTGGTTTTAGATCCTATAGCTATTTCCATAGTGCTGATTTATAGCACTTTCTTACTTGACATAAATGCCTAGGCCAATTTGACCCCTCGCTAATCCAGAATGCAGTTTTAACGACGCAATGTTCTACACTCATCTGCATTCATACTTAGCATTTGGGGGACTTCCGGTGGTGAATTGATTTTAATATGGTGCAGCAAACTTGCGAAAATATAAGGATATTTGATCAAGATAAGTGATATTATTGAGCGTATAGCATACATAACGTAATTATAGATATATATTAAGCAATATTTTTTGTTAAAAGTTAGCTAGAGGGAGTAATCTAGGGTAGATTAAAAGTAGGCGATTTGCGAGCGATAATTGGGGACGTTAATGTAATCGGAATGTTGTTTACAAAGTAGGTCACTGGCGAAGTTAGCGTACCGTGAACGACAATAGAATAGCGTTATTTGAGATAATCGGTGTAGTTAGATGAGTAATTAAAACCTGAAATAACAATATTTTAAAGTGTATAATAGTACACAGGAAACAGTCTTTGTAAAGACTACTTTGTATCTAAGCCTAACTTGAATAAATTGTCATCGACATCGTAACTAGGTAAGGCACGGTGTGTCACTGTGTGTTAACAAATATAACTAACTATAACCTAAACAATCTGGTGTAAATTGTACACAGAAAAGTCTTTTCAAAGAATACATAAAAACTACTTTGAACATCAATAAATTCTGATATGGCACCTTGCAAGCGGCAACTCAGGGCAAAACGACACCTAGATTGCAACGACTGCCAGAGCTGGGTGGATTTTGCGTTGTCAGGCTGTCCAAAATCATGGGCAGAGACCAAAGATGACGGATTCACATTTCGGTGTATGGGGTGTTTGAGGGTGGAATGTCTGATGAAGGAGGTGTGTAAGTTGACGGACATAGTGAAGGAGATGGAGGCGAGACTCAACATAGAAATAGATGGAGCAGAGAGGGATGACGCGGAGAGAGTTGAGAATTCTACAACACAGAAGGAGCAGAGTTGTGACACGGAGACTGAAGAAAGGATACTGAGAGGAAGGAAGGTGACCGGTGTGAAGGAACAAGACATTGAGAAAACAGAGGGACGGAGGAAAAGTGTTCGGCAGAGGAAAAGAAAACGGGCCAGTGGGGATAGATCAGCAGGTAGTCAGACTGTAGAGAACGAGGAGAGACACGACAGCGATACAGGTGGTGAAGAGGTAGATACCACAGAGGCAGTTGGTAAGACTGTGAGACAGAAGACTGATGGAAGAAGACAGAGTGTTCAGCAAAAAACAGAAAACATGACAGGCGTGAAGGTGACAGGGGAGAAAGTGACCGTAGTGAAGGAGGTAGCCGGGGAAAGGGACGGGAGAGGAGAGAAGAAAATGTGATGGGAGGAAAGAAGAAGGGACGAAAGGAAGTGAGAGTAAATGTGCTAGAAGAGAAGATGACATGAGGAAAGGGGAAAAGAGAAAACGCGACAGGAAAGAAGGGAATGGAAGAGAATGTGACAGGAGAGAAGACGACAAGAGGAAAAGACAACAACCAGACATATGCAAACCGGAGGAGCTACTCCGAAGCAGTGATTGAGGGGGCAAGGAGAAAAGAGAGAGTGTTTATGGGCGATTCAATTCTGAGAAAAACAGACAAGACTATATGCGAGGGGAAGGACGTTGTTGTATGTCTACCGGGGGCTAGGATAGAGCATGTGACCGAGAGGGTAGAGAAGGTATTGGGGCATGGCAAGGGAGGGTCTATACTAGTACACGTTGGGACAAACAATGCAGACAAGGAGGGAACAACTGGGATAGTTCAGAAGTACATACATCTAGTGAGGAAGCTAAAGAAGACAAGAGTGGAACAGGTTGTTCTCTCAGGAATTTTGCCAGTAATGGGAGGAAGGGGGGCGACATATAGAAACTGTAAGAGGATGGCGGTCAACGCACTAGTTGAGCAGATGTGTGAAGAAGAGGGCGTGGGATTCATAGATTTATGGGGGTACTTTGTTGGGAGAGAAGATATGTACATGAGAGATGGCCTCCATCTAAGTGGAAAGGGGGCAGCAGTATTCTCAGATAATCTGCTACGATATGATGACAGTGGGACAGGTTGCATCTATTTAAACTAAATTCGCAGGGGGGACTCGCAGAGAAGCCTGAAACTGGAGGCATAGATAAAGACAGCAAAACTAATTCAGCAAAGAACAGTCTGGAAAACTGTTCTGAAGCTGGATATAAATGTGTTTGTTTAAATGCAAGGAGTATAGTAAACAAAAGAAATGAACTAAACATAATGGTAGAAGATATTGACCTTCACACAATAGGGATAACCGAATCATGGGCAACCACCGATATATCAGATGCCGAATTGGGACTGACAGGATATGTAATGTTTAGGAAAGATAGAATAGGAAGAAGGGGAGGTGGAGTTATTTTATATATTAAAGAATCTATCCAGGCTTATGAAATAAAATTAGACAGAGAAGCAGATTGCGAAGAAGCTGTTTGGTGTAACATAGTTACAGGAAACTCAACGTTAACGGTTGGATTAGTTTATCGAAGTCCAAACATAAGCATAGAAGACAATGAAAAAATACAAAACGCTATAAGGGAAGTCAGCAAACGGGACTGTGTTATTATGGGGGATTTTAACCATGGACATATAAAATGGAAATCTCTACAGAGTATGGGTAGTGAGGACCACAAGTTTTTAGTACAAGACAAGATAGTTTCCTTTCTCAACATGTGCTAGAACCAACCAGGGAAGAGAATGTGTTAGACATAGTTTTGCCCTCACAGAATGAATTAGTTGACAATGTCAGGATATGTGAGCCACTGGGGAATAGTGATCACAACCAGATACATTTTACTTCAAAATAAAATCAGAAAGGAATAGTAAAAAGCAGTACAGGAGAAATTTCCACAAAGGAAAATATAAGGACATAAGGAAATATTTAGCAAAGATAGTCTGGAATAACACACTGAAGAATAAGACAGCAACAGAATGCTGGAATATCTTAAAGAGTGAAATTGAATGATTCATCGTAAAAGTTGTTCCCTTAAAAAAACACGGGAAACGGTCCAAAAAGAAACACTTATCGAAAGAAGCCATTAGAAAAATTAAGTATAAACAAATGATGTGGAAGTTATATAGACGCACTGGAAATGATTAAGACTACAACATTTATAAAGAAGCACTAAACCAAGCTACAGCTGAAATTAGAAATTCAAAGAGAAGCTATGAACATAAATTAGCTTGTAATATAAAACATGACAGCAAGAGTTTTTATGCGTATGTTCGAAGCAAACAGAAAGTTCAAGATCAGGTCGGTCCTCTAGAAGATAGTGCTAGAAATATAATATCAGAAGGATTCTTAATGGCAGAAGACCTGAATGAGTATTTTAGTTCAGTCTTTACCAGAGAAGACAC
Organism: Paraescarpia echinospica; assembly: GCA_020002185.1. Taxonomy (NCBI): domain Eukaryota; kingdom Metazoa; phylum Annelida; class Polychaeta; order Sabellida; family Siboglinidae; genus Paraescarpia; species Paraescarpia echinospica. Next base: position 24,075,835 of record CM034534.1, on the reverse strand, counting down.
TAGTTCACTGCTAGTACCAGAGGCTAAGTTCAAGGGGACAGAATCAGACTATTTAAGACAGTTAATTGTAACCCCAGAAATGGTAGCTAAGAAAATTAGGGCTATGAAGGATAATAAATCACCTGGAGTGGATGGTATTCCACCCAAACTACTACTGGAAATTGTAGAACAAATTAGCATACCGCTTGCAACAGTTTTCAATTTCTCATTAGAAGAGAGAGTGGTTCCTTTAGAATGGAAAGAAGCAAACCTTATACCGTTATTTAAAAAAGATTCGAGAAACAAGTCAAATAATTATAGACCAGTTAGTTTAACATCGGCGATTTGTAAATTATTAGAAAGACTAATTAAAGATCACATGGTGGATTTTCTTGTTAAACATAACTTGATAAATCCATCTCAACATGGGTTTCTAAAAGCGAGGTCATGCTTAACAAATATGTTATGTTTTTTGGAATATATCACTAAATGGGTAGATGATGGATCACCAGTAGATATCATCTACTTAGATTTTCAAAAAGCTTTCGACAAAGTGCCACATCAGAGATTACTGCTTAAACTAAAAGCCCATGGCATAGTTAATGGTATAATTAACTGGATAGAAAAATGGCTGATTGACAGAAGACAACGGGTAGTTGTTGATGGGGAGGCTTCAAACTGGAAATCAGTTTTGAGTGGGGTTCCACATGGAACTAATACCGCTGTACAAAACAATAGTTAGGCCTCATTTAGAATATTGTATACAAGCGTGGAGGCCATACCGCAAGAAGGACATAGATATGCTAGAAAGAGTACAGAGGAGAGCGGCTAAAATGATACCAAAACTGAGGGATCTTAGTTATGAAAAACGCCTAAAAGAATGTGGTTTAACAACACTCGAGACCAGGAGACTGAGAGGAGATCAGATAGAAGTGTTTAAAATATTGAATGGTTATGAAAATATTGATAGAAATATGTTTTTTTCAGTTAAGAAAGATAGAAAGACTAGAGGACATGAAGTTACATTAGTAAAGGAGCAGTGTAGATTAGACGTGAGAAAGTTCTCATTTTCACAAAGGACTGTGAATGAATGGAACAGATTATCTGATGATTGTGTGGGTGCTAGTAGTGTGAATATTTTAAAAAATAAAGTCGACACATACCTCAGAAGGGCTGGATATATGTAGATAAAAGGGTTGGACTCTCGATAAGCCAAAGGGCTTCCTTGTCCACCTGCCATCTAGAGTTAATTCTCTGGATGGCAATCATGTTAAATCTTGTTAAATTAAGTTACGCTTAAGTGAGTCACGTTTAATTCCAAACGTAGGGTTATCTGCTCAACAAAATAGCCTCGAAGCAGAAACAATTGCAATCGATAATGCGGGGAATTATTTCAGGCTGGTTCTAAATACTAGTAAATAGCACGTCGAGGCACATTATGATGTCTGTCGGATGGTTTGTCTCTTTAATGATGACTCTTGCTCGTCCCTGTTCACGATTTTTCCTAACGATTCTTGTATGTTGCTCTTCTGAGCTAGGATTCCTGAGGATATAGACGCTATAGAGGTTTAGTATTATTATTATTGTTGTTGTTGTTATTATTATTGTTGTTGCTGTTGTTGTTGTTGCTGCTACTGCTGTTTTTGTTGCTATGCTGCTGTTGTTGCTGTTGCAGCTGTGGCTGTTGTTGTTGCTGGTGTTGTTGTTGCTGTTGTTGTTGTTGTTGCTGTTGTTGTTGTTGCTGTTGTTGTTGCTGCTGCTATTATTGTTGTTGTTATTGCTGTTATTGTTATTGATTTTATTGTTGCTGCTGTTGTTGTTGTTTTTGTTGCTGCTGTTCTTGTTGTTATTGTTGCTGTTGTTGTTTTTGTTGCTTTGTTGTTGTTGCTGCTACTGCTGCTGATGTTGTTGTTGTTGTTGTTGTTGTTGTTGTTGTTGTTGTAGTTGTTGTTGTTATCATTAATATTAATTAAATTAGCTTGTAATTTTAAATGACGTGATGTTCTGTAATTCTTTATTTACTTGTTTTTGAAATCGACGGACCTTCGCTTTCAACTTTCAATTTGCGAGCGGTATCAACTTTCTACGTTGGTAAACGGGGCGCTGATGTTTTTATCCCTTCGTGTTGCGAATGCAAGTTTAATCATTGTACTCATCATGTATTTATGTTGTGTAATGTATCAGCATTTATTTTATCTTTGATCACAAGTATACCACCGTGTGAAGGCATGGGTCGCCAAGCAATCCCTCGACTTGTATTTGGGAAGCACCTATGGAGTAGAGTAACCATAGACCACTAATAACTTAACTAAAAGAAGACTACAACTGACGGGGACGAGGTGCCACATAACGGAACATGTTGTGCTTCACAAACATCGACCATAATATCGACAATGACGATGTTCACATTGTAATGAGTCGAAACATATAAAGACATGGAGATCTCCTTTATGCAGTATAAGATATGGTATGATCGTATTGTAGGGTCACGTAGCGATCGTGTACAAAGAGGAGCAATAGAACGAGAGACAGGCTGCAGAAGACGGGTGACATCAACAAATATGTTGATTACCACGATACGCATCTGGCTGCATGGGACCAGTAAAGGTGGAGACCAAATATCAGATCATCAAAACAGGTCCCCAACGATCACCCACAGTCGTGGGATAGGCAAGGCGCCGTCGAATGTTCCCCAAACATTACTTGAACTCAATTATACAAGCGATATACTTATTTATGAACTATATTTAATTTTTGTATTGCAAATAAAATATTTGAGCGATGCCAACGCTATCTTGCGCTTTATCAAAACTGACTGACTTGATTTTAAAACACATAGTTTTATGGTTAGAACACAACTTTTCACATTGCAACGTACGTCGCCTGCACATTTGTGCAGCGGTTACGCGAGGAACTGGGTACAGCGCGTGCACAGACTTGAAATTGTGACCATTATTGACTGGTGCCGACTAATCCGGGTGCACTTCATAATAGCTCTTGATTACCAGACACTGCCTTTACAAGTACCGTAATCCCCCAACCAACATGCACACACACACACGCACACACACACACACACACATACACACACACACACGCACACACACGCACACACACGCACACACACGCACACACACGCACACACAAACACACACACACACACACACACACACATAACTGCCAGTGTGTCTTCGCCTGACGAATGGTTTGTTTCTAGTAACCAAATCGGCGATATATAATAAATGGGTAACCAAATAATTTGTATAAAACGCATCGGTGTGCGTACGTGTTATATTTCACGACAGACTGTTCATTGCCATTCCGTAATCTTAGATGTACTGGTCTGGTCAGCAATTGTGTTCCGGTGCGGGGCAATTACGTATAATGTAAGCCGCGTGTTTAACCTATATGTTGATGTGGCCTAATCTAAGCTTGTGCTGGCTGGATTACTGTTGTTGGCATAGGCTAAACAAATCTACCAGTTCCTCGCCAGTTCAAGCGAACACGTTGTGTGGAGCGGGCCTGCAGTTTGCATCCCAAGGGTCCCAGCGTGTTTGCTGGTCAAGTACAACCTATACACAGCTATGGTATGTTCGTTTGATACTTAATCACGCTACAATGTATAATTGTATTTCATATGACTCTATAACAGTTAAGAAACAAGCAAGCATTTGATCAGTGGTGTGTAACTTATTTCTTTAAATCTCAAAATGCTAACGTTTGACCAAATAACATGCGCGCACACGCACACACACACACACACACACACACACACACACACACACATACAAACACACACACACATACACCTTAATATGGTATAATAAATATTGCATTGGGCCCTACTGAATATAGATGTATTATTAGTTTTAGATCATCTTTATGTTATAACTATGCATATGTTTCTTGTTTAAGTTTGAATAATGTAATTATAACCAGCTAGATGTTGTTACTTTCCAGGTAAGCAACATTTCAACAAATTAAGCATTTGGGTTACCAATACACCGTCACCATCCACTACAATCACCAACAACAACTATAACAACAACAACACTGCCACTGCTACTAATACACCATCACCATTCACCACCATCACCAACAACAACTATAACAACAACAACACTGCCATTGCTACTAATACACCATCACCATTCACCACCATCACCAACAACAACTATTATAACTATAACAATGCCACTGCTACTAATACACCATCACCATTCACCACCATCACCAACAACAACTATAACAACAACAACACTGCCACTGCTACTAATACACCATCACCATTCACCACCATCACCAACAACAACTATAACAACAACAACAACGCCACTGCTACTAATACACAATCACCATTCACCACCATCACCAACAACAACTATGCCACTGCTACTAATACACCATCACCATTCACCACCATCACCAACAACAACTATAACAACAACAACAACGCCACTGCTACTAATACACAATCACCATTCACCACCATCACCAACAACAACTATAACAACAACAACAATGCCACTACTACTAATACACCATCACCATTCACCACCATCACCAACAACAACTATAACAACAACACTGCCACTGCTACCAATACACCATCACCATTCACCACCAACAACATATATTATAACGACAACAACGCCACTGCTAATATTGTTGTGTTTATCAAAGTGCTGTTTTGTTGCCTTGGAAGTAGATAAACATTATTTTTGTTTCAGGCTGACGAACTGTCGCAAAAAGAGATTGATGGTACGTTACTTAGAAACATGGAACTCGGTTTCCTGACTTAGAAGTATTACAACTATGGTCCGCATGACAAACAGTACACGTCCTGTTGTCTCTGAATCCACGGTTTAGGGTATAACCTCCCTTACCTGTTTCTGGACAGTGTACTCGGTACTTCGGAAGACAAACTGCATCCTTCGTCATTTAAGACGAATTAACATGGACCTCGTCTAATGTGGGCATTTACAATTTCTGTTTTTGTGGGGCACGGTAGTCTACAATATTTAAAGCACTCGCCTGTTGATTGAGAGAACGATGGTTCAATTCCAACTGCCGCAGTTTTGAAGCGTGGGTGATATAATTCACCCCACTTTGCATGTGTCCTTTGGAAGAGACATTATACATACCGTTGGGCACTTCTAGCTGGTGTATGTGCCACAGGAAGTAAACGATTTCTTGCAGGGAATTGGAAAACCTGTTGTTGAATCACACATAATCCAACAGAAGGACACCATGACATAAATCAGTCGTGCAACTTGATCATCTGACTGCTGTGGCTTAATTAAATTAATATGTGTGAAAATTACAAACCTATTTGGACTTTTGCACGTTAACCAATCAAACTAGTAAAATAAATTGTGATGACGACTTGACCAAACTACCCGCACTTAAACCGTTCACGCACATGTTGCTATGTCAATTAACCTGATTTGTGACGGAATAAATTATCTGCGGTAGATTATCCCTTCGGCTCACCGATTTCTTGTTGCATCGTGGCGCCATCTAACGGTTTATGTAACGATTACTTTCACATGTTTGATACAGTAAAACGATTCCACGATGGTCCGGACATATAAAATACCCAAGAACCTCTGACAAGAAGGTTTGTGTTTTACCAAGATGACGATTATAGTACGGATAATTCGTGCCGTCAACTACGTTTTGTTCAAGAGACCCACCCACCTGTGTGTGTGTGAACTATTGCCTAGCAACAAGGTCCGTCAAGTCTTCACAACGGATGCCGATCATATGCAGCTGTCGGACATTTCGTCATATATTCGGCTGAAATTCTGGTTCTTATGTCTTTGCGAAAAAACATAAGGCAAAGTATATTAACCAAAAACTGCGTGCGGGAAATATTGATATAGCCCATGTCTCGCCGCTCTTGTGATGTCATGTTCATCACTCTACTTTACTACACTCCAATTCACCCCATTTTAGTATATTGCATTAAACAACGCGACATTACAGAACAATTACACTTCATTACATGTTATTGTTATATTACATTCCATTAATCTATTAACTTACTATTAATAATGTGTTGTAATAGTTTGTTTTGCACTGTTTCTGTTGTGTATAAATACATGTAAATAAATAAGTAAGTACATAAAAACAGTTTTAAAATTAACTACAACGTGTCAAGCTACAGTAGTTGTGAAGTAAATGTTAGTTAAATGACGTAATTATAATAAGATATTCCTACGAATTTGTTCGAACAGGTTTCAAAGAAGCGTTTATGCTGTTCGACGTCTGCCGCAAGGGGGCTGTGACGACAAAGGGACTGGGTCACGTGATGCGGTATCTTGGCATGTACACGGACGAGCAGGAGCTTGTCGACATGATAGACGAAGTGGACGCCGACGGTGATTACTCCTCGATTGTATTAGTATTGAGAACGTAATATAGTTTTGCTCTTCCGGGAAATCGTAATGGCATGGGCGGCGGTTGCAAATGGGAAAATGGTTGTGGTGATGGTGGTGGTGGTGGTTTTTGGGAGGTTGTTTTGGTGGTTGTACTGTTGGGAATGAATGAATGGAGTGAGCCGTCGAACGACGGATCTTGACCCGAGTCAGTTGTGCTTCATTTGATGACTGTGTAGGTCGATGCGCGAAGCGCATTGGCAAGCATAGATGGCACAGTCATAGGTGGTCATAGGTCCCTGCGGAGATTGATCGTTCTTCCGCTGCATTCTTTTGCTTTTGAGTTGTTGACGCCGTTTCTGTTCAAAGTCCCGCAGACCAGTCATGCAAATGTAACGCCAGAGAGGGCGATTGTTTTCAGTCTCTTCCCAGATGTTGTGCGGGATGGAGCATGACTTCACCGTGGCCTTCAGGACGTCTTTGTAGCGTTTTCGTTGGCCACCTCGTGAGCGCAAACTAGTCTTCAGTTGACCGTAGAAAGCGCTTTTAGTATTCGGTCATCCGTCATGCGGATCAAGTGACCACACCATCGTAATTGTGCGCGTTGGATATGAAACTGGATTCCGAATGTTTTGCATTTGTTCAGCACCTCGGTGTCTGGCATCATGTTTTGCCACTTAATTGATGCCTGCAATCTGCCGTAGGCAGCACATGTGGTATTGCTGATATGGCGTCGATATGGGATCCACACCTCACAACCATACAGCAGAGTCAACAGTACCACGGCACAATACACGTTGATTGTTGTGCTCAAGCCTACACCACGTTCATTCCATAGGCGCTTTGTTAGCCTACCAAAAGATGCGTTTGCCTTCCCAAGGCGGGCAGAAATTTCATCGTCAATCATTGTGTTTACAGATAACGTGCTACCCAGATATGCACATTTCTCCACAACATTCAATGGGAAGTTATCGATTGTAACGTTTGGTGGTACATGGTTGGTTCCAGATATTGGTTGAAACATTACTTCTGTTTTCGTTAGACTGAATTATGAGTCCAAAACGGCGGTCTGCTTTAGTAGAACAATCAGTAATTGCCCTAATGTCGACGATTGAATGTGCAATAAGGGCACCGTCATCAGCAAAGAGTAGGTCTCGTATAAGTAACTGTGAAGTCTTGCTCTTGGCTTTCAGCCGTTGAAGGTTAAATGTGTTCCCATCAGTACGAAACTGGATGTAGACACCGAACTGATTGTCGCGGAAAGCATCTTGTAACATGACGGGAAATATAATTGAAAATAGCATTGGTGCGAGGATGCAGCCCTGTTTGGTGGCATTTGTTAGAGGGAATGCATCTGACGTGGTCCCTTGATCTTGAACTCTGGCCACCACGCCATCGTGAAAGGAGCGAATTACACCAACAAATACGCTGGAAGAGCCAACCTTTCTCAGGAGTTTCCAAAGTTCAATTCTGTTGACTGAATCAAAAGCCTTCGTAAGGTCTACAAAGACTTGGTTTTGTTTGCGACACTTTTCTTGCATTTGTCTCATCGCAAATATCATATATGTGATACCACGCCCTGCGCGGAAGCCGCATTGGATCTCTGGTAGAATGTATTTGGCCATGCGCTATACCAATTGATTTGTTATAATCCGGACGAGTATTTTGCCAACTATGCATAGTATTGAGATGCCACGGTGGTTGTCGCAGATGGACCTGTCCCCTTTCGTTTGTAGATGTGAACAAGCGATGCATCTTTGAAGTCCTGCGGGACGTATCTGCTGTCCCAGATGACAGTGAAGAGTTAGACAAGTGTGTGCTTCATCCCTCTACGAGGGCCTTAAAGCAGTGTATGGGAACCAGTCAAGTGGAGCCACACCGCTCATGTGTGCCGATGGAACGACTCGCATTACAGATCCAAGTGAAATTCTGAAACGATGGGCTGAACATTTTAATGATGTACTAAATCGACCATCAATTACCTCATTAGCAGCACTCGATGGTGCTACACAACAACGCGTCATCGAGGAACTAGACGCGCGCCCTAACATCGAGGAAACCACTGACGCGACTAAAAACTATCAAGTGGAAAAGCCGCAGTTTCTGATGAAATTGCAGCAGAAATATACAAACACAGAGGGATGAAGCTCACTAAAGCCGTTGTCCTGAAGTGGTCTCACATTTCAGGCACATATATTCATATTGAGTTGTTTCTTGTGATTTCGACCGGAATGTTGGATGGTTAGTCCGCTGCGGTTTGCGAACAAGTCTGGGTGGAGCCAGCTTTGTTTAGGGAACTTTCTATATCCCCCTCCTCCATTTGGAGATAACAGTGCTCTCCTTGAACAAGGCTGCTCTGTCGCCTTAACAGGATACGACCGTCATTGGCAGGATACGACCGTCACAATAGGGCCGCCATTCGTGTAGGGTCATGACTAAGGACTGCCAGCTGCATCCTCCACCTGTCCCCGTTGCCATCTCCCCATCGCCGCAGGACTTGGTGTAGAGTAGTATGAAGAGAAGAGAAAGAGGTGAGTGATACTTAACCTGCGCCTGAAAACTTAGAGTGGAGTAGGTTTGCGCAGATCTATCCCACACACTTGATCTAGTCCCTCTTAATCTAGTGGCTTAGTTTGGCTAAGACAACTAGGCAGTTGGCGTCGCTGATCCGTACTACTTTTTTTGGTAAAATACATTTTTCTGCCATCATCGAATAAACTATTACATGACCTTTTGCCGGGTTCGGTGAAAATTCCACAAAACAAATGAGAACGTAGTCTCTCTCTCTCTCTCTCTCTCTCTCTCCCTCCCTCTTCCCTCCCTCCCCTCCCTCCCTCCCTTCCTCCCTTCTTCCCTTGTTCCCCCTTCCCTCCTCCTTCCTTCCCTCCCTCCCTCCCTCCCTCCCTCCTTCCCTTCCTCCCTCCCTTTCCCCTCCCTCCTTCCTCCCTCCCTCCTTCCTGCCTCCTCCCTCCCTCCCTCTTTCCTCCTTCCTTCCTCCCTCCCTTCCTTCCTCCTTCCTCCCTCCCTGCCTCCCTGCCTCCCTGCCTCCCTGCCTCCCTGCCTCCCTGCCTCCCTGCCTCCCTCCTTCCTCCCACCTTCCTCCCTTCTTCCTCCCTCCTTCCTCCCTTCCTCTCCCTTCCTCCCTCCCTCCCTCCTCCTTCTTCCTCCCTCCTCCCTCCTCCTCCTCCTCCTCCCTCCCACGTCCCTCCTCCTCCTCTCTCTCTCTCTCTCTCTCTCTCTATATATATATATATATATATATATATATATACCATAACTTAGGGTTATACACATATTGCACGTGTGCATGAATCTAATCTTTCAATGGTTTTAACACAAGTGTGTACTCTTCAAGAAACCGCCTGTGCGTATTGTATAAACATCTCAGACACTGCACATTTCACCAGCAACCAACCTGATTCGTTGTGAGCTAAATCAATTGGTGAGGGAATCGTAACGTTAGTTCACGAGATGAGCCAGCGGTGAGTCTCATACCGGAAACCGCTTAATTAGATTAATTGCCTGCGACTAACCCGATGACCTACAATTCTCATTTGGATTCTTTAGGCAACGCATTCGAATAAGCCGACTCGTTGCATAACATAAGCTGTGGATTATAGCAAGGTACTAACGCAAATCCATTGTGATGTCAGACAGCTATCTGTTCAATCATCAACGTCTCTAGACGTTGCATAGACACACATCCAAATCGTTTGTAAAATAATATAATTTAATAGTGGTATGCTTCATTTGAAAGTTTTGTACGAGTGACATATTTCCTTTGCAGTTTAAACAACCAGGTCGATAATCTAACACATGTAACGGACAAACAGTTGTCATACTTATATATATTACGTTTTATTTAACTTATTATATATATATATATATATATACGTAAACGTAATTTGGCACAATATAACAGTACGATTCTATGATAGAAACCATCAGATGGCGTACTCGCTAAAACCTATTTCAGACCTCAGAGACATTATAAATCTTTCCATTTCCCTGGCTTCCCCAATGCCCCGGGCAATACAGAACGACACTGCGCATGTCGTATTCCCTAGCATCAATAGCGCCATGCGTATCGCGGCGCATCTCTGACTGGGACGATCGAGCCAGTTGTGTCCCCAATGGCTGCAGATGATCCTGCTCTCAAATACGGAAAAGCAGAGGTTCGTCCACTCCCCCCTGGGAACCGACGGTCGTTACCTGCGTACTCCCCTGGACGAGGAGATAAATGAGAAAAGGGAGCAAGACGTGCCGCAACCCCGGGGAAAGGTGATTGAGCGATCGTTGAGTTGGAGTACGCTGAAAAGGATGCACAGTCCAACCTCGTTTTACGGTCACCCCGGCACAACAGACACTTCGCAATTAAAATCACTCTAGCTTAGCCCCGTATTATTTATTTAACAGTAAAGTATAGACATTATTAAGATATTAGTTCAGTTAATATGGTCACCTCGCTATTCGGGTCATTTTTTCGAGTCCCAAATGTGGCCTTAATAGTAAGGTTCCACTGCACAGTCGAATCTCGTTTCACGATCACCTTGGTAATACAGCCACCTCGTAATTAAGGTCACTCTAGATTAGTCAGTAACGCATGGAAAATTAGTCTCACGAATACGGTCACCTCGTCATCCAGTCCTCGGGATGACATTCAAAGTGTGGTTCCTCATTACAACGATGTTTCTTGGGTAGCTTTACGGGGCTTCAGAAAATTTAAATGCTACAGTTGCCAGAGTTTCTCGATTTCAATGTTGATCTAAACTAAAATGTTACTCTTCGTGTTTTATTTTTTATTTCTGTAGTATAGTATGTTCGTCGTCTGAAATTGCCACAACAGTGAGTGTGTGTGTGTGTGTGTGTGTGTGTGTGTGTGTGTGTGAGTGTGTGTGTGTGTGTGTGTGTGTGTGTGTGTGTGTGTGTGTGTGTGTGTGTGTGTGTGTGTGTGTGTGTGTGAGTGTGTGTGTGTGTGTGTGTGTGTGTGTGTGTGTGTGTGTGTGTGTGTGTGTGTGTGTGTGTGTGTGTGTGTGTGTGTGTGTGTGTGTGAGTGTGTGTGTGTGTGTGTGTGTGTGTGTGTGTGTGTGTGTGTGTGTGTGTGTGTGTGTGTGTGTGTGTGTGTGTGTGTGTGTGTGTGTGTGTGTGTGTGTGTGTGTGTGTGTGTGTGTGTGTGCGCGCGCGCGCGCGTGCGCGTGTGTGTGTTTAATTACGCCGTTATCTAATTCGCTAAGTCACGTTGTGATTCGTTACCTCAGTTTGTGATTACTTAGTCCACTTTCTGTTTCCCTAGCCCACTTTCTGATTCGTTTCGCTAGCCCATTTTGTGATTCGTTGGCCCACTGTGTAATTAGTTTGTCCATTTTATGATGATTTATCCCACTTTGTGATTAGATAGACCACTTTGTCATTCGTTATCGCCGTGTTTAGTTCATCCTAGAGCTCCCTGCGCAATTACACGTATTCGCCCTTAACCTCGCGTCATTCCAGGAAGCGCTACGATGGACTTCCCGGAATTCCTCGCACTGATGTCGAGGAAAATGAACACGGAGGAGATCGAGGACGACATAAAGGAAGCTTTCCGTGTCTTCGACAAGCAGGGCAACGGCTTCATCGCGGAGGGAGAGCTGCGACACATAATGGCCAACATCGGGTCGCAGATGACTAGTGAAGAAATCGACGAGATGATCAAACACGCTCCCGTGTCGGAGAACGGGATGGTCGACTACGAAGGTCAGTCTTTTCAGAATGATATTTGCATGTGTTACGTGCTCTTATATTTACGGTGGATAGTTTGAACATTTTTTCCAGGGGGAAATGTTTTAAAGGCATTTGAGTAAGTTCTTGGTCAATATGTCTGTTTTACAAAGTTGTTCTGTGTGGCAAGATATGTTGACTTTACTATTAGCAAAGTGACGTAATAATGAATGTGGAACTAATTTTAACTGTTCACCGATATGTCCACCTATTTCCTCTCCCTTTACAGAGTTCGTCAAAGTGATGATTGGAATGCGGCTATAGTGGCGTTAACAAGTACTTCGAACATCTCCATAAACATTCTCCAGTGGAGATGTTCCGTTGCAAGACGTTTGGTAATAATTATTTGCTCGATAGTATATTCTTATAGTATTACGACACCAATATACATATTGTGTATGGAATTATTAAATAAGTTCAAACAAGGACATTGTATTTAACTCTCCGGCAATGAAAACACTATAACTGCCCGTTAGGATTTATGGAATCTATCAAAGTTTGCGTCACCCCCGTGTGGAATATTGTGCGAGTAGGGTGTACTTGAAATGGGGCGTAGAGGGAGAACAATTGTTCA
>CM034534.1:24059042-24062145 GCA_020002185.1 Paraescarpia echinospica | reverse complement strand
ACCACAGAACCGTTGCCCTGGGTCGAACCGTTGTCAGATTGTTAGTGCGTGAAATAACTGCCCAGGGTAAATAACGCGGATTAACACGATTAAATGGTGCGGCGTAAACTGCGATTAGGAATCGGTAGAGTACTAGGCAATAAAGAGATGACGTCAACCGTAATTGGCGCGTTTGCGTTCGTGCCATTTAAGGCAATATCCACACTCGGATACTAATTATACAACGCGCTCAACTGATGACGATATGTTTCATGCTTCAGGATGTAATGTCATCAAACCATGATTGAACGTTTATTGGAGCAGTATGTTTATTGACGCCATAATTTTAGTCCCATATTTGACAGCGCAATAAACCTTTATATTTCGTCATTGATGTGCCGAAAGATTTATACAGTGTAGTAGAACATCGAAGGCGATTAGTAACGTTAATTACGTCAGTGTTCACAATGTGACAGAAACTGAACAACATGTTGCAAATAACGTTCTGTTAAAATGTCGACGACTGATGAATATTAGCGAACAATACGGATTCCGAGCACGGTAAATTCCGCGTAGCAAAATGCTCGTGGAAATCTGTTGATGCAAATAAATTCATATCCGATATCCCCCGTGTTAATCTAAGCATGTTATACAGTACATGTACTCGATCGACGTTGTTATCTGCTGCGAGGCTTTGTTCGTGCATCGGGAAGTAGAATCAGAACCAGAATCAATTTATTATTGTTAACTTTTCAGTTAGATTGTATATACGTTCGCGATAATATACGATACCACACACATATAATATTATGCTATAAAACACAAAAATTACGTTAAAATAATTACACAACATGTTGTACATATATAATCAAATAATGCAATTACATTAAAACCACACTTCAATAAATTCACCAAAACGATCCGTGAACACGACACACTCGATATGAAGCACTATATATTAACACTTTTGCATTTTAATTACATTTTAAACTTTCATTACACAATTAAGATATTTTACTTACATTAAAACGCAATAAATTACTTTGAATGTTAAAATAAATTATTTATTAAGACATTAAAAATAAAAACATAAATGTTATGACTGTGTTTAAACGCCATGGTATTAACAAGCTTTTAAACGATTTGGGATCGCCATTGGAAAAGCTAACTCAATAAATGACGTAGGCGCACATGGAACATTTCGGGTGTCTGTTGGTAACATATTCATTTTGTGGTCACCACAAGAACGTAGACAGTGAATATGAAGAACTGGAAAAATGGCTAAACCAACAGTGTAGCAGGGTATGACCTTGTCCGACTTCAAGATTTATGGATGCCTGTTATGCAGAACCAGCGACGTATTTAGTATGTGGTTAGACTGGTTCCCTTTGTCACCCCCATGCGAGATCTTAAGCATAAACGCTGAGCACTTGGACATTTACAATGTTGTGACGATAACGTTTTGGGCATCGTGAACTGCCTGGTTTGTTTACCGCTAACGAAACTAGGATGTTTCTTGCTGTTACAATGCGAATAATTTAATTTATTGTGTTTATATTTGTATGTGTGTGTGTGTGTGTGTGCGTGCGTGCGTGCGTGCGTGCGTGCGTGCGTGAGAGAGAGGGTGGAGAGATTGATGGATGGAGGGAAGGAGGATTGAAGGGAGCGGGGAGGGAGGGAAGAAGGAAAAACGAGAAGGAAGGAAAAATGAGGGAGGGAGGGAGGGATGGTGAAAGAGAGAGAGAGAGAGAGAGAGAGAGAGAGAGAGGGAGACAGACAGACAGACAGACAGACAGACAGACAGACAGACAGAGAGAGAGAGAGAGAGAGAGAGAGAGGAGAGAGAGAGAGAGAGAGAGAGAGAGAGAGAGAGAGAGAGAGAGAGAGAGAGAGAGAGAGAGAGAGAGAGAGAGAGAGAGAGAGAGAGAGAGAGAGAGCGGAGAGAGAGAGAGAGAGAGAGAGAGAGAGAGAGAGAGAGAGAGAGAGAGACAGACAGACAGACAGACAGACAGACAGACAGACAGACAGACAGACAGACAGACAAAGATAGACAGAGAGAGAGAGAGAGAGACAATTTTTTTTTAAAAGAATGAGACACAAAGACGTTCCCAAACAAACATCGGACGTACGTTGCAGTGTTTTTATGTGCTTTACTCACAACGAACCGCGCGGCCCTGACGCGGCGTACACCTACCCACCCCCCACTTCATCAATGATACATCGCTCTGCAACCACTGCGCCACTGCCTGCAAATGGGCTCGTCTCTAGCGCCACGGCGCCGTGCGACTTGCCAGTAGAGTTCGCGGGTTCGTCTCTCCCAGAAGTTACAGAACAAAGACTGCCAGGAAGCAGTCATCAATTAGTTAGCGTGCGGTTACACCCTGGGAATTGGTACGGCTGGAAAAACCGCCGCGTTTTTTAACATTTAATTAATGTGATGCCGCTAGCTTTCGTCAGTTGCTGCTGACGTTGGTCGTAGCTTGGCATGAACGTACCAGTAGATTGGCATTTTGCAATTGTATTTACATTTAAATTTAATTATCACTCCACAGTTCATACACGACTGCATGCACTCTCGATCAGTCAAGGCTTCCTTGTTCGCATGCTGTCTAGAGCTTGTTAAATATTGATTAAAAAAGTACAAATTACGTTCCGTTAAGACAACACTGTATATCGGTAGCGTTGAAACAGACACGAACTACTACAGTGCTGTACATGTATTAATGCTATATCAGTTATTTAGATGCAGTATTTCTAAATGATCAGCTGCGTTGCGACTGTGTGTTTTCATTCCAAAATATCCACCAATTTATGTCAAGAATAACACTAAAACAAGATAACAAATCACAATTGTCTTGCACCGTTACGCCTAGCCCTGTGGTTTAAATTCACAAATCCCATGATGGCTTCATATAATATTCTGCCACCCGACTGTCGTTCATTGGATTACTTGTTCCATTTTTGGTTCTGACATTTCAAATAAATCACTATAAATGCATATTAGCGATTCGTCAACGCGAAAATTCGGCCGGTTCCAATTTTGCAGAACGTACTATTCCAGCCAATTTTTCTGTCGCCCAAATGTCAACTAACCGGCCCTTCAATTCCAATGCTATTTATTGTA
>CM034534.1:24014042-24054042 GCA_020002185.1 Paraescarpia echinospica | reverse complement strand
GGGTACATTTACGTATTTGTGATGGTTTTTCAACATAATATGTTGGCTAGGCTGTATAGTTGGATAACAGATTAGAAATTATGTTTTTAAACTTTATCATTTACCGGTTTATGACGATGTAAAATCTGAAAACAAATCATACCGTAAAATATCGGTCTGGCGGTAGATTTCGGCACTAAAAGACCGTGAGATTATCCCAAGAAATTAGAAAAAAAGCATGATGTCTTGAAACCTCTGGACATATGAGTGTATGGGCCATTCCCTAATATCGCCAGCGTTCGCATCGTTTTCTGCAACAATGTGTTACGCAACCCCCAGGGGACGTAGGTTTGTCAATTTTTTGTACGTAGCAGAAACAAGACACAAATTAAACAAAACCATGCTACAGCGGAATGTCAGTTTTCAAAGAGGAGAACATTCCGTAATGTAAGACAGTCATCCTGTTACACCAGTGATGTTAACGACTGAGACAATGGAGAGTTCCTACTCTCTCCGCTGTCGGCACCACCAGTCATTGACTTTGTCGCTCGTACGTCTGTTGTTCGCGATAAAGCTGTGGCCACTGAATGCGCTACGTCTGCTATCGTTGCTACTGCTACTGCTACTGGTATTGATAGCGTAACCGCTCGTTACTCTGCTGCACACATGGTTACTGGTGATACGGCTTCTATTGCTTTTGCTAATGCTACTGTTACTGCAACCGTTATAGCTAACGCTATTGGTACTTCTATTGCTACCGTTATTGCTACTTCTATTACTACTAGTATTGCTACTTCTATTATCACCGTCACTAATATTGTTGTCGATACTGTTACTGATATTACTACCGACACTACTGCCGATATTGCAACTGATATTGACACTGCCATTGGAACTTATTCTGCTGCCAATACTGCTACTGCTACCATCCAGACATGTCAAGTTGCCCGTAATGTTTGTACGATCTTTTGGATTTATTCTGGAATACCACCACATGCCGCTTTAATACGGATTTGATTAAATTGAAAGCATCGTCATCAAATGCATTTGTTCATTACATAATTGTATATATATATATATATATATATAAACAAACACAAATATAGTAATCGAAGAACATAAAGACTTCAGGCGAAAGCTGACGGAATGTGCGTGAAGTATTCTCTTAGATATATTTTAAACTAACCAATATGAAATGATGTACATATTTATACGAAAGTTACAGTCGCAAATACGAACGTAAAGGTAAAAGTAAGTTGTTATTCATTGTTATTCATTGTTACTCATTCATATAGCTATCACCACGCCACCGTGTGTGTATGCCGACTACTGCTAGTATTCCTGCGTATTACTAGCGGGGAGTAGAACTCGACCTTGAGTGACACGCACACACAGAAGGGCATTATCTGTCCAAAATAGGCTTAGAGAAGATCAACACTTTTTGTTTTCCAAGACTTTTACCGTGACAACAGTATTGCATACATTACCATACATTACCACAGGATGTAGCGGTGTCCTTGGCACAGCATCAAGCACAGGCAATGTGATCTTGTCAATTATAACAAAGCTACACACGTATTAGAGTATTACCTACGGTCTACAATATCAACCAGCATCAAGCACAGGCAATGTGTTCTTGTCAATTATAACAAAGCTACACACGTATTAGAGTATTACCTACGGTCTACAATATCAACCAGCATCGGGCGTGATGCAGTGTTCTCTATATCGTTTTGCAGAAGCTACATCATGAAATAGTTGTTCTTCTCCGCCACTGTTAGGGTGAAGAACGATTAAACAATTCCATCCACACCAAACAGCGGAGACTCTTAAGAACTGCCTCCCAGAGCCACAGCGATGGTTCAAAATGGACACGTGCACAGCACCGTTATTATTCATACCAACACACGGTTGCGCATCGCACTGTTTACTCGAGAGGATATCACCAGACCCGCTGCACACGTGCGAAATATACCATAGATGAGTACACAAAATATGAGAAAAAAGAGAAGAAGAAGATTATGATGATGTAAATGAAGACGAAGAAGAAGAGGAAGAAGAAAAATACCGGTATACGTCATATAACGATACCGCCGTTCCTATAGGTACGACGCGTTGTTACTACTGATAGTATAGCAGCTACTACGGATACTGTATCGATACCGCAACAGCTGCTACTGCAACTGTTACGGCCAGTAGCTCACTGTTATGGCTACAGGCTACAGGCTACAGGCTACAGGCTACAGGCTACAGGCTACAGGCTACAGGCTACAGGCTACAGGCTACAGGTTACAGGCTACAGGCTACAGGCTACAGGCTACAGGCTACAGATGCACACACACACGCACACTCGCACACACGCACACACGCTCACACCCACACGCACACACGAACGCACCCACGCACGCATACACGCACGCGCGCGCGTTATTGTAATGTGTCGTGTGTATGTGTATGTGTGTATGTGTGTGTGTGCGTGCGTGCGTGTGTGTGTTTGCGTGCGTGCGTGTGTACGTGAGTGTGTGTGTGAGTGTGTGTATGTGTGTGTATGCGTGTGTGCGTGTGTGCGTGCGTGCGTGCGTGCGTGCGTGCGTGCGTGCGTGCGTGCGTGCGTGTGTGTGAGTGGATATGTAGCCGGTAGTCGTAACAGTATTGTGTTTGTATATATATACGTTTTATTTATATATATATATATATATATATATTAATACTGATAATGATAGCCTAATGTTCCACATGATATTATTATAACATTAGACTTTTCCACACAAAAGCAATTCAACCGATATGGTCCGGCAATCAAACGTCCTTTTGAAGGTGGACGGTGCATTAAGGTCTGCACGATGTTTTATTGCATATGTGTGATCATCTAACCTTCTAGGTCAATAATCCGCCTTGGCACCCTTGAGCGTTTTTGTAGAAACCCATTAATATGCAAATTTGGTATCGCCAATAAAATATATACTACTTTTTTAATATCGCGAATTGCAAACATCCAAACAAACTAATGTGTCCAAACGCATGTTTTTAGGGTATCTGGTTATGATTATGTCAGTGAACAAATCATGGTATGCAAATTTGTCACATGAATATGCAAATTAGCTCTGACCAATATAACTTCACGCTGTTCGTGTGTATCTCCTCAATAGGTAAGCGGTAGGCACTGCCTAACGCACCAACTTAAATGTATCCTTCCCCGTACGTGCAAACGCCCAAATGGTGTATCATTTGAAAGCCCAATATATCGCCATCACAACGAGGCCTGTCTAAGAATTGCCAGGTGATGCAGTAAGCGTGACACCAAAGTCAAACAAGGTCAACATCAAATGATAAATTTTCGAACTTGTGCGATTCCGTCTTAAAATTACAATGGTAGCATATATACTTTATTTAAAACCAAATTGGGCATGTCATATATTTTTGGAAAGCTTTTTGTCTCCCCGTCACAATGAGATATGACAAGGAGCTGTTGCTGGAATAGTAAGTGTGGAGCTAAGGTCAAACAATGTCACCGTGAAATCATTAGTATTCGAACGTCTGCAATACTGCAAACTCATAATGTTATAATAACTCGACTACTATGACTTGGAGGTGTCAGTTGATGGAGTTTGTGTGGAGCGACGATCAAACGGTATCACTGTTAAGTAATAAATATTCAAAATTACGCCATCCCGGAAACGTTATACAAATCCAATGGTGGCTTGTATACGTTACCTATCTACTTATGGCCATGTCATATACCTGTGGAAAGCCTACTGTCTCCCCGTTAATACGGTATACCACGGGGAGCTATCAAGTGGTGCAGTAAGTGTGGAGTGAAGGTCAAGCAATGACATAACCAAATGATGAATGTTCAAAACTGCGTTATTCCGCAGACGTTGTGCAATTACAATGTTTGTATATATACTTTGTCTACCTACACTAGGCCATGTTATACACCTATGTGTACTGTATCCTCGTCAAATGGAGGCATGGCATAGAGTTGTAAAGTGGTGGACTAACTAACTGAGGAGTGAAGGTTGAAGGTTGAAAGTCACTGTCAAAAGATACATCAACCAACATCACCGCGTTTGATGAGCATGCAGACATTTTTGTTGTTCCACACATCATGAAGCACGTAATTCACTCCAACAATATTGGCGTCGACCGGGATATGTACCTCGTCAGCAGGATCAAATAATCCACAAGAGAGGCGTGGTGACGGGATTCTGAGGAAATTAACATGGAACAACAAGGTGCCAATAAACTGGAAATATTTCCATCGCGATGTTACCAACATACAGGAGCTATTTGCATTTCTCTCCATTAAGGTTGCAAAGCTCCACTGTCTAGGTTGAAAGGAAGTGTTTGACACTTCAGACCCCTCAGCCATCGTCACTAGTGCAGCTATGACATGCTACATCCAGTATGACCATGAAGAACCTGGCACGCAACTGTTGATCCTTGTGCAAAATGCTTTGTGGAAAAGGGATCAAAGCCATGCATAATTCGCAATGTGTTTCCGATCTTTAGGCGTTATGTGCTTGTCAAGTTTATATCCAGCGGCATACATTTGGATAGGCTTTGGGACAGGCAATAACGTTATTCATCTTAATGGCAACGGCATCCATCATGCTCTGGGAAAAGACCTGTCTACGTCATTGCCAGTTGTCAATAGCACGGGAAACCCATATTTCATACCACGAAGGAACCACATAATTCACACATCCATTTGGATCTGGATTCGCGACACTTCAACTCCTGGAACGCATCACCATTGCCCTCTGTAAATAAAGTTGTTGGTCTCCGTTATCAAGGCAATGAGAAAAATATTCTGTCAAAGGAATAATATTACTAAGATATTCCAATAACTGCGGATGCTCTTGAGCAGTATTCAGAGCGCACAGGGTAACAAGCTTTTATTTGGTTGACCAGTCAACTGGTTCATCAACAAACGCCCACTCAAATGGCTGGGGTGGACATAGGGCGTGAAGAGGCACAAGAATATATCAGTTTGTTAATAAAAAAAATATTTTGACACAAGATTGAGTTTATAACCATCAAAATGACATTCAAATTCAAAACTGTTGATGGCATCCACCAACATCTATTTTCCCATCCATGGCTGATGCAAAAATGCCGTAGAAATATAAAATCACCTACAATCTGCGGAATGGGACAATTTCGAAAATGCATCTTTTGATGGTGACCTTGTTCAACCTTCACTCCACAGTTAGACCACCACTTTAAAATGTCATGCCAATAATTTTGACGGGGATACAATACGCATAGGTGTATAACATGGCAGTGTAGGTACACAAAGTAGATAATTATGCAAACATTGTAATTGTACAACGTTTGCGGAATGGCGCAGTTTTGAACAATCATTGTTTTGTGATGACCTTGCTTGATTTTCACTCCACAGTTACTGCACCACTTGATAGCTCCCCGTGGTATCCTGCACCACTTGATAGCTCCCCGTGGTATCCTGCACCAATTGATAGCTCCCCGTGGTATCCTGCACCACTTGATAGCTCCCCGTGGTATCCTGCACCACTTGATAGCTCCCCGTGGTATCCTGTATTTACGGGGAGACAGTAGGCTCTCAAAGCGTATATCACAAGGCCATGAATAAGTAGATAACGTAGATAGGCTATAAGCCACCATTGTTATTGTATAACGTTTGCGGGATGGTGCAATTTTGAACATTTATCGCTTGACGGTGACACTGTTTGGTCACCGCTCCACACAAACTCCATCAATTGACCCCTCCAAGTCATATCTAATTTTGACGGGAAGCAGTTGTTCTTTCGCGATATATGTAACATGTCCATAGAAATGAAGTCGATACAGAGTTAGTGTAACTTAATGACGTTCGCGTTATTGCAAAAGTTCGGATATTCATCATTTCATGGTGACCTTGTTTGACCTTAGCTCCACACTTACTATGCAGCGTAATAGCTACATTTCGTATCCCGTTTTGACCGGAAGAAAATAAGCTTTCCAAAATATATGGCATGGCTATTTTATTATTATTATTATAAGTAAATATGCGACCATTGTAATTATAATATGTTTGCGGAAGCGGACAGTTTCTAAATATTATAATTTGATGGTGACCTCTTTGACATTGTAGTCGCTAGTTCTACGATAGGCTTCGTTGTGATGGGGATATGTACGGTTTTCAAAATATATATAATTTGGGTGTTTGTATGTGGAGGGGGGCATTTAAGTCGGCCCGTTAAGTACAATGATAATAATTACTTCTCATGTGCCAATATCCTCGAAACTCAAGCTTAGTGGCGCAACAGAACCAAAGGATTAAGCAATCTCGTTATCGCATACAATGCGTGCGTCGTCAATGGATGAGATGGATGAAAGTGCTGGGAAGCAAAGGAGGATAGGCAACATTAAAAAGATGGTTTGTTTAGACGACGGCGAAAGTATTGCCCATCACTATTGAGGAGATATAAACGAATATCATGAAGTTATATTGGTCAGAGTTAATTTGCATATTCATGCGACAAAGATGCATATTATAATTTCTTCACTGACGTAATCATACCCAGATACCATGAAAACATGCGTTTGGACACATCATTTTGATTGTTTGGGTGTTTGCAAATCGAGACATTCAGAAAAGTAGTATATATTTTAATGGCGAAACCTAACTTGCATATTAATGAGTTTATACAAAAATGCTCAATGGTTCCATCTGTCGGATTATTGACTTTGAATGTTTGAACAACTCAACAATGCAAACAAACATCGTGCAGACCCTAATGTACGCTTCACTGGCCAACACCCGGACTAATATAACGTTCACTGTTAACAGGAGCATATTTTTTACTTCTTACTGGGGTCGTTCGAGGAAATCGTCAGTACTTCCTGATCGTCGTCGTAGCATCATAGTCAGACCGTAGGCCAGTCAACCCGGTCGCGTACAAGTATTGATTGTTGTCCACCCGTGGCGCCACTAATCGTATTGTCAGGTCGCCAGGGTGCGCTAGTGGCGCTCAAGGAGAACACAGCGCTAGTACACGTAGTACAAATCTGGCAATTGACAACCTCTGTGCAGTGACAATTTCCAGATATGCCACATTGCTTGGAATCCCCGCTTGCAAAACGCATTTGTGGAATTATCGTGGGAATATGACTTATTACGTATTAATATAGATTTGCTTCAAATGTAAAATCCATATTATATTACATTATTTGTTTTTGTTTTCCACAGAAGTATAACATTCCACGATACGCTGCGGCGGTCGAGGAGCATAATCATTGATGTTATGTAGATTTCCGTCAAAGTTTAGCAGATTTTGTTTGATGTAAGCCTAGGTCTGTTTTATTGTCTGATAGCCGGCGATACTCTATTGAAATAGGAAGATATAGCATGACCAGTTGACCTATGAAACCCTTCATGCGGATTTTTAGAGCCGTGGAGCGCGGCGTTGAAGTAGTTACAGAATGCGACTCTCAAGCTACAGGTTCTGTTTTCGAATCATCTTACTGCCTTTTCGAATCTTGTGTAAGTTTGTTCACGCTCCGTTGCCCAAGTTCACTCAGCAGTATTAATGAATACGCGGCTACATACAATGGTGGAATTTTTTTTAGGAATTGTCTTCGCGCAGTAATGTAAGCGTGGCTGAATGCTTCCTATAGAAGTCGATATGGTGTGCGAGTGAACAAATGTCAGGGAGTAAAGGTAATGCCCTGTGAGAAGTTCCAATGACTGGATACCATGTTATATAAGAACTAACCTTTACTTTATGTAGGACTTTACTTTGTATAGGACTTAAGTAAAACATTATGCATTTCAATCCACACCACGTGGCATTTCAGAGTGCAATAATTACAGGGTAGACAATTAAAACCGTCTTTACAAGGACGTGTTCTTATATACAAAGTTGGAGGGGACTTTCGTGTATCGCTTTTCCCCAATGAGAACAATGTCATCCTCAATCCTCTCCCTTACTACTTTACCATACCATTGTGTTGCTTATATAGGATCTTGCTATCTGGCTTTGGGCGTGCATGTTCTCTTAGGGTAATATTGAAAGGGAAATACCATTGGAATAAAGTGGAAACATCTTCAATGGAAGGACATTTATTAGGACAAGGGTTCAGTCAAGTAAAGGCTGATTTTCTGAAGGAGAGCCACAAATAGACACAATTCGTATTAACGTCGTGTCGTCTCCGCAAAACAGTTTTACCAGGGCACACCAAGTTATGAATAATACAAATTGGTCCATAACAGAGCAGTTTATTGATGCGTGAAATATCTACCACTAAAGTGTTGATTTTGATACATTTGATACATACGCCATACAACAATAAATGAACTTCTAAATGTCAGTACACTTGTAAAAAGAAGCTTTCCGACATATGAACTATCCCCTTTCACATTACGAGATACGCAGGAGCATCGGATTGCATCATGACGAGACGGCGGCCCGTGATAGGGACTCGATATCTGCTGCAACATATCGACCAAGGAAGGACGTTCCAAGAAACAGATGATCCCAGTATACCACGATGTGTATTCTCTGATACCTACACAGAAGTGTTCGATGTCGAATATCTAACATTTCTGGGTAAGACTGAGCCCGTTGAGACGGCATTCACATTCATATTTGGACCCTCGCAGCGCAGGATTTAAGACTGTGGAGGTCCCTGGACAATGGTTGACCGGTCATCCTACTTTAACATTTCTCCCTACCTACAACACTATGGACTTCACAGCACAATACCACTTTTTAATTTAGAACAGATCTCTGCATTATAGAACAATTTTTTTTCAGAATATACACTTTGTATAGAAGTTTGTCCAGTTTTCATACTCCACGAAGGGTCACAACAGGCTTTTCATCACCTGCATTTATATGACGCCGACGCCACAGGGTTAATGACACAAAAATGACCGTGGAAACCCCATAAGAATGATTTTGTTGGGTCCCCTGAGCAACAACCCCTTCTACCCTGCACTAAAACTGGCATTGGACTCGCGTAGAACAAACGGTATCAGCACATCGAAACTACAACATGGGGATGCTGACACGAGATGACCATAGGTTAAATTGACGTTCTGTTTTGGTGATGTAAAACATAGCGGTACAATGATAATAGAAACATTGAGATAAATAAATAATTGCGACACAATTGCGACATACTAGAAAGAGTACATATTCGCTAATTGAATTGATCAGGCAGGTAAACGAAATAATGAGACAATACAATTACCTTGTGTGCCTACTTCAACAATAGCTAACGCCTAACGCTATATACCAGTAGCTACTTCGTGCAGCTGCTTATAAGACATTGCGTATAGTTTCTACGTTTGCATTTGTATAGCATTACTTGTGCACGTAACTAGAGGCACAGCAATGATGTGGTGTCATCTGAGAGTAACAGTCGCAATGTCTCTTCCAGTGGGATTAGTACCATGCGAGATACGGATAAGTGTGGCTAGGTCAACGTTAATCTGGTGGACATAATTAGTATCATTTCCTGTCCTAATCTCACTCGCGTTCATGAACTCGCCAAGACAATATTATAGGAGGGGGCGCAAAAAGTGCTGCCACCTCTCTGCCGCTAGGTAACCCAAGCTATGTAATCATTTTTAAGTTAATGGCGCCACCTAGCGAATATTGCAACAATATCAAGCGCATCCGGTTTTATTTATAGCAAACACTGTTATACTTGTTATGTAGCATGCATCCGTGTATGTGTTTATTCTTTCTTTCTGACCATTATTTTGTGGCAGTAACAAACCGGGTGACATGGTATACACATTAGGCTAACAATGCAACATTTTCATTTCTGCATATTTGTTCGTATGATATGTTTAAATATATATATGTATATATATGTATATATATGTAAATATATCACTCCTTATATAATGTCTGCCCTGATTCGGGGTAATGCCGCCTACCGGCAATCATTTGAAAGTAGTATAATATTCCGCGCAGATGTGAGGGGCGTAAAAAACTGCTGCCCCCTCACGGCGCTTGGATAACCGAGACAGAAAACGTGTTTGAAATAGTGTACACCAGATGGCAGTGCCTGTCCGAATATTAAGAGAATCCCACGTTGTGTCCCTGACGTATCGCTAAGCGCACTGCAGCGCCTTATTGACATAAATCGACAACAATAATACAGCAACAATAACAAGGCTACGGAGAAAAAAACCGGTCTGGCAGAATGTTGTATTTATCATTCTTTCCGAAAGATGGCGTAACTGGTAAGCTTAATTCGTAAAGTAATTACATTTGCGATAGCACTACTGTTAAACTGGCGTTATGTTGGTAAGCGATTTAAACGATAAACATAATTAGATGTCAAATTCGGCAGATGAACACTTATAAATAACAACTTTAGAAACGTGTTCTGTAACGTCTACTGATTTCACTGTAGTGGAAAAGAACAGGGAACGCAGTGGATGGCTGCACCAATTTAAAATAAGTACACATGTGTGTAGGCTGGTTAACATGTCTCTGTCCATCACGGTTGGTCGCGCTGTACATGTAGTCCGAATCTAATTGGTTTCTGAACAAATTATATAGGGACTCTTCCATACAGCATAGCGTAGATAACAAGTGTAGGCTGGTTTCCTAATTAAAACAAGAAAACAATAAGTAATGATTGTAAGTATGTTTCATAATTTATGCGACCACAAGGTATGTGTATGTATAGACTTTGCCATAAAATTTCCCCCAGGCCATTTCGCGTTGTTCCGTGGTCTACATGAATAATGTCATCGTCTCCTCGCCATTGGCCATGCATCGAAAAGACGTTGAAGTCCACCAGCGGTCGGTTGTGGGTCCTGATGTAAACTTGAAAACTCGAATACGTCAGACTGACACCGACTAGCCGCGACATGGTCGAATGGTTTCAAATTAACGTGATTATGACGCCACGCTGACTTCGTGTACGGCGCAGTCGGTGTCAGTCGGTGTATTTGTGTAATCTGGATGAATCAAGTCTGGTCTGGTCTGGTCGGGTCGGGCGAAAAGTGCCAGTGTATCCCGGCCTGATGATGTGGCACGTCGGTTACAACTTCTTATTTCATTGAAGTAGAAACGAAAAATTAAAGCAGGGGATGTATGTAACTAAGGGATATTTTAAACTACCATTTTTAATTGTTCTTAAGAAAGTGCATGTGCCACACGAACAGCGTTTACTTACTTGATCATAGATCTTCACTTTGTCTTTTGATATGTTACTCGATAAATCATTGTTTTGCAAAGATTACCGGCCGCTATTGCGTACTGTAGGCTATAACTAATATCCTGCCACAATTGGGTGACAGGAAAACACCGTGTCATGGTTTCCTAATCCAAATAATTAAACATGTTTGCGTAATAACACAGTAGGCTGCATGTACGACGACAATTGGTTATGTGTAAACATAGGCTTAGCTTCACACAGATAATTTCGAATCGTTCCGTGGTCTACGTGAATAATTTCACGGTCTACACGACCGAAAACCGCCCTCAGCGACAATCGTCCGTTTATATTTCATGTTTTGCCTCACTTGACAGCCGCCGATGCCGATTTCATCGCCTCTGGGGAAAGCGAAAAATCAACTAAGCGGCGACAAACAACGGCTCACAATACCGCGAAATTGCTTTATAAATGCTGCATGCGAGACACCGCGGTTATCGTGACGATCACGCAAGCGCGCGGCCGCGCATGGTTTATTTATTAGGCCCGGACAATGAGCTGGCCAGATGGTGATACGCGTCGGTGCAATCGAAACAAATATTCCATTATGAAATGTGTGCCTGAGCGTTGCAGTGGAATAATGCAATACGAAGCGACATTGTAGCTTCCCCTGGGGTTGTGCGTCCATTCTACGGGATTCGGTGTTGACCACCAGTGGCTACACTCGCCCAGGTGACGCGGCAGCAACATTGACGTCATCACATTGTAGGCGTGTCTCCTCCTCGGCAAGTCAACAATAATTGTGGGCAATTTCGTTTACTCTACGTTGTCTGTCTTTCGGAAGAGATACTATAAGCCGTTGGTCCTTTCTATCTGGTGTTTGTCACAGGAAGTAAAATATCCCACACAGGGAAATGAAAAAAACCTGTCGTGGACTCACTGATCTGGGATCTCATTCTGTACACTCCCAATGCCAGAGTAATCAACCTACTGATTGTGGGCATTTACTGGAAGAAGATGGATAGTTTATCGGGATTGAATAATCATTAACCGCGTCGGCGTTAACTCAAATATGAAAATAATCTTTTGTTGCACTTACGTTGTGTGTTATCGTCATAATTTACAATGATTATATTGTTACCATTGTGTTACCATTATTACTAATATGATTATATTGTTACCATTGTGTTACCATTATTACTAATATGATTATATTGTTACCATTGTGTTACCATTATTACTAATATGATTATATTGTTACCATTGTGTTACCATTATTACTAATATGATTATATTGTTACCATTGTGTTACCATTATTACTAATATGATTATATTGTTACCATTGTGTTACCATTATTACTAATATGATTATATTGTTACCATTGTGTTACCATTATTACTAATATGATTATATTTGTTACCATTGTGTTACCATTATTACTAATATGATTATATTGTTACCATTGTGTTACCATTATTACTAATATGATTATATTGTTACCATTGTGTTACCATTATTACTAATATGATTATATTGTTACCATTGTGTTACCATTATTACTAATATGATTATATTTACGAATGCTCAGTAAACGATAGGTCGATAATACAAGCAAAACAACGAGACAGCATCTGGCATATTTTATGATTGCATAACGCATATTGCATGGTTATGCTATATGTATGATTTTCTTATGATTATCCTATGATAATTATATGATTATATCATCTTAGTCTCATTATTCTGGTTGTATTAGAATTACGGCACCATTAAGCTATATTTATGCTACGATTATAATATTATTATGATTGTTTTTATTATTTTATGATTATGCTACGATTATATTATGTCTACAGTATGCTTAGATCATGATTATATTCATATTATACAATTATTACGATATTATTACGTTGGGGTTATCATTCTTGTTATGACCGCGTTATTGTTATATCAGGATTATATTGTTACTGTTATATCAGGATTATATTGTTACTGTTATATCAGGATTATATTGTTACTGTTATATCAGGATTATATTGTTACTGTTATATCAGGATTATATTGTTACTGTTATATCAGGATTATATTGTTACTGTTATATCAGGATTATGCTTTTATGATACCATGATTACGTCATTACATCAAGACTACGTTATTATAATATGATTACGTTGTGGTTATGTTATGATAACGTCATGACTATGGCACGACTGTGCTCCGATCGTTGTGTCCTTCTCTTACGTTTGTCTTATATGGTTTGATTACTATATATTGTTATTTGATTATAGTATGACTATGATGTTTCCTCGTCAGACCTAGTAAAAGAGTTTGGTTATGGAATAGTACACAACAAGAATCGTGGGATCCCGAATCGTTCCATCACATTAGGACTTAGGGTACACCGGGGTAAAGCGGACACAAGTATTTTTCCGATGGCAGTAGCGATCTGCATAGGGGTTGGAACGGTGCGCAACACGGAAGATCTGAAATAGTCGTAACCGGTTTTTCAGATCTAACAAATATTTACGAATGCTCAGTAAACGATAGGGCGATAATACAAGCAAAACAACGAGACAGCGTCTGGCATATAGCACTGCATATTTTATTGCTAGTCTAACCGCACGCGCTACAGGTGTTTCACAAGCACAAGCGCACGCACGTGCGTCGGTTGGATGCGCAACGTTGTTCCCGCGCACTCCGCAGCGCGCGCATCACCCGTGCGGTGTAATGTCGAGAACACATGACGTCATTCGCATCCGCACACGTTCTATGTCGGACTCGGAATGTTACCTGTAACGGTTGAGCATTATTTATACAGAACGGACTGTGTCGGGTTGTCCGTTGGAGGTCTAGTGTACTAACAACAGGTTTTCGGGAGTCAACGGTAACAACCAATTGGTGAATTATTAGATGCATTAAAAGCCCTACGGAGAAATAACATGCCAGGATTCTCGATTCGAGAAACGTCAGCGACACGTCTGCCCTCTAGTGGCAATCGTCAACTCTACCCGTTATGACGAGTCTGACCATGGATTAAATCATTGGATGGCAGCGGGCTATGCAGACACTATCGCACCGCTATATAAATGCGAAAACATTGCAATAGGAGAAGATAAACACGTATAATAGTGACAAGTAAAGACGCACACAGATTTCATAACACGTTTTGGTAGCACGAATGTTTGGTCATTAGCTCCCTAGATGGCGCTGCGTGATCAACGACCCATATTTATATTAGCACGTCATCATTCACACTACGGGTGAACATTATTGCTATGTGCGATTAAAATGTATGTTTCCGAAAACGATTTCCACTCAAGGCAGGTTCAACTATGTAGTTACACACGCACTCCCAAACTATGGTAAAAGATCAGAACACATTTCACCGCCGCGTGTTGTTCCAAATAATTAAAATACGTATTAATATCGACACAGAGTACGTTGTTCGTTGCGTGCGAATAGAATTATCGACGCAGACGTGTTTCGCTATGGATGTTCACAGCCAATCGTCCGGTGTTAGTTAAAAAATCAATGTCGTATAAATAATTGAATACATCTGGGTGTTGGCTACGGTGTGCCACGTGGGTAGTTACAGAAATATTGGTCACGCGCGTCTATTGCGATGCACAAACCATGGTCTCATTCGCGGCGTCAACATATGTGCATGATGACAACATTCGTGCAATTATGATCACAGAGCCATAATTATGTTACTTTCTAAATGGGCGCGCACCGCCCCCTTGCAACACAGGGTCGACGGCGACTACGTATTCCCACGTTTGTGTTAGATTTCTGTATTTCAATAAACAATTTCGCAGTGCGTAAACCCGTATATGTGTAAGGTAAGCGTTCGTCGCTCGACATATAAAACATGTCCAAAACAATAGTCTGTTGCATGTACAATTCTCGGCCATTATTATTATTATTAAGTATATTAACGTGGATACAATATAGATCTCGGCATGCAAAGGTAGTTACTTCAAAATGTCAACGTATTACGATTAACGTGTGTACAATAAATTATCCAAGGATAAGAGAATAAGTTGAAAATATCATCCAACGTGCAGCTAGATACTTAATTACTACAATATAACCGTGATCAGGGCCGGACAATTGTTAATCCGTTCATGAGCACATGCATCGCCTCTATGACCAAGAGACAACGAATATAGGTATTAAACAAGACACGCTAAACTTCAGTTGTAATAGAAACCGTACGAACACGCCACACCACAGTAACACTCCGCGTTGCTTCGACAGTTCACGTCAAAGAAGCACGCGACAAAGATGGAAACATCGATTATATAACGTTGATGCAGATTTCCCCTCTCCGCGAGCGCGCGCAATTGCTTGCTATAGTTAATGTCCTGCCGTCAAAGTAATACACACCGTAAAGATATCACACGTGCTGCGCCAACTGCGGTTCGAATTCGAATTCGCATCAACTGTACCTCAGCAAGAATGATACTTAAAAGCGTCCAGCGTACTCACAAAGGAGGCGACGTAAAGCGAGGCCGCCAAAGGTAGAGATCGTGCGTCGTCTAACAAACATTTAGGTCAATTGCATAATATAAATAGATGGTAGAATATGTACAGCTGATGATTCGGAGAGGCAAACAAAGACTGTATATACGGAATGCTTGCATATGGCATCTTCGTTCGCGTTGCCTTCAGTGATCCTTTGAAACCATCATCTGAAAAAATTCTGTAAAAAAGAAGGGAGGCGCGCATTAAAGAATGTGAACGTGAGACAATGACAAAGAGGTCGTCTGTTTACATTATTCTGACTTGATGTGTTCCGCCATCATAGACTGGACGCACGTGACACATTTGGTAATTGTTACAAAATATAAATATATGTAGTACGGGCAATGGAGGATACACAATGTACAAAATGAGGAAGAAACTGTCGCTGTGTAATTTGTTCATAAAACGCGGGTTCAATGGGATAGTTTATAAAAAAATGTCTAATACAATCATTGTCATGTAGGTGTGCTTGCGTGTGCGTGTAGGTGTTGTGTGTGTGTGTGCGTGCGTGTGCGTGTGTGTGTGTGTGTGTGTGTGTGTGTGTGTGTGTGTGTGTGTGTGTGTGTGTGTGTGTGTGTGTGTGTGTGTGTGTGTGTGTGTGTGTGTGTGTGTGTGTGTGTGTGTGTGTGTGTGTGTGTGTGTGTGTGTGTGTGTGTGCGTGTGTGTGTGTGTGTGTGTGTGTGTGTGTGTGTGTGTGTGTGTGTGTGTGTGTGTGTGTGTGTGTGTGTGTGTGTGTGTGTGTGTGTGTGTGTGTGTTTTGAAGGATTTAGGCGCAAAATAAATTGCATTATTATAATTAACTACTCCACATTACTGTCGAATAATCGTCCCAAAACTAAACCTGAACAATACTGCTGTGCCTATTGAATCTGAAGCGCCACCATGCAGCCACACGTGGCGCCCGTATCGGAGGCTGCGGCTCGGTGCTCCTCAGCTGCGGCTGGGGCTGCGGGACTGATACGAGACGTACCTTCGTAGTCGATCTGCCCATCGCCGTCCGTGTCCGCCGCGCGGATCATCTCATCAATCTCGTCGTCCGTCATCGTCTCGCCCAGATTGTGCATCACCTGGCCGGGTTAACGAACAACAATGATGAGAGCGCCGCGCTAGATGCGCCAGACTAACTGTCGCTCACAGCATCATACAGCATCACATTCATACCCTAATGTCGTTTGTTCTGCAAAATAGCAAGTGGATAAGGACGTTTTTTGCATGTCGAGTGTACAACATTAAATAATGTTGTTATCTATGTGTACTCCGCTATCCTGTGGTAGTTGTCTGTCTGTCTGTCTGTCTGTCTGTCTGTCTGTCTGTCTGTCTGTCTGTCTGTCTGTTAATCACATTCACTCTGCTTTCAATTACACAATCAGCAGATAACTTGTTCCGTTGATTTACAGTTCTTGGTGAGAATGAATACTTTCTTATATATACTCTATACACAGCTCTGTCATCATCATTACCCCGAGCCATAGAGGTTGCCTTTCTTGTTGATAAAAATGTTCTATCAATATTTTCATAATCATTCATTATGATATAAACATCTAATGTCGATGAGAACATTACACACAGAAAAAGGCGGTAGAAAAAGAAGACCAAAGAGTGAAACGAAAAACGTTGACAGAGAATTTGATAAGAAAATGGTAGAATAATGTAAGATGTCTTCAAGGGGACAATGAAGAATTCGTGATGCTACCTCATCCCATCTCGTACGAGATTAATTCGTGATGCTACCTCATCCCATCTCGTACGAGATTAATTCGTGATGCTACCTCATCCCATCTCGTACGAGATTAATTCGTGATGCTACCTCATCCCATCTCGTACGATATTAATTCGTGATGCTACCTCATCCCATCTCGTACGAGATTAATTCGTGATGCTACCTCATCCCATCTCGTACGAGATTAATGAACTAATTATCGAATAAATAATGTACAACCATTAGGGCTTCGGACAAACATTTACAACATGGTGATGATATACTGAGCATCGTGATTTCATTAAATTAATGTGTATTGATTAACAGTGTCACGATGGTCAGCATACACACAGACAACCATTGCCGTGTCTTTTCGAATCAGATCACATCGCCGCAAAAAACAGACTGCGCGAATTATTTTTGTATTTAAAAACAAGTAAACAGGCACTGTGGTCAGGGCTATTGTGTATTTAAATCACTGCATCAACCGTCTTTTAATGAATATCGATCTTGGTTCGCAAAACACCGGATGTTGTCAAGCCCTCCTACGCCACTTCCGCCTGTTGTGATTCAAGAAAAGGTCTAGCTATATATAGCTAAAACCAGACAGTGCAAGTTTTAATGCTCACTGCTAGAGGTCGCCACATAATAATCTTTTTGTTCGTAACATATTTGTAAACGCGGTGTTTCGACACTGCCCGCGTAATGGTAATGATGACGTAGCTGTGTGTGTGGTGTGGTAAAGGAACATTCGCTCGATGTTAGGTCTTTTTAAAGGAGGGGGGAGGTAGGTTAACCAGTGCGCGAATGGCCTCATGCATAGTTGTCATACAAACTGTAAGCAAATATATGATATTATTGTATTGTATGAACCACGCTTATATAATTAGTCTTCTTGATCTCAATTAGGCAAATATATGATATTATTGTATTACGTGAACTACGCTTATATATTTAGTCCTGTTGGTCTCAATTAGTCTGACACTTTCCAATCGGTCTCCCGCAACTTCCTTGAAGCATACATTGAGCATACTGACAGCGGCGACGGGGTGGCGACTGTGTGAATGCGTGAGTCACTGAACGAGATAATAAGTAAGTCAGTGATGGAATGAATAAAAGAATGAATGAGTGAATAAGTCACTGAACGAATAAGTCAAAGTTACAATGAGTAAAGGAATTAGCTAATTAATGGAGGAATGGACGAAATAACGAGCGAATTAATGAACGAAAGACCGAACTAACGAATGAACGGACGGACAGTCAAATGAACAAATGAACAAACGAACAAACGAACGAACAGTCAAATGAACAAACGAACGAACGAACGGACGGACGGAAGGACAAACGAACAAATGGTTGGAGGAACAAACGAACAAACAGAGGAAAGAACGAGCGAATACTTAGAAAGAAAGAAAGAAAGAAAGAAAGAAAGTACGGAAGAATGAACAATCGGACGGACGCGCGGACGGAGAGACAGACGGATGAAAAACGAACGAACCAACCAAAGAAATGGACAACGAACGAACGACTTACATGCCGCAGCTCGTCGGCCGTGATCCGTCCGTTGCCGTCCTGGTCGAACTTGCGGAAGGCGTCCCTCAGAAACTCCTCTTTGTTGTCCTCGTCGTGAAGGTGACGAGCCATCATGCTGCAGAACTCGTCAAACTCGATTTGGCCGCTGTCTGCAACATACATAGAGCGCTAGTGTAAACGTAAGTTCTTATATTGCGCAGTATTCAGTCGTTAGGACTGCTCAAAGCGCTATACACTCTCTGACAGACCTGTTCAATCGAACACCATCTCGACCTCTCTCTGGGAAACGTTCAGCCACGCTGCAATTAGTACGCTAAGAATATTCTTAAACAAATATCCACCACTGTCTGTAGCCAGGCACTCCTTTATAGATGAGTGAACTGAAGCAAAGTAGAGTGAACGAACTTGCTCAAGATTCGACACGACACATCTGCCTAGTATGCCAGCGCTCTTGAGTTCGAAATCCAGACCGGGCAAGCATGTATATTTGGTGTAAAAACCTGGCTCTCAACACTGGTGACTATGTACCCCTCGTGACTTTCAAATCACGTTAGAGTCGGTCCCGTCAATATTTGGAACGTAACAGAACGACTGAGGACGACAAGCACTCTGCCAGTGACCGCCCTCATTGACAGCATAGAAAGGTCGGTCGGTTTGATCCAACATAGCAAACCGATGTTGACATGAGTTCGTTATTGCAACGATCACCGCCATAGCTACTTATAACTAACGATAACCAAACAGCAGCTAAATGACGTTGACACGAATTTGTTGTTGCAACGGTTACTGCCGTAGCTACTTATAGCTAAATTTAATCCAACAGTAGCTAAACGACGTCAACATGAATTCGTTGTTGCAACGGTCACCGCCGTTGCCACTTGTAGCTAACGTTATTCAAGCAGTAGACAAACGACGTCGTTGTTGCAACGGTCACCGCTATAATTACTTGTAGCTAACGTTAATCCAACAGTAGCTAAATAACCTCGGCGCAGACCTATTGGCTCGCCGCCAAAGTGATCAGTCGTATATCTCCATTAAATGGCGGACAGCTGTAATAACATGTCTACGTTCTGCCGTCATTCATCATCGCCAGCCATCAGTTCTCCGTGTGCTTTGTCACATGTTTTCAGCACACTCATTCTAGAATACGATCTCAGAAATCCCCGAACACCCGTTTTGCTGTACCAGTTGTCGTGTTTTATTATCGCCCTCTGTGGATCCGTCTAGACAAACATGGACAAGACCTATGTCCGCATGGCCGTATCTACCACTCGGATGCTCTGTTGTGTTTTTTAATAGCGCAAGGCATCATGGGTGTCATAAATTTCCGTCCCTGTACCCCCCGACTGTCGATACTATGTTTCATTTCCTGCTCTAGCAAATAGATGCGAGACACAATGGACGATTTTATTTATCCATGTTTCACAATAAATACCAATCATTAAAACGTATCCTCAAAATAGCTAATAAGACAAATTATGACGCATTAGTAATAGGGCACGAGGGATTTAAAAACTAAATGAAACAAAATCAAAACAATGTTTGCCACGCCCTCCCCTCTCTCTGCAATAATGTAAATTGCCGCACAATTCACTGTTCGTACGTGTGTAGTTTTGAATGCATACCGTGGCCATAGAGCCATTGTACGTCTTTAAAACATTAATTTCTTTAATCCACGAAACTGTTCGCACTTCCATGTGTGTATTGATGGTGTTGATGTGGCCAGGTATTTAGTGTCACAATAGTTTCTGGAGACCAATGTTTGCTATAGAGAGAAATGGTTCGGTTACATCGTATTGTGTATAACATGGGCATCAGGTGTTGTAGGCAGGGAACACAATCGCCGTTACTTATCCACCACCCACGGTCTACTGTTCTCAAGTGGCGTACACCCACCCGTGTTCAAACGTTATGAGGCACGGCGGCGTAGTGTTTAGAACATCGACCTATCAATCGGGAGAACCCGGTTTCAAATCGTCTTGCTGCTGCTTCGAAGTTTCGGCCTTGAGTTTGTGTGTGCGCGCGTGTGTGTGAGAGGGTGTGCGTGTGTGTGTGCGCGTGCGTGTGGCCGTGTGCGCGTGTGCCAGATACCCAGGCCTACAACTGAGTGAATTGACGCAACGTAGAATGAACGAACGAATTCGACACGGATTCGAACCCTGGTTCTCTCGATTGAGAGTCCGACGCTCTATCCACTGCGCCACTGCGCCACTGTGTACTCGTCATTGTCTCACTGCGAATGAACAAGGCGTGGACACCCGAGTCAGCATAGAAGCAAAGGACGACAACCAGACGTACGTCGTCCCCGCCAGAACGATGTTAGCCTTACAGTTGAAATTACTATGTTCCAATATGTTCTTAATCACCTCTCAGTAACATCCTTCTGGATTTTGTATTTGGCATTCTACAGTTTAAGGAAGAAGCTGGTGGGGAGTCGATTAACGTGAACCGGAAACGTCATACGAATGGAAGGAAAACAGCAAATGACGAAGAAATAGGATACCTGCACAATGGAAAAAAATACAGACCACGACTCCTATAGTAGAACAAGGCGTGGACATCCGAGTCAGCATAGAAGCAAAGATCGCCAACCAGACGTAAGTCGTCCCACAGAACGATGTTAGCCGTGGTTACAGGTTTCATATCACCTTGCACCATCACCACTTCGACACATCCCTGGGCGGTGTGACTGACTTCCTACAAGTCGCATAACATGTAATGATATTCCACTCGTTGATCTCGTTCGCAATAAATACACCTTTATTGCTGTGATCGTCACCGCCATCACCAGATGAAATTGCACAGATTTCTACGTGTTCAATCCAAGAGCAAAAACTGTAAAGAGTATGGGTTTGGCTGTTGACATTTCATTACAACCTTTGCGGACTGCTGTAACAGTGGGCCTTTTAATGGCAAATAGCAACACAGATCTACTTGTATATAAATAGTTTCCCGAATGTATATTGCTTTAGAATTTAGACATGTTTTAAGGGCCCCTTCAGTGTGATTGGCATACTTGAAATTATGTTCCACTGTGTTCTTATCCACCTCCCAGCAACACTCTTCTGGATTTTGTATTTGGCATTCTACAGTTTATGGAAGAAGCTGGTGGGGAGTCGATTAACGTGAACCGGAAACGTCATACGAATGGAAGGAAAACAGCAAATGACGAAGAAAGAGGAGACCTGCACAGTGAAAAAAGACAGATCACGACTCCTGTAGTAGGATTATGTGAATATACGTATATTATGTTGAATATGGAGGTGAGCGAAGAACGAGATAAATATATTGGGGGGGGGGGTCGTGAACACATGGTGAAGACGACAGTTTGAGATCACTAACA
The DNA here is from genome assembly GCA_020002185.1 of Paraescarpia echinospica. Classification (NCBI taxonomy): domain Eukaryota; kingdom Metazoa; phylum Annelida; class Polychaeta; order Sabellida; family Siboglinidae; genus Paraescarpia; species Paraescarpia echinospica. Next base: position 24,031,814 of record CM034534.1, on the reverse strand, counting down.
GATCAAGGAAAACAAAGCCGCGATGACCAATATCTTGACCAAACTAAGCCCGGGTTATAGCGATAAAGAGGAGAGCAACAGCTATGGTCTTTCCACCTACCATCGGCGTCGTGCATACGGATCTGTTCGTGGAGCTCCTCGTCTGTCGGATTCATCCCCAGATTGCGCATGACAGTGCCTAGTTCTTCCTTCGAGATGGCGCCACTGTGGTCTTTGTCGAACAGTTCAAAGGCTGCGCGGAACTCTAGAAACAGAGGGAAAAGAACTGTGTAAGACATTGACCCAGAAACCCACAATTGTAGCTGATGGGTTTATACATCTTAGCACCAAATGCAGTCACGCGCGTTACAGTAGGAATGCTATCATAGTTTATCAGAATTGTTCGACCTGGAATGCTAATATAGTTTAACCTACTGCCATATCAATAATGAGTATTAGAAATGTGGCGACACCGACTGGAAATGATCTTTTTAAGTCACCATCGCTACTCAAACTAGGCGCTTTGCACGTCAGATGCAACAGAGCAGCTTCCCGATCGGGCGTATGAGAAACACCAAAAGGCAGTTTATAAGAAAGCAATGTCATCGTTGACTCATTGCAGGAGTCCATGCCGGACGGATCACGCAGTTGTAGTTCAACTTTTAGCTAACAATGAAAACGCCCATGTTTTTCCAACGCTAACCGTGTCTACTATCAACAGGTTTGTTGGCACTTGTGTAGAATCCGGACTTATCCCGATATTGACGTTGTAATTATATTTTACTTACATTTGATACCTGATTGCGTTAGTAAAATCATTCCGCATCATCCCTAACATATTTATGTTATAAACCTGTTGCGTATTTGTGCATTTTGAGGCCCAAACAACGGTCTGGTGTGTGGCAGTCTGCGCCGCTGTTGCCTTGCCGCGCACACGAAATGAACAATAAACGGCGCGTGTTTATATAAACCGGACCCGTCTATCAGGCCAAAAAAGTGCGGTAAGATGCACTACTTATTATATATATATATATATATATATGTATGTATATATATATATTATAACACCGTAGGCATGCCTGAGATGGTGTGGACTGATGGAATTAATGCATTATGGTATTAATTATAAATACGAAATCGAGCAGGGTTCGAAATGTAGATAAGTGTCGGTTTGTCAATGTGACTGTCCCTATTCGGGATGACATTTGAAACAACCTTGTCTGCTCCACAATCCAAGCAACATCCAATCGAGTCGTGGTGGCAATAGCATTGATACACCCTGACAATACTGCCATCGCAAATGTACGAAAGATTGTTGAATAAATTGTTCTTTGATTGTTGTAGGAAAAAAGCGACATCAAAGAGCAATTCCTGGAGTCTCCGCTATATTGTGCGTGCGTGTGGGCGTGGTTGAATGCTTCCCGGAGAAGTCGCGACGATGTTCGAGTCAAAGAATGGTGCGTGTGTGTGTGCGTGTGTGTGTGTGTGTGTGTGTGTGTGTGTGGGCGTGCGTGAGTGTGCGTGTGTGTATAGGTGGATTTTACTGTTTGAAAGTTTCGTATTCAATCTGAATGTTTCATGGATTAAAAGAGGAAACATACAAGCTTGTTTTAGGAATTTGTTATGTCGTTATTTTCGTTCAGTCACACGAAACGTCAACCCAACCAGTATTGCAGTGCAGGACTGTAGCCTGACCTATGCGTGTGGCGTAATCATTGTTCGTTCAACACTGTATTAACGTATGTTTTAAGCTCCCCCGATCAGATGACCGCGCTACCTCGCATAAATGCGTACCGGGCGACCTCCCATAATGCATCGCGCCATCCGGCTGTTGACGCTTACCACAAACGGTCCACACGTTGGCGTCCTTTGCCGACCGAGTTGCCTTGCGCTATGATTTGCGGTTTTTGTGAGAATCTACTTTCGTACGCTGATAATGCGCATGCAAGCGCTGTCGGGCAAATTGTTTTACCGAACATTGTTTGATCGATTTTTCGCGCAGATCGCGCGCGCGATGCGCTATCTTTTCCGTTGTTATGGCAACGTGATTGTGTGATTACTTTAAAACCCGGCCGCGGATTGCCGACGAAAGAAGATACTAAGAAAAGTGTGTTTGTGCTAATTCGGACGGCCAAGAAATGGAGATGTTGAAAAGGTTTATATTTAACTCCAGCAGAATTGTTAATTCAACGAAAGAGAGAGAAAATGGAACATACTTGTTTTAGTGTATTGCATACCTACTGGCAGAGAGTCGTTAATGGGAGAAAGAAAGTCTCATTGTTATCATAAAATCTTTTATATGGAACATAAACTAATAATAATTATATATATATATATACAGAGAGGGAGGGAGGGAGAGAGGGAGAGAGGGGGAGAGGGAGAGAGAGAGAGAGGGAGAGAGGGTGAGAGGGAGAGAGGGAGAGAGCGCAGTATCCAGTCCACAGGACTGCTCGAAGCGCTTTACACTTTACTCCCTGGCAGACCTGTTCAATCGAACACCATCTCGACTTCTCTGGGATGCATTCAGCCACCCTGCAATTAATGCGCGACGAACTATTCGTACACAAATGTCCACCGCTGTACCCAAGCATACAGCGGAGTGAACTGAAGCAACGTGAGTGAACGAACTTGCCAACAATTCGACACGGCAGCACAGGATTCGAACCCGCGGTTCTTTCGATCGAGAGTCCGATGTTGTAGCCACTGCGCCACTGCACTCCAGATTGTGAAGTACGATTTTGTTTATTTATTGAAAAGATGGCACTCGTGCAGGCCGGCATTTCTTGAGTTGACAGCCCGACAAGTTGCCGGTCTTGGACCGCCGTGTTCCGCCGTAAGTTCCCACACCGGGAGCCCTGATCTACCACGGGAGCTGCTCATAAATGAATTTGCTATTAGCGACAGGCAGATTTGGTTGGTTGTGTGGCTTCCGTTGATAGCTATACGGCAGACAAACAAGGTTGTTCGCACACAATTCTGTATGGTTTCCGGATAACGCGCGGAAGATGGATTAGGTGTCATAGTGATAGGACGGTCTAACGCAGTCGATATCGGCGTGTCAACCGGGAGCAACTGACGAAGATTCTGGGCGACACGGATGTGGTGGTGGTGGTGGTGGTGGTGGTGGTGGTGGTAGCAGTAGTAGTAACAGTAGTAGTAGTAGTAGTAGTAGTAGTAGTAGAAGTAGTAGTAGTAGTAGTAGTAGAAGTAGTAGTAGTAGAAGTAGTAGCAGCAGTAGTAGTAGTAGTAGTAGCAGTAGTAGTAGTAGTAGTAGTAGTAGTAGTAGTAGTAGTAGTAGTAGTAGCAGTAATAGTAGTAGTAGTAGTAGTAGTAGTAGTAGTAGTAGTAGCAGTAATAGTAGTAGTAGTAGTAGTAGTGGTAGCAGTACAAATGTGGTTAGGTTATCTTAGTAGTGATGGTGTTGTTGTTGTTGCTGTTGTTGCTGCAGCTGTTGTTATTATTATTATTATTAGTAGTAGTAGTAATATTAATTTGTATAATAATAATAATTACTATTATTACTATTGCAGCAGTGACTGCAACAAAAACAACTGCAGTGGCAACAACAAACAACAACAACAACAACAACATTAATGATAGGTTTCATGAAATTACGCCATAAATTATACATTCTGCACTTGTGTGTCTATCAGTTTGTTCCCACAAAGGAGACGAGGACATTCGGGGAATCAAGTTTGCCGCCAATAACTGGGAGTAGATAAAGGGACGAGTGCCGGTGGGACAGGTATGAGACACCAATGCTTTGAAACCTACTGCGTCGCTATTCAGAGATTATTCCTACACTGGCGAAATTACGCGGTAGTAACATCCAGCGTCTGTTGGGTGGGTTTTTGTATTTGTCTTACAAACTGCGTACCTCTTACTGCCGGCCCGGTATGCACTGTGAACCGCGGTGATATGTAACCTCTCCATCACGTGACTAATGACATAGCAACGAGGTCCTTCAAGCTTACAAAATGGCTGACACACGTGTGAGAATCTGTCAGACATTCTGTCGAATATGCTGCTGAAATTATTGGGCAACAAATAAATTAATCAGTTAGTAGCTTGTCTGATGACTTTACCAAAACTGCGTATGTTCTAGAATGTAGTAGTGGATATTAATAGTTTAATCTATTTGCCAAATGATATTGAAAGGAGAAGAGCAAAAACATAGAATTGTGGAGGTAACTTTAAGAGAAACGTTCGACGATATCCATTGCCTGGTGAGCGACACGTGAGGACTCTGTTAATAAAAATGCCTCAACTCGCTAAATTTGGCGATCTTAGATAACATGCAAATTAATAGTAGCTCATGTTTTAAAGGGGAAATGAAATGCAGCTGTTTCATGCTACATATTGAAATATGTACTATATAAGTATACATTAATGGTAACAGAAACGTACTCATTTATAAGACAAACTGAAAAAACGATTTTGTTCGATGCCTAAATCGTCGCTATAGAGCACTGCGTATCGCCATCTTTCTTCCAAACGAGTAGTTTGATTTACTCCATCTAATCCATGTTAAATTTCGTTTTTTTGGGTTTTACTTCATTAGTAGACATTTATGTGCGAAAACAAAGATATGGTGCCCTATTATACACGATAGGTGTTCTATAGGTCAACAAATAATTTGTATACGTGTTCGAAATAAAAAGGTGAAATTAAATGGCAACGATTTATAACCAATGAAAACGTTGTTAACGTCGCACTTCCCGAACGAAGATTTTAGCTGCCAGAAGGGGGCGGTGCTTTCAAAGCAAAGGTCAGAATATTCGATGCGCGCGCATACCGGGACTATTTTTATTTTGTTGTTGACAAAGACGTCGAAGGATTTTGGTAGAGACGAGTTATTAAAAGTGATATTTAAAACTTCCGTATCACTTTGGGAGAAAATCGATACGACAGATGAAGACTCTAGTTCGACTTGTCACTCAGAAATTACGGTTGGTACGGTTGACACACACAAAGTCAAAGCCAAAGCCTGCAAAGGGCCTGTGCCATACGGGTGATACGGGTTTTACCCAGTGGCAGTGACACTGACAGTGTGCGATCCACGGTCCGATAATGTCCGGCCCCGGGTGAGGTTCAGTTGTGGGAGTCGGACAGTGACAGTTGGTCTATCGACGACGAAGACGTTACGCGACTTAATAATGTCGCCATGGTGTTTGTGTGTGGACACTGCGTCCCAATGTCGACGCACATCGAGTCGCTGTGTTGTAGGGAGATAGCTGCCGTTCAGCACCGTATGACAGACCTTGCAGATGCCTGCATTACCGACTATGAGTATGAGTGACGACTTCGAAACGGTTTGCACCAAGAGGACGCTTGGTGTCAACAAGTTACTCTCATAAATGTTACCAATCTTGGGTTGCGAGTGCCACATGAACAAGTGGCCATCAACACATTATGTGGTCCCAACTGCTAGGCTAAGTGGTTTATTGCAGTTTGGTGTTTTAGCAGGTGCAGAAAAGTAACGTTTCAATGTTTCAATGTTTCTCTTCTCACTGTTGCAGACAGAATCGTCTGAAGATGGCGATAGTGATACTGGGACATCCGAAGGGTCGTCTACAGTGACAGAACTGCCATGGTCAGGGTCAGTCGGAGAAAGCGTGCTGGACTGCGATGGCAACTTTGCATACCCATGGTCATGATGAATGTTCAATGGAAAACACTATTGTCTGTATTAACTACTGCATCGACAAAGTGTCGCACTGTCGACACGACCACCGGCTTCCTTTATGTTTTGACACTACAAGTCAATGGCGTGGCAGCACTACAAGTGACATTTGTATTACCATGAGGGACAATGTCATCTCACGTGCTGAATCCTTTGCTGGATCCTTCGAAGCTTGTGCTCGGTATTAGGCCCTATGGTTGTTTGGATACTTCCGTCATATATTATGAACGAAATGAGACAATCTTGCAAATATTCATTAAAATTGGAGCACAAGTGCGATTTACAGGTGACTTTTTCAACGTTTTCTTTTTAGTGGATATATGCGTGTTATCTTTAATTTTCATGATTAAAATGCATGTGCACTCAAATGTGTTTAACATTTGAACTTTGTAAATACAACATATATATTTATTAATCTTTGTGGTTTTTTCTTGTGACGTTATTTCCTTTTTTCCTTGTTAGGCTTACATTCAAAAGTCAATAAATTAAATATAATGTCCTTGTTATTAAAAGCATACATTGGTGTTTGCAGTCATGCAATCTATATCAGAAAAAGACTTGGTATGATAGCATGCTTGCTAAACTGTCGCCTCAAAGCTGGAGCATCAATTCGGGGTCCATTGTTACAAGCCAATATTTGAGACACATAAATTAGTATTAGGCCTACGTGGTGATTAACTTTACTTGACTGATGTGAACCTACTTACTATGCCAATAACTAATTATATCAAATATGACTATAGTGTTTTGTTGTATGCTATTGACTGTATCGTAAACAAATATTTTTAAGGATTTAAATACTTGTAATGTCACTTATTTAATCATTCCAATGGCAATGCCTACAATACCTGATTGACAGGGCTTGGTCCGGTGACTTGACTAATATATGATGACATTATTTCGCAAAACGTTATACTGGCTACGGTAGCTGACATTTATTTTTGTATTATTAGAAGGCAACTTCGATAACATAGACTCATAGATGTAGACGTTGCGGTATTCCGACGTAGCAACACGCCGGCACAAATTGCTGTAAACTAAATCGGCGGATTACAAGCACTCATTATTCCCAATTATATCATAGTATTCACACGTATTTGTACTTTATTACATTCACATTTCTTATTACATTTCAATTTCGCATACGTCATATTTGTATATATGCAGACTTTGAAATAGAACTGTGGGACTATATAGTCGTGAGTGCCGAGTCACCTTGGCAACAACAAGCTGGTTTCGGCTTGTCATTTCCTACGCGCCGCTTCACCCTCCAAATAAGGCAATGATGTCGAGCTTCCAGGTCGATTTCGCTTAATTTTACTTCATCGGTGCATAGTTATATGTAAACAAATCGACTGGAGATGGACCTGTGGCTTTAACCAATAATTATGTTTTGACGTCCAATGTCTTTTTACGCTCGTCACTTTCGTATTTAGGCTTGCAATCGGCGTTCGAAAGTGTCTACCGCAGACTTTTGCCAATCTTGCCGCCGGCGAACACGTCAAATTCATCATCTATAACTTGTTTTTTTCTGTTGGAACCCTTCTGTGGAAGTATGTGAAAAGTTGCTTACTAACATTTATAGTATATCCAGTAGCCACGCATTGCAATAAATTGTTCTGTTTTTATGTGTTTGTGTGCGTTTCGTCGGTTTTTCTGAGAGCTATGCTGCGTCGCCTATCGAATTGCTGTATACAGCTTTGGGAGACATCTCGCCAATCAAACCGGATGTACAACCACACGCTCCTGGAGCATGATGGCGGCGCCCTGTGCCGATAGTAGATACGTTTGAAAAATTATTAGAAATATACCGTGACGCTGTACTTGTCAAATCATGGTGACTTGTACTGTAAATGGTATGTTCTTATGTTGGGCTGTGGTTGTTCAATCATTTCATTCCCCCTTTAATGTGTAGTATACTGTGGTATAACAACTTATTATGTACTGTTACAAAGTGCAAAAACGGGAATTTGAAGAGGCAGGACGGGAAACGAACCGTCCTCTACATTTGTGTTATCTTACTCAGTTTGGGCCACGACTGTTTTACGTCCGATCATTACGACACTGACATTTGTTAAAAGGAGGCAATATATTCCTAGTTTTTCATTAAATAGTTAGTTAATTAATTAATTAATATAATGTTCGTAAGACTATAATAACTATTTTGAAGGCACACTGACTGCCAATTTGTGTTTACTAAGCCCGCAACGATGTTTGCAATTTGTAAGATACGACCCCGGAGCATGTTCAACTAGTAAACAAAACATAAAATTTCAAGGCAAACTGCATTGGCAATACGGCCGAGTCGGGCTGAGTTAACTGCAATGCCCTTGGATGATCAAAGATGTCCCATTTTCTCACGTTCAAAACAGCAGACTTCCTACGCCCGCTAATTCCTGATAGAGGCACTGTCTGGCTCCCTTTAAAAATACGACGGTGTTGTGTCCCATTCTGCCGCTACCACAGCCGGAAGTGGCCGAGCAGTGCGGACAGCGCATGATCCGATTAGCGGCGATAACATTTGCGGTCAATGTCTCGTTACTGACATCTCGTTAGTGAAATAGACGTGTCAACGCAGAATAGGACTCACAGTTAGGCACAATGATAGGCGGTCACAAATGAATCGTCGCTGGTTGCCGGTACAGAACGAACCGGACCAAATCACTGAAGTGACTGCGTTTGCCGTTATAAAGACAAATCGGCCATAAAACAAACGTTAGTTGCAATGTCGGGTGTGATTTATTTTCTTGCGCGCGTGTGTACAATTGCACTGTAATGCGGTCGGGCTGAGACGATAACGGCGCCGCGCAGACGTGATATATTCCAAAATACATCACTTAATCGCGACACATGGGTCCCTATAATGACGCCTTCGACCGCTTGAACACGCGGAGGATGCGTCTTAATGAAATATTCGTATTCCTTAGCAATCCGTTGCAATTTGAGAGAAAACAATGCATCTTTACCAGGAATGTATTGATTAAACGCGTCGACATAATGATAAAACAACATATCCATTAATCCGGCAATTTGGTTACCAAAACATAAAGTTAAAAAGTTGTTATGTGTAATAAATTGTTATTATTACTGTCGGTATTATTGATATTATTATTATTATTATTATGCTAAGGAAGGAGAATACTACCTCTATAAATACGAATATTGTTAACGATTGGATTAACGAATGTCATCACTTGCAGGAACATGCAATATTCTCATTGTCTAAACTGGACTGGTTCAGTATATAATATTTTTTATGAAATTAATTGTTTACTACACCCGTGTTTACTACACGCCCTTTTACCACACCCTTGTTTGTAACCTCAGTTGTCAATCATACAGAGTCAAAGCACGCAAACACGTGCATTCGTGCAACAGCAACAAACACATACGAATGTGTAAACACGCCCAGTTATGAAACTCTTGAGTGCTTCTTTCAGCGGCGCAAAAACAAACAGTTGCACGTCGAGAGACCACCAGCAACAACACGTCAACAACAACATTGACGAAATAGTTGTTTGAAAGAAATAGGTGGCTGCATACATTCGTAAAATCCCCCAAAACATAATACACAATGACGTATGGACAAATGGTGTTTGTGTTGTCACCATTTATCACGAGGAGGGAATCGTTACAGTGGCGGCATCTATCAAGTAGAACCTGTACTAATGCACAATGATGGGCTCAGCACACTGTTAGTTTTCCCATTGACGACCATGTTAACGTTTTATGTGATTATAAGAAAACGTGACATACAAAGTTTCTTAAATTTCTCACCTGCTGTTATTATCATCTCATTGACATGCTGGTCGAGTTTAGTCAAAATCTAACATTTCTAGCTCTCGTAAAATGCCTATATGTGCGACACCCGTCAATATTTACGAATGGATGCAGGCAGTAATCCGGCTAAAGGGTCAACTAGCCAAATTGCTGCCAAATACCTTTCCGCTTAGTAAAATCAGCTACCAATGCACCATTTTACTGTCAACAGCTTCTACAATCACACGAAAAAATCTAACTACTCAAATGCACTTATGTCAGAGCAGGTGAATTTTAAAAAACAAAACAATTTTTTTAAAGCAGGAAGTCCAACAGTGTCCTGACCCCTGACGCTACTGTGGACACCAGACCCCCGGAGCATGACGGGTAATGTTGGTCTCTTGGGGTGGTCTCCATACTGGTACCCGAATTCTGTTATATTTTGTTTTCCTTCCCCTGCTGTTCTTGTACTGTTGCCTCCACGAGCCACCCCCCTCCATCTCCCGCTTTCAATCTCCATTCCTCTCCAATCCCTCCAACTCTCTCTTTATACAATCGCCATATATCAGTCTTCGTTGTCTTCCTCTCCTGTTGCCATCCATTTTCCGGGCAGGCATCTGCTTTGGCCACGCGGAACGAACGGGTAATTCATTGTCAAACATATCATGTCAGTTGAATCCGGTGGCGCTCACTGTTGTGTTTTCGTAACCTGGTTTGGATCGCTGAGGACCCGCACCAACTACTGGAGGTGGCTGGTGGTTTGCCCAAAACGAAACAATATACAATGTTTGTCGCTGCGAACTTTTGAGATCGCCCCCAACTCTTATTGTTTCGTTAGTCATAATGATATTAATAATATAATAAAATGTATTTATATAGCGCCTGACCAATCGAGATTGTTCTCAGGCGCATTACATAACACACAAACAGGTGTAACTACTTAGAATTATATTAAACTAAAAATAGTAATTATAAAATATAGTCCATGGAAAAACCACAGAATGACTTATATTGTAATTAAAATATATAAATATTTTAAAAGTACATCATATATGGATTAAGCAATAAAATAAATCAATTAATATATATTCAAAAGAGTAGCAAGCAAAGAGATAAGTATGTTCACGATGATACAGACGTAACATACCTTCTATTTGTTCCTGTGTCAGCTTCTCCTACAACAACAAACGGAGGTGGCTGCATTACACTGAAACAACACGGGTGTTATGCAGAGTTTACTAGTAATGAACAAGATACACCTAGACTAGGTACAGTTGTATTTAGCCGGTGACTCAACAGACATTCACAAGCACGTATATACACAACGCTAATGCATTCAACGGTAATTTCTAACTGATTTACCAATTGTTTGAAGAAGAAAAATTAAAAAGTTTCACAGTGTGGTTACTATTATTGAAAAAGAAAAAAACAAAGGTGGCACACCGAGCAGAGTGTTAATCGATACACAGGGGTCGTCTCACGCTTGCACCGGTGAACTGGATATTGGTTTGTGCAGAGGTTATTGGCAAAATGCGTCACAGCTCACATTGTAGACACGATGCCATGACAACACGCAGCGGTATTGTCGCCTAAATCGCTGATACTGCACTACCAAAGTAGTCAGTATGCTCAATCATGGTGTAGGCCCTTTATCGGCAAATTGTCGCTAAATATTAGAAAGCATATTTCTAATAAACCTGTCTCGCCGTTAATGAGAGCCACTGCCACCTGTCAACTACTATTGGGATTATATAAGTCGCACTTGAGCCAACTTCATGTCACAAGTCAATATCTAAGATTAGAGTCAACACGTCAGCATTACGGTAACGCAAGAGATGCGAAGCGCAACTCGAGAGATCATTTAAGAATGGCGGATTATCGGATTCCATTGTATTACAAAGAACGTTGACGATTGATCGCTACGTCGGTATAACGTGGCTTGCTGACGACAAATGAACCGGTCCAACCACGCTGGGTGGTTTTGTAGAATTATCACACTTAATCGCATCAACAGTACGTGTCACCAATCTGGATGTGTTTCCCACAATGATAATAATATTCGGATTATGTTATGCAATGCAACACAACACGTCAGTAGTATAACGGGGCACGTCGGGGGTAGTCTTTCCGCTAGGTGACGCGAGATGTAATATTGTCCAATGATTGTATACTTGGTATACAAACATAATTTTGGACAGATCATTTCTTCACTTCCGTGTCCGTTATATTGCTGGGAGTTTCTTTACCACTGAAAATATACGTTTTGTCTTCTAAAAAGGTATTCACAACCCGATTTATTGTTAAACAATGCGAAACATATCGGTCATTTTGAAATTCAAGATGGTGACACGCTTCCATGCATGACTGCCATTGTGGCTGTTCTTGGTCTTTGGGCTGCATAGATTAAAATACATTAATGTAGATAATTGTGACCTTCTAGCCATTTATTGCCTACGCCTTAGGGGATAACTGAGCCCAATGACAATTCACCAATATAATGTCAATGACTATTATACGGTTCCCTCTTTCGGGGATTTTTGCACACTGCAAAAATAGGTCGTGAATACGGTAAATAGCAAATTCGCAGACTACGGCGTATATGCCGTGCATCGGTTTACATTTCCAGTTGCTAGGTCGCAGCGTATATCCGAGTCCGTAATGAAAAGATCCCTGTGCATGGAGGCCGATACCGAACCACCGATCGGTCGGCACCAAGAATCGAACCCCGGTATCTCCGGAGCAATGGCAATCTACTGTCCGGCAGTATGAACCCTTGACCACCGCGGGATAAATGTCGGACAGCTTCTTCCATGTCGATTTTGTCAAAAACATAACTGTTGGATTTGACGATAACGTTACTGCAGGTTGATGACAGGACAATGCGTCAAAGTATTATATTGTTTGTTCCTATTAAAACTGAATTATGACTTATGGCGCACATGGTGAAATTGCATGACTGATAGTTACCTTTAGTTTCAACGGTGCACAACATACTGATAATTAAATAGATATGTGAGGAACGAAAAGAAACCACCACTTTCTACCATCAACAAATCAGCCATCATAGATCAGACAACTACCGACAACCATGGCATCAAGGTTTGTATGTCCTCATATGGCGCAGCATTCAGTCCTGAGTACTGCTCAGAAGCTGCTCGTGAAGTCATAATTTGTGGAGTCAGAACTATTAAAAGCACATTGTTCGTCGAGCCTTAACAACCACTGTTTAGTCCAGCATGAACGACGACGTTCTCTTCTCTGCTGACGACGTCGGATGATCAGGTAGGTGCAGCTTAACGCCATAGCTCGCCATTGATGAGCAGACAACCACGCCAATAGTTTCGAATAGTTCCACAGGATTCCGTCAGGCAGTGGCGGCAGTTCCAGCCGCTAACAACAGGAGTGGATGCATCAACCTGTCGCAGCTGCCAGTCGCGTCGCTAGTCGCGTCGTAACGTGTATGCGCCCCTGGAGGGGTCATACTCGTAACGACGCGACGCATTTTCACAAAAAAAGTTGCAAATAAAAATCACACTAACACTCAGTCGCGTCATTACGTGTATGCCGGGCTTAAAATAGGTAATTTGGATAGGAATACAAACAGAAGCAATTAACCGAGATGAGGGGAACTAGAAGCTTCCGCATGCTTATAATAACGTCATCAGACCGGAAGGTCAGGTTTATCGATGAAGCCATCTTGGCTGTACTGCTGGTAAATTATTTTCTTTAAATAAGGAGAAATATATTGAATGATCTATATGCTTTTGGTGAGACCATCCATCCCCGGCTTAGGCTGCCGAATATGTGCGCGTCAGACCGTGAACCGCGAGACAGCCGCAACGGCAAGTCCCTGGAAAAGACTATTCTCCGGCGTGACAAATTACGACGGCGTTCGGCCTGGGCAAAACCCCGGCGAGGACGGTGTCCCCTGCTTGCGATGGAAGGCACGATCAGCGCCCGATCGATGCTGTCGCCAAAGCGTTGCTCCAGTTATGTCTCCACAGCGATATATGCGGTTTCGCGGTGAAGCTCGCGCGGCGGATTCAACAGGAACAACGCAGACGGAGTTAAATGTATTTACACGTCGCTCGGGTTAAATGTATTTACACGTCGCTCGGCAGGCATCGCCCTGGCATCGGAGTCGCGCGATGGGTCGATCGTTCTGTCGACGGCGAATCACGCATATTATAACGCCTCGTCTGACCGTCACCCAAACGACGTGACGTTCACTGTTAGGCTGCCTGTACCGATATACAGTTACCTTCCTATCGTCTTCGGGCCATTTGGTCCATGAGGCTGCCGAGTAAATTCTTCATCTCGCTCTTGTCTCTGCTTGTGCGTTTTGCGTCATTCCATGTTCTCCATCCCAGTTGGTTTCTTTCTTTTTCGAAACTTAATCGCCATTGTGTTCTTCACCCCACTTTACTTTTTCATTCCGACATCCACGTTAATGCTGTCAGGCACTGGCTGGCTTCATTCCTCCTGAGCACGTGACCAATCCATGTCCATCTTCTCCTGCTGTCTGAATGTCGATATCTACTTAGCTTTTTATTCTTTATCATCAGTTTCTTGTTGGGCCTAGGTCAGATCATTCAATCCGTTCCGCCCTCTCACAGGTGCATATCAACCTACCAGATCAACTCCAATGTCCTCCCACTCTTAGGTAGTTTATGCATGCCCTATCTATCCGCCTTCCTTTTTTCTTCCCCTTCTATCATACATTTTGTTAATTGGCATTGCACAATAATTACTCCGTAAAACAGAAACATGTCTTATACAGAATTATAGCATATTTGTTCCATCTGTACACATTGCCTTGTTTCTCTTAGCAACATTTAGCAAGATAAAACAACTGACGGCGTCTACACCAGAATACAACGCAAAGTCTACAATCCTGGCGCGATAACATCACCAACCAGGAGCTGATCTACCACGGATCTCCACTACCGCGAGGCAACGACGTCAACGTCTGGCAGAGCATGTGATGCGCCACGATGGAACTGCTAACCGCATTCTCCTTTGAAATTGGAAACTGTCGGGCCCTCGGAAAAGAGGTCGCCCGAACATAACCACGAGTGACACCATTGATTGGGACACTGGTTTCAGTGGGACTTGTCTGGCTGCCACAATGTATGACAGAAAACAGCGGAAACAGCAAATCATGCTCACCATATTCACAATATTAAGTGGCTAGCATAAGTAAGTACGTTGTCAGAGGAATGTGAATAAGCACGTCGATGGCTTATCGACGACCCTCTATTCTTATGTTCGGTCCATCCATGTGCCATAGCAGCGTTCACATTGCCAATGATACTTTTTCCGATAAGATGTCACCACAAGTTAGGCCTAACATGCAATAATATATTATGTCTGTATTTATCTGCGTAGATGCGGTTGACACCGCACCGTATCTCCTCGTTTAAAAATCAATAATACAAATGAATTTCTGTTACGTTTGCATTAACAATGGTCTCTGTTGACTAGTTTGTTCTGATGTGAACACATTACTTTGCAAATGCAACGCCAAGCTGAACACAGAAAGCAATTGACACAATGCTGCATAAATAATACAAATAATCTTAACTCCAAAGTTGAAGAACAAGAACAAGAACATACATGTGTCTAGGTTTTTAACCATCATGGATTCAAATCCGGACCCTTGCTCTCTGAATCTCCGCCCTATCTCATTCACTATCTCCCCCATTTCGTCCCCCCCCCTCTATCTCTATTTCTCCATCCCTCTTCGTCTGTGCGTGTCTCTCTCGCTCCCTCCGGTTATCCGCCTCTCTCACATACGCGCGCGCACACCTAACCTAACCCCTCTTCCAATTCCTCCCAATATCCCTATCTCACTCTCTTCCCTCCCCCCTCCCCCACCCGCCTCACCACCATCTCCTAGACAACCCACGTAACAAGCAGACACACACACGACTCATACCGTCCAGTGGATATGCAGACAAATTTCACTCTCTAACAACAGACAGACACACAAAAAAGCGTCTCATTGACGAAGATCGATGAACGTCTGCGCCTGATACCACAGATCTAGCCGACATCAGATTACGCGTCTTTTCATGTTTGCATCGCATTCCGTCCGACCCGACGTATCGGCCGTCGCATGTTTACCCGCGAAGCGCGCTACACACAAATTGAATAAACGCAATAAATAATTCAGGTATAGTTCGTTCAGCGGACCGAAAGCATTCGCCATCCGCGCGTTATTGTATGAGTTGTATTTGCCTGGCGTTATCGCGGCGAGTTTGCTCACCCACGTGTACAGAATGTCACTCGCAAGAACAGACTGTTCCAGAAAGCTGTTGCCGGGATCGTGCGTTATGTTTCTCTTAAAGGAGGGAATACATTATTAATTAACATAACGTTCTTGAGGCTATAATAACTATGTTGAATGTATACTCCCAGCCAAGTTGTGTTTAGTAAGCCCACAACAACGTTTGCAGTTTTGAAGATACGACCCCGTAACTTGTTTAAATGGTAAACAAAACACCCAGTTTCAAAACAAGCTTTATTGGCAATACGGCCAAGTCGGGCTGACTGACTGCCTACCTTTAATGTTCATTTTAGTTTGACATTGCCATTGTGTACACATTACGTCACGGTGAGTAGTGATTACTAAGTAATTACAAATGCATCATCCCAGTTCGCTCTGGCAGTATTTTGACAGTTGGTTCATACACGTCACTTGGATAATTAATATGCGTAGGTACATTACCTCTCGATAGGCTTTTCTATGACAAAACGGTTCCGTATACAGCTGTTGCATTTTATTGGAATTTTATGTTAAAATATATACCACTTGTTGATAGCTCTATAATCTGTATTATGATTAATACATGAAGAATCGAATAAACTTTAATGAAACATACTTATAGATGGGAGTTTGGATGTTTTATCAAATACTGTTCTAATAGAATGTCGTCCCTTTGAAATTCTAAAACAAATTGATATTGAAATGTCTGCGAAGAATCTACTTATTGCCGAGGCAAATGCAACAAAGTTAAACTCCTTGTTGAATACATTATGTAATCCGGCTTATTTTGGCCAACCATTGTCGGGTAGTATCTATCATGTCGATTTTCTAAAAAAACTAAATTGTTGGGTTTGATAGCAACGGTACTACAGGTTGGATCGATTAATCTGAAATGATATTGATGTGTCAGCTAGCGATAACGGCAATGCACACGTTTATGCTAGTGCCGTGTCAGCAATGCAATCGTTCCTTAGGGATATTCACTTTTACGAATTGTGACATTAGTTACATCAAATACATTTTGTTTGTTTTTATGCAAACAGTGTGATGAACCATGCATGTATATTGCATATCGCACAAATAAAATATCCGAATAAATATATACTATAC
The DNA here is from genome assembly GCA_020002185.1 of Paraescarpia echinospica. Classification (NCBI taxonomy): domain Eukaryota; kingdom Metazoa; phylum Annelida; class Polychaeta; order Sabellida; family Siboglinidae; genus Paraescarpia; species Paraescarpia echinospica. The sequence goes on along the minus strand of CM034534.1, from coordinate 24,015,015 downwards.
TGAAAGATATCAGATATGAATTGATAAACATCGTAAATCTGTTGCGATCAGCAGGGACGGCACGCGAGAAAAAACAGATTAAAGTGATAAATGTGACAAATAATGATAGATGGATTAGATTCTGAGAGATATAGGACAGATGTTGCAACTGCGTTACGTTTGTTATCGTGTTATTCAGTAATGTGTTTACTGTACAGACATTATTAATAAATATGTTTTGTTAATTTTTATTTACATCGACTTCCTTGTCGTCGACGCTTAGCTTCTGCCATCTTCCAACGGCAAACTAAATTGCTTGGCCTCTGACACCTAAGAGGTCTCTTTAAGATAACCTGGGTATTATCTGCTGGTGAAAATTTGAATATTTAATACATTACATCAAGCAAATATTCGTTTTCGTGTCTTTGTAAAATAAATGCTGCAGGACCTTATTTTCAGCCAAGACATGTAAAAAAATTGTGTCTGTGGGTTTAAGTTTGAATCATTCAAATACATCAGTCTCTTTGTCTCTTCATTTCAGCCGGCGTGCCGACGACGACACCACTCGGCCATCGGCAACGTTTGGCGTGGCTGACGAGGTCGATGCTAGACAGCTATGTCTTCTCACATTTGTCACAGCCGAAGGGTGGACCATCAGTAGCAACAGGTCATTGCTGCTTCGCAAGGTGACGTAGTTTCATCTAAAGAAGCGCAGAACTAATTGTTCACAAATAGAGCCTACTGGGCCTCACGTGACTGATCGCCGTGAAACAAAAAAGGTAAGTTCTTACATAGCGCAGTATCCAATCCTCAGGATTGCTCAAAGCGCTTTACATTTTATTCCCTGGCAGACCTTGTTCAATTGAACACCATCTCGACTTCTCTGGGAAGCGTTCAGCCACGCTGCAATTGATGCGCGAAGACTATTCGTTCACAAATTTCCACTACTGTCTGTTGCTAGGTAATCATTCATACAGCTGAGTGAACTGAAGCA
>CM034534.1:23989397-24013042 GCA_020002185.1 Paraescarpia echinospica | reverse complement strand
ACAATCCTATACAGCGTTTTCGAGTCATTCCGTTCTGCTGCTGTTTGTGCTTCTTTACCTTTCTCTTCTAACCATTTCCTCTTATCTGTCCTACAGCTCTTTTTACTTCTTTGTCCAGTTTCCTGTATTCCTCATCTGATGATCTCCATTTTTGGATGTTTCTAGCTGCTTGATCTCTTCTGATCTTCGTATCCTTCCTTTTATCAATCAGTTTCCACGAGTCTCCAGTAATCCACTGTTCTCTGTTGGACCCTCTTCTCCTTCCTAACACTACATTCGCGCTCTCCTTTACGGCTTGAAGGAATAGCTGCCATTGTTCTTCTATGTCGGTTGAGTGTTGTAGCGCTTGGAATCTGTTCTTAGTTTCCTCGTAGAATTGTTTTGATGTGTCTGTGTTCTTTAAGTTATCTGTCGCATATGGCCTGACCGTCTTCACCGTCTTGACTCTCTTTAACTTCAAACGGATTTTACCAATCACAAGGTTGTGGTCAGAACCAACATCTGCCCCTCTGTAGGTTCGGACGTCCTGTAGAGATTTACGCCATCTACTACTAATGCAGATGTAATCAATCTCATTCGATGTATTGCCATCTGGTGAGATCCAGGTTTTCTTGTGAATGCGTTTATGTTTGAAGAAGGTATTGCTAATGCTGATACCACTGGCAGTGCTCATCGAGAGCAATCGTTCACCGTTATCATTCGTATTTCCAGCTGAACCGTGAGGTCCAACCGTAGTATACATTTCTCTTCTGTCTCCATCCAGCTTCGCGTTAAAGTCTCCTACCACCACTTTTATGTCAAAGCTTGGTATCTCATCCAGCACGTTCTGGAGTTGGTCGTAAAAGTTGTCCTTTTCCTCGTCTGTGGCGACTTCGGTTGGGGCAAAATCAGAAAGGAATAGTAAAAAGCAATATAGGAGAAATTTCCACAAAGGAAGGTATAAGGACATGAGGAAATATTTAGCAAAGATAGACTGGAATAACACACTGAAGAATAAGACAGCAACCGAATGCTGGAATATCTTAAATAGTGAAATTAAGTGCATAATAGTCGATAAATTTGTACCTTTCAAAAACAAAGGGGAAAACGGTCTAAAAGAAACTTATCGAAGAAAGAAGCCATTAGAAGATAGGTATAAACTGTTTTCGTAATGGAAGTCCCTTATAGATGTACTGAAATGATAGAAGACTACAACATTTATAAGAAAACACTTGGTAAATCAAACACAGCTGAAATTGAAAATTCAAAGAGAAGCTATGAAAAAAAATTAGCTAGTAATAAAACTTATGACAGTAAAGAGTTTTTTATGCATTATATTCAGAGCGAGCGAAGGTTGGGACCGGAGTCGGTCCTCTAGAGAGATGATAGTGCTGGAAATACAATATCAGAGGGATTCTTAATGGCAGAAGATACAGATGATGAGTATTTTAGTTCAGTGTTTAAGGGAAGATATTAGTTCACTGCCAATTTTCAAATTTCTAAAGTTCGGGGGCAATTCAGACTATTTGGGACAGTTAGTTGTAACCTCGGAAATGGTAGCTAAGAAAATAAGGGCTATGAAGGATAATAAATCACCTGGAGTGGACGGGATTCCGCCCAAACTACTATTGGAAATTGTAGAACAAATTAGCGTACCGCTTGCAACAGTTTCCAATTTGTCATTAGAAGAGGGAGTGGTTCCTTTAGAATGGAAAGAGGCAAACATTATACCGTTATTTAAAAAAGGTTCGAGAAACAAGTCAGAGAACTATAGACCAGTGAGTTTAACATCAGTGATTTGCAAATTATTAGAAAGATTAATTAAAGATCACATGGTGGATTTTCTTGTTAAACAAAACTTGATAAACCCATCTCAACATGGTTTTTTTAAAGCGAGGTCATGCTTAACAAATATGTTATATTTTTTTGGAAGACTCACTAGATGATTACGTTAGATAGAGGATCCACCAGTAGATATCATCTGATTTGCTCAAAAAGACTTTCGACAAAGTACCCACATCAAAAGATTACTCTTAAGCTAAAAGACCCATGGCATGGAAATGGTATAATAAACTGGATAGAAAAATGGCTGATTGATAGAAGACAACGTGTAGTAGTTGATGGGGAGGCTTCAAACTGGAAATCGGTATTGAGTGGGGTACCACGGGGATCAGTACTAGGACCTATATTATTCTTAATATATATCAACGATTTGGACGATGATATAACAAACAAGGTGTTAAAATTTGCGGATGATACAAAAGTGTTTAGAAGGATTAAAAGTGATGGAAACAGACAGCATTTACAAGATGATCTTGATAGGTTGATCAAATGGTCTGAAAAGTGGCAAATGCTGTTCAATTTTGGGAAATGTAAATGCCTCCACACAGGTCATGGGAATGAAGAGGTAAAATATAAAATGGGGGGTACTGTTCTAAGTACTACTGAAAAAGAAAAGGACTTGGGGTTAACCATTAGTGCTGATGTGAAGGTTTCAGAGCAGTGCGGAATTGCAGCGTCAAAGGGAAATCAAATCCTTGGATTAATTAGGCGAAATATAGCGTATAAGAAAAAGTCCATGGTACCGCTTTAGTACAAAACAATAGTGAGACTCATTTAGAATGTGCTTGCAAGCATAGAGGCCACATATCGCAGAAGGGACATAGATATGCTAGAAAGAGTACAGAGGAGAGCGACTAAAATTATACCAAATCTGAGGGATCTTAGTTACGAAATACGCCTAAAAGAATGTGGTTTAACAACATTAGAGACCAGGAGATTGAGAGGAGATCACTTAGAAGTGTTTAAAATATTGAATGGTTATGAAAATATTGATAGAAACATTTTTTTCTCAGTTAAGAAAAATAGAAGGACCAGAGGACATGAAGCTACATTAGTAATGGAGCAGTGTAGATTAGATATAAGAAAGTTCTCATTCTCACAAAGGACTGTAAATGAATGGAACAGATTATCTCCTGATTGTGTTGGTGCTAGTAGCGTGAATATGTTTAAAATAAAATCGACACACACCTTAAAAGGCGGGATATGGATAAAGTATTGGACTCTCAGGTAATAAAGGCTTCCTTGACTCCACACCTGCCATCCCTGAGTATCTTCGGATGGCAATCTTCTATTAAATCTTGTTTAATTTGAAGTTTGCGACCAAATTGGCGCACAGTGAATGAATGTCAATCAGGAAGGAGGACGCTTGGTAAATAAGGATTTACTCGCGATATTTACCAATCTTGGGTTGCGAGGTGCCACATGAATGGTGGCAGCCACATCAACACATTCTGTGGTCACAACCACTGCAAATCCAGTCACTGTGATGCTAGGCTAAGTGGTTTATTGCAGTTTGGTGTTTTAGCAGGTGCAGAAAAGTAAAATTATGTTTTTCTCACAAATGGCAAACTTTCTCTCTTTCCCATTATTGTAAGAACCGCTTGAGTCATCATTAGTGATAACGCTGTCACATGCTACAACATATTCTGCATCACTCTTTTCAATGTTTCTCTTCTCACTGTTGCAGACAGAATCGTCTGAAGATGGCGATAGTGAGACTGGGACATCCGAAGGGTCGTCTACAGTGACAGAACTGCCGTGGTCAGGGTCAGTCGGAGAAAGCGTGCTGGACTGCGATGACAACTTTGCATACCCATGGTCATGATGAATATTCAATGGAAAACACTATTGTCTGTATTAACTACTGTATCGACAAAGTGTCGCAGTGGCGACACGACCACCAGCTTCCTTTATGTTTTGACACTACAAGTCGATGGCGTGGCAGCACTACAAGTGACATTTGTATTACCATGAGGGACAATGTCATCTCGCGTGCTAAATCCTTCGCTGGATCCTTCGAAGCTTGTGCTCGGTATTAGGCCCTATGGTTGTTTAGATACTTCCGTCGTATATTATAAACAAAATGAAACAATCTTGCAAATATCCATTAAAATTGGAGCACAAGTGCGATTTACAAGTGACTTTTTTTTCTTTTTAATGGATATATGTGTGTTATCTTTAATTTTCATGATTAAAATGCATGTGCACTCAAATGTGTTTAACATTTGAACGTTGTAAATACAAAATATATATTTATTAATCTTTGTGGTTTTTTCTTGTGACGTTATTTCCTTTTTTCCTTGTTAGGCTTACATTCAAAAGTCAATAAATTAAATATAATGTCCTTGTTATTAAAAGCATACATTGGTGTTTGCAGTCATGCAATCTATATCAGAAAAAGACTTGGTATGATAGCATGCTTGCTAAACTGTCGCCTCAAAGCTGGAGCATCAATTCGGGGTCCATTGTTACAAGCCAATATTTGAGACACATAAATTAGTATTAGGCCTACGTGGTGATTAACTTTACTTGACTGATGTGAACCTACTTACTATGCCAATAACTAATTATATCAAATATGACTATAGTGTTTTGTTGTATGCTATTGACTGTATCGTAAACAAATATTTTTAAGGATTTAAATACTTGTAATGTCACTTATTTAATCATTCCAATGGCAATGCCTACAATACCTGATTGACAGGGCTTGGTCCGGACTGTAACTAATGTTGACTAATATATGATGACATTATTTCGCAAAACGTTATACTGGCTACGGTAGCTGACATTTATTTTTGTAATTATTTTAGAAGGTTATTTTCCCCTTATTACCCCACCAGCAACTAAGTCGATAACATAGACTCATAGATGTAGACGTTGCGGTATTCCGACGTAGCAACACGCCGGCACAAATTGCTGTAAACTAAATCGGCGGATTACAAGCACTCATTATTCCCAATTATATCATAGTATTCACACGTATTTGTACTTTATTACATTCACATTTCTTATTACATTTCAATTAGGCATACGTCATATTTGTATATATGCAGACTTTGAAATAGAACTGTGGGACTATATAGTAGTCGTAATGATACCTAACGGAACTCGTGAGTGCCGAGTCACCTTGGCAACAACAAGCTGGTTTCGGCTTGTCATTTCCTACGCGCCGCTTCACCCTCCAAATAAGGCAATGATGTCGAGCTTCCAGGTCGATTTCGCTTAATTTTACTTCATCGGTGCATAGTTATATGTAAACAAATCGACTGGAGATGGACCTGTGGCTTTAACCAAGAATTATGTTTTGACGTCCAATGTCTTTTTATGCTCGTCACTTTCGTATTTAGGCTTGCAATCGGCGTTCGAAAGTGACTACCGCAGACTTTTGCCAATCTTGCCGCCGGCGAACGCGTCAAATTCATCATCTATAACTTGTTTTTTTCTGTTGGAACCCTTCTGTGGAAGTATGTGAAAAGTTGCTTGCTAACATTTATAGTATATCCAGTAGCCACGCAGTGCAATAAATTGTTCTGTTTCTATGTGTTTGTATGCGTTTCGTCGGTTTTTCTGAGAGCTATGCTGCGTCGCCTATCGAATTGCTGTATACAGCTTTGGGAGACATCTCGCCAATCAAACCGGAAGTACAACCACACGCTCCTGGAGCATGATGGCGGCGCCCTGTGCCGATAGTAGCTACGTTTGAAAAATTATTTAAAATATACCGTGACGCTGTACTTGTCAAATCATGGTGACTTGTACTGTAAATGGTATGTTCTTATGTTTGGGCTGTGGTTGTTCAGTCATTTCATTTCCCCTTTAATGTGTAGTATACTGTGGTATAACAACTTATTATGTACTGTTACAAAGTGCAAAAACGGGAATTTGAAGAGGCAGGACGGGAAACGAACCGTCCTCTACATTTGTGTTATCTTACTCAGTTTGGGCCACGACTGTTTTACGTCCGATCATTACGACACTGACATTTGTTAAAAGGAGGCAATATATTCCTAGTTTTTCATTAAATAGTTAGTTAATTAATTAATTAATATAATGTTCGTAAAACTATAATAACTATTTTGAAGGCACACTGACTGCCAATTTGTGTTTACTAAGCCCGCAACGATGTTTGCAATTTGTAAGATACGACCCCGGAGCATGTTCAACTAGTAAACAAAACATAAAATTTCAAGGCAAACTGCATTGGCAATACGGCCGAGTCGGGCTGAGTTAACTGCAATGCCCTTGGATGATCAAAGATGTCCCATTTTCTCACGTTCAAAACAGCAGACTTCCTACGCCCGCTAATTCCTGGTAGAGGCACTGTCTGGCTCCCTTTAAAAATACGACGGTGTTGTGTCCCATTCTGCCGCTACCACAGCCGGAAGTGGCCGAGCAGTGCGGACAGCGCATGATCCGATTAGCGGCGATAACATTTGCGGTCAATGTCTCGTTACTGACATCTCGTTAGTGAAATAGACGTGTCAACGCAGAATAGGACTCACAGTTAGGCACAATGATAGGCGGTCACAAATGAATCGTCGCTGGTTGCCGGTACAGAACGAACCGGACCAAATCACTGAAGTGACTGCGTTTGCCGTTATAAAGACAAATCGGCCATAAAACAAACGTTAGTTGCAATGTCGGGTGTGATTTATTTTCTTGCGCGCGTGTGTACAATTGCACTGTAATGCGGTCGGGCTGAGACGATAACGGCGCCGCGCAGACGTGATATATTCCAAAATACATCACTTAATCGCGACACATGGGTCCCTATAATGACGCCTTCGACCGCTTGAACACGCGGAGGATGCGTCTTAATGAAATATTCGTATTCCTTAGCAATCCGTTGCAATTTGAGAGAAAACAATGCATCTTTACCAGGAATGTATTGATTAAACGCGTCGACATAATGATAAAACAACATATCCATTAATCCGGCAATTTGGTTACCAAAACATAAAGTTAAAAAGTTGTTATGTGTAATAAATTGTTATTATTACTGTCGGTATTATTGATATTATTATTATTATTATTATGCTAAGGAAGGAGAATACTACCTCTATAAATACGAATATTGTTAACGATTGGATTAACGAATGTCATCACTTGCAGGAACATGCAATATTCTCATTGTCTAAACTGGACTGGTTCAGTATATAATATTTTTTATGAAATTAATTGTTTACTACACCCGTGTTTACTACACGCCCTTTTACCACACCCTTGTTTGTAACCTCAGTTGTCAATCATACAGAGTCAAAGCACGCAAACACGTGCATTCGTGCAACAGCAACAAACACATACGAATGTGTAAACACGCCCAGTTATGAAACTCTTGAGTGCTTCTTTCAGCGGCGCAAAAACAAACAGTTGCACGTCGAGAGACCACCAGCAACAACACGTCAACAACAACATTGACGAAATAGTTGTTTGAAAGAAATAGGTGGCTGCATACATTCGTAAAATCCCCCAAAACATAATACACAATGACGTATGGACAAATGGTGTTTGTGTTGTCACCATTTATCACGAGGAGGGAATCGTTACAGTGGCGGCATCTATCAAGTAGAACCTGTACTAATGCACAATGATGGGCTCAGCACACTGTTAGTTTTCCCATTGACGACCATGTTAACGTTTTGTGTGATTATAAGAAAACGTGACATACAAAGTTTCTTAAATTTCTCACCTGCTGTTATTATCATCTCATTGACATGCTGGTCGAGTTTAGTCAAAATCTAACATTTCTAGCTCTCGTAAAATGCCTATATGTGCGACACCCGTCAATATTTACGAATGGATGCAGGCAGTAATCCGGCTAAAGGGTCAACTAGCCAAATTGCTGCCAAATACCTTTCCGCTTAGTAAAATCAGCTACCAATGCACCATTTTACTGTCAACAGCTTCTACAATCACACGAAAAAATCTAACTACTCAAATGCACTTATGTCAGAGCAGGTGAATTTAAAAAAACAAAACAATTTTTTTAAAGCAGGAAGTCCAACAGTGTCCTGACCCCTGACGCTACTGTGGACACCAGACCCCCGGAGCATGACGGGTAATGTTGGTCTCTTGGGGTGGTCTCCATACTGGTACCCGAATTCTGTTATATTTTGTTTTCCTTCCCCTGCTGTTCTTGTACTGTTGCCTCCACGAGCCACCCCCTCCATCTCCCGCTTTCAATCTCCATTCCTCTCCAATCCCTCCAACTCTCTCTTTATACAATCGCCATATATCAGTCTTCGTTGTCTTCCTCTCCTGTTGCCATCCATTTTCCGGGCAGGCATCTGCTTTGGCCACGCGGAACGAACGGGTAATTCATTGTCAAACATATCATGTCAGTTGAATCCGGTGGCGCTCACTGTTGTGTTTTCGTAACCTGGTTTGGATCGCTGAGGACCCGCACCAACTACTGGAGGTGGCTGGTGGTTTGCCCAAAACGAAACAATATACAATGTTTGTCGCTGCGAACTTTTGAGATCGCCCCCAACCCTTATTGTTTCGTTAGTCATAATGATATTAATAATATAATAAAATGTATTTATATAGCGCCTGACCAATCGAGATTGTTCTCAGGCGCATTACATAACACACAAACAGGTGTAACTACTTAGAATTATATTAAACTAAAAATAGTAATTATAAAATATAGTCCATGGAAAAACCACAGAATGACTTATATTGTAATTAAAATATATAAATATTTTAAAAGTACATCATATATGGATTAAGCAATAAAATAAATCAATTAATATATATTCAAAAGAGTAGCAAGCAAAGAGATAAGTATGTTCACGATGATACAGACGTAACATACCTTCTATTTGTTCCTGTGTCAGCTTCTCCTACAACAACAAACGGAGGTGGCTGCATTACACTGAAACAACACGGGTGTTATGCAGAGTTTACTAGTAATGAACAAGATACACCTAGACTAGGTACAGTTGTATTTAGCCGGTGACTCAACAGACATTCACAAGCACGTATATACACAACGCTAATGCATTCAACGGTAATTTCTAACTGATTTACCAATTGTTTGAAGAAGAAAAATTAAAAAGTTTCACAGTGTGATTACCATTATTGAAAAAGAAAAAAAACAAAGGTGGCACACCGAGCAGAGTGTTAATCGATACACAGGGGTCGTCTCACGCTTGCACCGGTGAACTGGATATTGGTTTGTGCAGAGGTTATTGGCAAAATGCGTCACAGCTCACATTGTAGACACGATGCCATGACAACACGCAGCGGTATTGTCGCCTAAATCGCTGATACTGCACTACCAAAGTAGTCAGTATGCTCAATCATGGTGTAGGCCCTTTATCGGCAAATTGTCGCTAAATATTAGAAAGCATATTTCTAATAAACCTGTCTCGCCGTTAATGAGAGCCACTGCCACCTGTCAACTACTATTGGGATTATATAAGTCGCACTTGAGCCAACTTCATGTCACAAGTCAATATCTAAGATTAGAGTCAACACGTCAGCATTACGGTAACGCAAGAGATGCGAAGCGCAACTCGAGAGATCATTTAAGAATGGCGGATTATCGGATTCCATTGTATTACAAAGAACGTTGACGATTGATCGCTACGTCGGTATAACGTGGCTTGCTGACGACAAATGAACCGGTCCAACCACGCTGGGTGGTTTTGTAGAATTATCACACTTAATCGCATCAACAGTACGTGTCACCAATCTGGATGTGTTTCCCACAATGATAATAATATTCGGATTATGTTATGCAATGCAACACAACACGTCAGTAGTATAACGGGGCACGTCGGGGGTAGTCTTTCCGCTAGGTGACGCGAGATGTAATATTGACCAATGATTGTATACTTGGTATACAAACATAATTTTGGACAGATCATTTCTTCACTTCCGTGTCCGTTATATTGCTGGGAGTTTCTTTACCACTGAAAATATACGTTTTGTCTTCTAAAAAGGTATTCACAACCCGATTTATTGTTAAACAATGCGAAATATATCGGTCATTTTGAAATTCAAGATGGTGACACGCTTCCATGCATGACTGCCATTGTGGCTGTTCTTGGTCTTTGGGCTGCATAGATTAAAATACATTAATGTAGATAATTGTGACCTTCTAGCCATTTATTGCCTACGCCTTAGGGGATAACTGAGCCCAATGACAATTCACCAATATAATGTCAATGACTATTATACGGTTCCCTCTTTCGGGGATTTTTGCACACTGCAAAAATAGGTCGTGAATACGGTAAATAGCAAATTCGCAGACTACGGCGTATATGCCGTGCATCGGTTTACATTTCCAGTTGCTAGGTCGCAGCGTATATCCGAGTCCGTAATGAAAAGATCCCTGTGCATGGAGGCCGATACCGAACCACCGATCGGTCGGCACCAAGAATCGAACCCCGGTATCTCCGGAGCAATGGCAATCTACTGTCCGGCAGTATGAACCCTTGACCACCGCGGGATAAATGTCGGACAGCTTCTTCCATGTCGATTTTGTCAAAAACATAACTGTTGGATTTGACGATAACGTTACTGCAGGTTGATGACAGGACAATGCGTCAAAGTATTATATTGTTTGTTCCTATTAAAACTGAATTATGACTTATGGCGCACATGGTGAAATTGCATGACTGATAGTTACCTTTAGTTTCAACGATGCACAACATACTGATAATTAAATAGATATGTGAGGAACGAAAAGAAACCACCACTTTCTACCATCAACAAATCAGCCATCATAGATCAGACAACTACCGACAACCATGGCATCAAGGTTTGTATGTCCTCATATGGCGCAGCATTCAGTCCTGAGTACTGCTCAGAAGCTGCTCGTGAAGTCATAATTTGTGGAGTCAGAACTATTAAAAGCACATTGTTCGTCGAGCCTTAACAACCACTGTTTAGTCCAGCATGAACGACGACGTTCTCTTCTCTGCTGACGACGTCGGATGATCAGGTAGGTGCAGCTTAACGCCATAGCTCGCCATTGATGAGCAGACAACCACGCCAATAGTTTCGAATAGTTCCACAGGATTCCGTCAGGCAGTGGCGGCAGTTCCAGCCGCTAACAACAGGAGTGGATGCATCAACCTGTCGCAGCTGCCAGTCGCGTCGCTAGTCGCGTCGTAACGTGTATGCGCCCCTGGAGGGGTCATACTCGTAACGACGCGACGCATTTTCACAAAAAAAGTTGCAAATAAAAATCACACTAACACTCAGTCGCGTCATTACGTGTATGCCGGGCTTAAAATAGGTAATTTGGATAGGAATACAAACAGAAGCAATTAACCGAGATGAGGGGAACTAGAAGCTTCCGCATGCTTATAATAACGTCATCAGACCGGAAGGTCAGGTTTATCGATGAAGCCATCTTGGCTGTACTGCTGGTAAATTATTTTCTTTAAATAAGGAGAAATATATTGAATGATCTATATGCTTTTGGTGAGACCATCCATCCCCGGCTTAGGCTGCCGAATATGTGCGCGTCAGACCGTGAACCGCGAGACAGCCGCAACGGCAAGTCCCTGGAAAAGACTATTCTCCGGCGTGACAAATTACGACGGCGTTCGGCCTGGGCAAAACCCCGGCGAGGACGGTGTCCCCTGCTTGCGATGGAAGGCACGATCAGCGCCCGATCGATGCTGTCGCCAAAGCGTTGCTCCAGTTATGTCTCCACAGCGATATATGCGGTTTCGCGGTGAAGCTCGCGCGGCGGATTCAACAGGAACAACGCAGACGGAGTTAAATGTATTTACACGTCGCTCGGGTTAAATGTATTTACACGTCGCTCGGCAGGCATCGCCCTGGCATCGGAGTCGCGCGATGGGTCGATCGTTCTGTCGACGGCGAATCACGCATATTATAACGCCTCGTCTGACCGTCACCCAAACGACGTGACGTTCACTGTTAGGCTGCCTGTACCGATATACAGTTACCTTCCTATCGTCTTCGGGCCATTTGGTCCATGAGGCTGCCGAGTAAATTCTTCATCTCGCTCTTGTCTCTGCTTGTGCGTTTTGCGTCATTCCATGTTCTCCATCCCAGTTGGTTTCTTTCTTTTTCGAAACTTAATCGCCATTGTGTTCTTCACCCCACTTTACTTTTTCATTCCGACATCCACGTTAATGCTGTCAGGCACTGGCTGGCTTCATTCCTCCTGAGCACGTGACCAATCCATGTCCATCTTCTCCTGCTGTCTGAATGTCGATATCTACTTAGCTTTTTATTCTTCATCATCAGTTTCTTGTTGGGCCGAGGTCAGATCATTCAATCCGTTCCGCCCTCTCACAGGTGCATATCAACCTACCAGATCAACTCCAATGTCCTCCCACTCTAGGTAGTTTATGCATGCCCTATCTACCCGCCTTCCTTTTTTCTTCCCCTTCTATCATACATTTTGTTAATTGGCATTGCACAATAATTACTCCGTAAAACAGAAACATGTCTTATACAGAATTATAGCATATTTGTTCCATCTGTACACATTGCCTTGTTTCTCTTAGCAACATTTAGCAAGATAAAACAACTGACGGCGTCTACACCAGAATACAACGCAAAGTCTACAATCCTGGCGCGATAACATCACCAACCAGGAGCTGATCTACCACGGATCTCCACTACCGCGAGGCAACGACGTCAACGTCTGGCAGAGCATGTGATGCGCCACGATGGAACTGCTAACCGCATTCTCCTTTGAAATTGGAAACTGTCGGGCCCTCGGAAAAGAGGTCGCCCGAACATAACCACGAGTGACACCATTGATTGGGACACTGGTTTCAGTGGGACTTGTCTGGCTGCCACAATGTCTGACAGAAAACAGCGGAAACAGCAAATCATGCTCACCATATTCACAATGTTAAGTGGCTAGCATAAGTAAGTACGTTGTCAGAGGAATGTGAATAAGCACGTCGATGGCTTATCGACGACCCTCTATTCTTATGTTCGGTCCATCCATGTGCCATAGCAGCGGTCACATTGCCAATGATACTTTTTCCGATAAGATGTCACCACAAGTTAGGCCTAACATGCAATAATATATTATGTCTGTATTTATCTGCGTAGATGCGGTTGACACCGCACCGTATCTCCTCGTTTAAAAATCAATAATACAAATGAATTTCTGTTACGTTTGCATTAACAATGGTCTCTGTTGACTAGTTTGTTCTGATGTGAACACATTATTTTGCAAATGCAACGCCAAGCTGAACACAGAAAGCAATTGGCACAATGCTGCATAAATAATACAAATAATCTTAACTCCAAAGTTGAAGAACAAGAACAAGAACAAGAACATACATGTGTCTAGGTTTTTAACCATCATGGATTCAAATCCGGACCCTTTCTCTCTGAATCTCCGCCCTATCTCATTCACTATCTCCCCCATTTCGCCCCCCCCCTCTCTATCTCTATTTCTCCATCCCTCTTCGTCTGTGCGTGTCTCTCTCGCTCCCTCCGGTTATCCGCTTCTCTCACATACGCGCGCGCACACCTAACCTAACCCCTCTTCCAATTCCTCCCAATATCCCTATCTCACTCTCTTCCCTCCCCCCTCCCCCACCCGCCTCACCACCATCTCCTAGACAACCCACGTAACAAGCAGACACACACACGACTCATACCGTCCAGTGGATATGCAGACAAATTTCACTCTCTAACAACAGACAGACACACAAAAAAGCGTCTCATTGACGAAGATCGATGAACGTCTGCGCCTGATACCACAGATCTAGCCGACATCAGATTACGCGTCTTTTCATGTTTGCATCGCATTCCGTCCGACCCGACGTATCGGCCGTCGCATGTTTACCCGCGAAGCGCGCTACACACAAATTGAATAAACGCAATAAATAATTCAGGTATAGTTCGTTCAGCGGACCGAAAGCATTCGCCATCCGCGCGTTATTGTATGAGTTGTATTTGCCTGGCGTTATCGCGGCGAGTTTGCTCACCCACGTGTACAGAATGTCACTCGCAAGAACAGACTGTTCCAGAAAGCTGTTGCCGGGATCGTGCGTTATGTTTCTCTTAAAGGAGGGAATACATTATTAATTAACATAACGTTCTTGAGGCTATAATAACTATGTTGAATGTATATTCCCAGCCAAGTTGTGTTTAGTAAGCCCACAACAACGTTTGCAGTTTTGAAGATACGACCCCGTAACTTGTTCAAATGGTAAACAAAACACCCAGTTTCAAAACAAGCTTTATTGGCAATACGGCCAAGTCGGGCTGACTGACTGCCTACCTTTAATGTTCATTTTAGTTTGACATTGCCATTGTGTACACATTACGTCACGGTGAGTAGTGATTACTAAGTAATTACAAATGCATCATCCCAGTTCGCTCTGGCAGTATTTTGACAGTTGGTTCATACACGTCACTTGGATAATTAATATGCGTAGGTACATTACCACTCGATAGGCTTTTTTATGACAAAACGGTTCCGTATACAGCTGTTGCATTTTATTGGAATTTTATGTTAAAATATATACCACTTGTTGATAGCTCTATAATCTGTATTATGATTAATACATGAAGAATCGAATAAACTTTAATGAAACATACTTATAGATGGGAGTTTGGATGTTTTATCAAATACTGTTCTAATAGAATGTCGTCCCTTTGAAATTCTAAAACAAATTGATATTGAAATGTCTGCGAAGAATCTACTTATTGCCGAGGCAAATGCAACAAAGTTAAACTCCTTGTTGAATACATTATGTAATCCGGCTTATTTTGGCCAACCATTGTCGGGTAGTATCTACCATGTCGATTTTCTAAAAAAACTAAATTGTTGGGTTTGATAGCAACGGTACTACAGGTTGGATCGATTAATCTGAAATGATATTGATGTGTCAGCTAGCGATAACGGCAATGCACACGTTTATGCTAGTGCCGTGTCAGCAATGCAATCGTTCCTTAGGGATATTCACTTTTACGAATTGTGACATTAGTTACATCAAATACATTTTGTTTGTTTTTATGCAAACAGTGTGATGAACCATGCATGTATATTGCATATCGCACAAATAAAATATCCGAATAAATATATACTATACTGAAAGATATCAGATATGAATTGATAAACATCGTAAATCTGTTGCGATCAGCAGGGACGGCACGCGAGAAAAAACAGATTAAAGTGATAAATGTGACAAATAATGATAGATGGATTAGATTCTGAGAGATATAGGACAGATGTTGCAACTGCGTTACGTTTGTTATCGTGTTATTCAGTAATGTGTTTACTGTACAGACATTATTAATAAATATGTTTTGTTAATTTTTATTTACATCGACTTCCTTGTCGTCGACGCTTAGCTTCTGCCATCTTCCAACGGCAAACTAAATTGCTTGGCCTCTGACACCTAAGAGGTCTCTTTAAGATAACCTGGGTATTATCTGCTGGTGAAAATTTGAATATTTAATACATTACATCAAGCAAATATTCGTTTTCGTGTCTTTGTAAAATAAATGCTGCAGGACCTTATTTTCAGCCAAGACATGTAAAAAAATTGTGTCTGTGGGTTTAAGTTTGAATCATTCAAATACATCAGTCTCTTTGTCTCTTCATTTCAGCCGGCGTGCAGACGACGACACCACTCGGCCATCGGCAACGTTTGGCGTGGCTGACGAGGTCGATGCTAGACAGCTATGTCTTCTCACATTTGTCACAGCCGAAGGGTGGACCATCAGTAGCAACAGGTCATTGCTGCTTCGCAAGGTGACGTAGTTTCATCTAAAGAAGCGCAGAACTAATTGTTCACAAATAGAGCCTACTGGGCCTCACGTGACTGATCGCCGTGAAACAAAAAAGGTAAGTTCTTACATAGCGCAGTATCCAATCCTCAGGATTGCTCAAAGCGCTTTACATTTTATTCCCTGGCAGACCTTGTTCAATTGAACACCATCTCGACTTCTCTGGGAAGCGTTCAGCCACGCTGCAATTGATGCGCGAAGACTATTCGTTCACAAATTTCCACTACTGTCTGTTGCTAGGTAATCATTCATACAGCTGAGTGAACTGAAGCAATGTAGAGTAAACGAACTTGTCCAAGGTTCGATACTGCCACACAGGATTCGAACCCGGGTTCTCTCAGTCGAGAGTCCGAAGCTCTTACCGTTGCACTACTGCGCTCCACAGCAGATCACATTACTTCCGAGTCAAATTTTAATCATTGACATAACAATGTCAGGTATAATTACGAGAGTCCAACAATGGTGCAATTTTCGAGAAAAACCACAATTTATCTCTCTATCGTGGGATGTCGCTAGAAACGGCGGAAGTTGAGCAGGAAAAGTCGCCTGTGGACAAGACCATGCATCCCTGAACGAAGTGAACACAGCGACGAAGTGCACTCACACTGCCAACTGTGTGATGGGTTGAGATGTGGATAACTGTTTAGTCTGGGTTTTTTAAATCTAATCTAACACAATACACGTCACAGAAGTTGTAACCATGCAACTACTACATAAGAAAGCTCACGCCGACAATCCGAAGCTTCGGAATAGTTGGGATCGGCGATTTGGTTAAATCCAAATATAACAATCATTAGTTTGAGGCGGGAATTACTTCGTTTTGCTCTGGATTTCTAGGATTTGTGCGCGATGGAAACATACCATAATGAGGTGTACAACTGAGGTCGACGCTTGCTTTTGAAACCAAACCACTTGCGTGATTCGTCTCTCACCGTGCAGTTTTATCCCTCGGGAACGCTGCCAACTAACCGTGCTTAGGGTCATCAAACCGAGAACCGCGCAGGGTCGATGTCGACTCTTAATGCTCTTGCAATCCCAATTGGAAAGGTACTTGCGTTCGATCCTCGCTGTTGAAGCCCACTCGAGCAGTAACATGTGCCCAAGTGAATCGACCTGGAGCAGGCATCACCTTGGGGCAGCATATCTGCATATGAATCGATTGAGCACTGACTCTAGATGAGGTTGTATTCGATGCAGAACCGAAATGAACAATGGAAGTTGAACGGTGTAGTTGGTTCTGTCAGTGTAAGGGGTGTAATTTCAAAAATGCACACACACACACACACCTTTACTAAATCATACTGTCCTAAATCAACCATTTTGTTTATGACGGTAAAAGGAGCAGTTGTGATCATCAATAATTGTATTTTCCTTGAGGACCACGGTTGAGTCCATTGCGGTCACAATTATTCCCTACGTAGACAATTCGAGGCTGAAGCACTTAACTGGAAATAGCAAGATAACGTTCAAGGTTAAAAGGTCAACCAGAAGGTTCACCTTCCCGCCCGATTCCCAAAACTCGTTTCCATCGTACTTGACAATGGAAGTGATAGTCAACAATTTGCATGCTAATTGCGTTAAGTAATTGGAGCGCAGTAGCGCAGCTGTAAGAGCTTCGGACTCTCAACTGAGAGAACGCGAGTTCGAATCCTGTGCGGCGGTGTCGAACCTTGGGCATGTTCATTTACTCTACATTGCTTCAGTTCATTCAACTGTATGAATGAGTACCTGGCTGTAAACAGTGGTGGAAATGTGTGTACGAATAGTCTTCGCGCATTAATTGCAGCATGGCTGATTGCTTCCCCGAGAAGTTGAGATGGTGTTCGATTGAACAGGTCTGCCAGGGAGTAAACTGTAAAGCGCTTTGAGCAGTCCTGAGGACTGGATACTGCGCTATTTAAAAACTTACCTTTTTACCTGTTTTAATTGAAACATGTACGATATCACCGCATATGCAACGTTGTTGATATATAGGTGGTTCTGTTTGAATGTGTGTTTGTGTGTGTGCGTGTGCGTGCGTGCTTACGTGCGTGTGTGTGTGTGTGTGTGTGTGTGTCGGTGTGTGTGCATTCGTACTTGTGTGTTTGAGTGTGTATGCGTGCGTGCATGCGTGCGTACTTGCATGCGTAACAGCTTACGCCACCGCGCTTATGGAACAATGCTTACCGCGTCAGAAATCTACACGAGCGATGTGGTTAGCGAATACACAAATGGCGCACCGCAGACCCAGACAAATGTGTAAGCGACCTCAAACAACAAACCATTGACCACACCCTCGACCACAGCCGCGTGTTTACCGTGAGCTGACGACTCTGCGTTCTGGTAAGTTCTCCTCCCCCCTAAGCAACCGACTGGATCTCCAACTTCAACATGCGTCGGTAAAACACGTCGTAACGCATGCTTCGTGCATCGGATTATCAATCGAGAGATTCCTGGTTCGTCTTATTGCCTTTTCAAACTTTGGACAAGTAAATTCACTCCAGGTTGCTCCAGTTCACTCAACTGTATGGCTAAACGATTCGCAGAGAAATCGAAATGGTGCTCGATTGAACAGGTCTGCTAGAGGTGAAGAATACATCGCTCTGTGCAGCCCTAAGGACTGGCCATCGGGGTATATAACGACTTACCTTTACGTTCCTTGTTTTAGTCCAACCGATAGACAAATGCACAAATCCAAACACTGTTCGACTGCATCGTGTTTTGGTCTGGTGCCTTAGCGGCAATGTCCTATTAGTCAAGTATACGGAATATAGTGCAATGAAGCGTTGAGATCTTAATAAAGATGACGAACCACTTGTTGAAGGCCCAAACCGCAGCAACTGGGAAGACGTTGATAGCCTATGCTCTCCAGATACATAAATGAGTCAAAGAAGATAATACAGCGTTTCTCGTTACGTGCGTTATTCGTGCCTGGGACAACTAGTAGCTTTCCTGTGCATGTTTAATATAATTAATGTTAGTTATGAAATGCATGTCACTCGGTGCGGTTGGAGGCGGGCAGACGACGGCAGAAGAGAGCGGAGGCGACGAAACAGCTGCGCTGCATGAAAAACGGAAGACGGCAATTAAGATAGGAAGACGGCATTAAGAGGGAGCAAGCAAGGCGGGGGAGCGGGATGATAAATGAATGTGGAAGGCTGCCAATAGGGAGACGATGAAGGGAATATGAGATTCTACCGCAAGGTCATCACCTACAAGCATCATGTCACAAACGAAAAAGTCGCCAACAGAATCAAGCAAGCCATTGGACCCTTTGAAGACTAGATACCTCCTGTCGACAGTCAGAAAACGGACGGTGAAGTATGGTTACAAGATCAACCGGCCTTGCAAAGACCATTCTGCAAGGCACTGCGCCAGGAGGAAGAAAGACAGGCAGACAGAGAAAGAGGGACGATAACATCCAGGAGTGGACTGGTATGACCTTCGGCACCTCCCAGAGGGCGGCAGGGAATCGAGAGAGATGGCGGGATCTGTCAGGAAATCACCAGTGATGCCTCATCGACCGCATGGTTACGAGATAAAAGAAGAAAGGAATAAAAAGACCAGGACACACTTTATGTTATCTACAGGAACCTACGGTGAAATCTCTATGTAATTTGAACGGTACGGTGTCTGTCTACAAAATATAACTCTTGCATCAATGTTCTTATTAATTACACCACATGCATTAAGCACACATGCTAAACAGTACTTCAACTGCCTTCAAGAATGTTCACCGTTGCTAAACAGCAAACGGACTACTGCTGAACACGGTGGTCTCCGAATCTCTGCCTCTTGCCTATTAATGTTTGTTTAGCAGACTCGCACATTCTCCGCGATATTGGATATTTATCATAGCGACAAAAACAACACCGGAGATAGCGCCAGAAGGAATCGCTGTCAACTCAAGTTATTCTCGGTAGATTCCCCGAAGACACTGAGAGCTTGTACTGGAAATCAGTGCCACTGTAGAAGCATGTCGAATCTGGCCTACTTTCTGTAAAGCATCGCGTTGTTTCATTTGGCCGTCCCAAAATATACGCTAATGTATTCATTACAACTTCCGTGTAGGCCTACATGAGACTGTAAAGAAGACTATTTCGACACGTAGAATGACAGACATCAGATCGAGAGAAGGTAGTCTAGAGAGCCCAAAACTTCCAATTGCACCCCGTTAAGGCTCGCCAAAAAACCACTGGCGGCCGAAGCATATAGGTTTTATTAGGTGGGCAGAGCCGGACCTTCAGCACGATTCCGCCGTCGCGCTGTATCATGACAGTTGTTGAACATTTTCGCGGCGACGTTCACAATTTCGGAAGTTCACCAAATACCTCACTTAAACGGGTACATATTCCAAAGGTCTAGAGAGGCACATGCCTCCCAGGGCCCCTGAATCCGCCTATGGGTACAGGACCAGATAAATGATACCTTATTTCTCCGTCACGTGGCTTATTTCCAAATTCCTGCCTAAATGTCACATAAGTACAAGTGAGAAATATGCGTCTCAAGTGTGTTAAATATGAATGTTCTATATAATTATTTTTGTGAGGTGGGCCGTCTTACCCCGCTTTCTCTTACTATAACAATATAATATAATTTCACGATACAAACAACCACAGTGTGTATCTTCAAGAGACCTTATCTGTCCCGTTACCGGGAATCATCATATCATTATTAGCAGGGAATTCACTTAATGAGCCGTACGTCGACCCATTTGCGGTTTTGATTGCGGAAATCGGCCGGTCGCGCCCAACTTCCAGGAAGTTAGTGTCACTTTCTCCTCTATATATTATTTGTATATTTTATTTTGTTGGATCGACAATACAATTGCGAACACTTTTGGGCATATTAAAGGCAATTTGGCGGGCAGTGTATCTTCGACTTATTTATTCTAGTATTAAGAATATTATATTAATGACTGAGGAAGTGGCTTTTTCTACCCCACGTATAAATACGTGTAAACACCTGGTTTCAATCTTGTAAAAAAAAATCTAACCCTGACCATAACCTTCAGTCTAACCATAAACTTAACCCTTTTTGTACACCAGACCGACCATAAAAGGACATTTGTACGTAGAGACGTACCATGAAACTCTCACAAAAATGGGGCGCACACAAAGTCGGTTTAACTTCTGAATGACCGCCGCATTCAGATCCGGACCTGATGACGAACCCTACGCCATGCCAACGAGTCGCCGCCGTGACTGCGCGAAGGTCTCCACGCCGAAAAACACTCGACGTATGTTCGCGAAAAAGAGCACGGGGCATGCATTATTAAACCTACTATCGCTGCAGTGGGCGTGTATATGGCGCTGACTGCAGGCATCTGGTCCCACCTGCGGGAAGCCGATATCATGTCCGGTAACCACCGACTCGTCCAGTCTTACCATGGTTGGGGACAGACAACTATTTATTTCCCCATTGATGGCAATGTTAACGTTAGTCAGTGTTACGAGTTTTGATTTATCTAGAGATTGCATATATCACTATGTATTATGTCGTTATGCAGGAAGTAATAGTCAACACTTTCTGTGATTTGTTTTTTTCAAGTTATTCCACGTATGGAATGCTCCCCCATTAAGTGTAGTCCCAAACAACCTGATTCAGTTTACATACGCAGGGCGTCGTATCCTTTTTTGACACATTGGTATGCTTCCAAACAGCCACAAGATAACTAGCTTTCTGTACTGCATATGAGTTGGTGTCCTTTAATACGCCAATTTCCTTGTAAAAATGTTAAGGAAACAGAAGAACCACAGAAATGTGGTACCAACAACATGACAAGCATTTCATTCGCCTGCCCTGGAACCGGATGTATCATGTAAACAAATGATCCCTCCCCTTTGTATCATCATTGGTTCCATTCAACCATTCACAGGGAGAGATAATTAAACAAATGATCCCTCCCCTTTGTGTCGTCACCATTCATTGGTTCCATTCAACCATTCACACTGGAGAGATAATTAATTCACTCCCGGCTTTATTGTCTTCTACCTAAATAGATACCGACGGCATGCGCGCGCGCTCCGGCAGACACGCGCATACGCGTACGCACGAGTCCACATTCTCACTCACCACACGCGCACTAACGCGCATGCACACACACACACACACACGCACGCACGCACACACACACACACACACAAACACACACACACACGCACACAACATACGTAGCTGTGTTCATAGATATTCACTATGTACGCACACGCGCTCGTACATCAACAATTTCAACACGAAAAAGTTTGTTTCAAGTACATGTCTTATCTTGCACCCGCATATTATCCTAGTTTATAACCCCGCGATACCCTACATTTCGTGACACTGTTAACCTCCAGGTCGTCCCGTTCCAAGCATCGTACTATGTAATAGCAGCTGACGCAGAACTTCGCAAGTCACATAATAAACGAGGTCATTCCCGTTTCCAAAAATAATATTGCCTATCGGCGGATAATCGTTGCCTTGTGCGGCGTGTGTGCTGCAGAACGTAGTGCTTCCTTTATCAAAAACCCGAGGTGCCTGTTCGTATTACCACCGATATATTCACATATGGAATACTATCCTTAAAAAATCATTCAACACAAAGACCTCTTTATCTTTCAAGAATAATTTCTGAAACGTGCTTTCACCACCGTATTCACCCCAATTCTAAAAATATCTACCCCACCAGGGAATCTAATTTAGGTGAGTGGAGACAGCTATTTCGAGCGTGGATAAGACTAACCCAGCCGGAGGAACTCGATACACTATCTCGTATCACCAAGGGAAGAATTTACACCAACAGTAAAATACGCAAAAGTTAATTATTTTAGCATTAACTACCCGAGCACATGCTAATAAACCTCCAAACACTCAAATGGGCTGTTTGAAGTTATAATTATAACGACTTTGTTCAGTTATAATGCTATAGTGCAAAGCGCATCTATTGTGTTTAAATCATCAGCACGCATTTTGTATAAACGTTCTAACTCTGCAATAGCTATGGCATATCGACCAGTAATTCGCATAAACAGTCACGCTGCTAGCTGAAACAACCGCGCGGACCATACCAAGTCTAGTGTCGCTGTTTGGTCAATAATGCGTCAATTTACATATCGTTGATCAGATAAACTTGATGTATCCAATTTCAATAATCCTCATTATCCATCCTCGGGTACTCTTAAGTCATAAATGCTATTATAGAGTTATCATTTACTACACGAGGAGTTATATTCCGCTGTATCAGCTAATTTGCAGCCGACCGACTAAGTTTGCCCGGCAGCTGTAATCAACCGCTGCTGTTATTAGTTCAATCACTCCCGAACGGTTTGGGTTAGGCAGCGCAGTAAAGATCATTAATTTTCTGCCTCTTATCGCATCAGGCGATCGTTTTACTACAGGTTGATTTTCAATTTACGACAAACTATAAAATCCCGTCCAGTTATCTAATTGCTTCGAATACAGCACCATCATGATGGCCGTTGACATCTCGTCCATATAGATTTCGTTTCCTTCTTCTCCCAGTTTGTCTGGGATTTACAATAATGTCCAGCTCAGATCTAGCGGTTTTCCACTGATGCAGGTATCAACACACACTATCCAGCCCTGCATCTCCTCTTGAAGGAGGTGAACACATGTCTTGTTTCATGACCCAGGTACTCCGTGTTCCCAGAACAGCACTTCTATGTTATCTTCCTTTTGACGGCAGTAATTTAAGTCTGCATAGCCTGAGCTTACTGCAAAACGATTTGTGAATATCGCCATGGGTCTATATTACCGTATTGTGTGTGTGTGTGTGTGTGTGTGTGTGTGTGTGTGTTTGTGCGTACGTACGTGCGTACGTGCGTGCGTGCGTGCGTGCGCATGGTACGTACGTGTGTGCGCGTTCGTGCGTGCTTCGTTCGTCGTGTGTTCGTGTGTGCGTGTGGCTCTGCCAACTATATCTAGCCACGATCAATTCTATAAATATCATTGCCAAATTGGTCACCCGTGTGTAGTAGGCACAGTTCAATACTGTATTTGTAGTGGCAACACCTGTTTTTTCCTTCAAAAGTCCATGATCACGTAGCGACTTGAGTTACAGCCGATCAATAATGCACTCATCATCAATA
>CM034534.1:23960880-23988397 GCA_020002185.1 Paraescarpia echinospica | reverse complement strand
AGAGAGAGAGAGAGAGAGAGAGAGAGAGACAGAGACAGAGACAGGGAGAGACAGAGACAGGGAGAGGCAGAGAGAGACAGAGAGACAGACAGAGAGACAGACAGACAGACAGACAGACAGACAGACAGACAGACAGACAGACAGAGACAGAGAGACACAGAGACAGAGATAGATAGATAGAGAGAGAGAGAGAGAGATATATATATATATATATATATATAGAGAGAGAGAGAGAGAGGGGGAGAGAGAGAGACGGCAGCAAGTGGTGGCGGAGTCGAGTTGAAGTCAATTAGTAGAAGAGGGTCAATGACGAAGGAAGGGAAACAAAAGATCGTGATTCGATGTCGAAGTCTGCCACACTCCCGGTTTCCAGGGACAAAGAACAGAAGTAGAATGTCCTCTATTTCGAACCCACATCAACAGTATCGGCCGGATGTCACACCCAATTACGACGTGACTGTCGGTCCGGATTATTGCACAGTTCTGTAACCAGCCAAGGCGCTCACGCTATCGTGTTGGCGGTGGATTAGTTTACAGATAATTTTTTTTTCTTTTTCGCGCGATTCTACAACACGCAGTGCCGTCAACAAGCGTACGTGCGAGTGCGTACACATATATAATCACCTTTACATAACGGCACGTCAAAAGGCTATACCTTTGCCAGACCCGAGTCGACGCCAAAGCGACGTCTGTGGAAAGTTATTCTCTCATATTCTCGCAGTGAACGTGAGTTCATCCAGTCTGCGTGTACGCTAACTGTTAGATGTGAAGGCAAGATGTAACATATTTTTTTATGAAGCAACTATGTGTGCTGCCGGCGCCCTAGTTAAACCGCGTACCTTGGCGTGACGGCACAACGCCGCGTCTTTGGGTAGCTAGTTATGTCTGTTACTAAACGCCAAAGCATGCGCTAGTTCGCTTGCGCAAACCCGGCAGTAACAGTAGGCTTTCAACTGTTTCGCAAGCCGCGCGTGCGACGAAGCAGTTGCGACACCAAAGGCGGTAGCGATCAGTTCCGAGAAACGAGGCCAACGTTTCGGAAAATTGAGATACGTGTTAATGATGACAGAACTAGATGGGAGTGATATTAACATATTAACAGAAAATCCAAATTTGTTGATTTAAAAACAGTTTGTGTGAGTGAGTGAGTGAGTGAGTGAGTGAGTGTGAGTGAATGCCTGTTTGTGTGTGTGTGTGTGTGTGTGTGTGTGTGTGTGTGTGTGTGTGTGTGTGTGTGTGTGTGTGTGTGTGTGTGTGTGTGTGTGTGTGTGTGTGTGTGTCCATCTACGTACGTGGGTAAAGTCGAACCTCGCTTTACGGTCACCTCGGTAATACAAACACCTCGCAATTAAGGTCACCATAGGATAGCTCCAAATCCTATTCTTTCTGTTATAGTAAAGTATAGGAAATTAGTCTTATTAATACGGTCACATCTCCATTCATGTCACTTTTGCACAGGATGACCTTAATACTGAGATTCCACTGTATTTTCATTTCTCCGCCCGTCTGTCCTCTTTCCGGCGGACACTGCGTCGTTTCGCACGCTTTAATATCCTACAACCGCGAGTCTTTCCATCTTTCTATTTCCTCCAATCCACCAGCCACGATTGTTGCAATAATTTCTCACAGCATTCAGTGCATTTACAGGGCTACCTCGACTCGCGACGATTGGAGACGACTCGCCAAATCGATATCGCATCGACCACCTGATCAACGTACTGCGAGTCCAGTGCCTTGTCGCCATAAACGAATGTTTTGTTCCTCTAATGGCTGGAACATGTCGGTTGTAATGCACTTATTGATTGGCTTTTGTTCATCAACCGCCCTGCGTTCCGTATACATGGCATAACAATTATATGTAAAGATCGAAAGGCTCGGGTACGCTTGTGCTTAACTGATGGACACTCGTAGGTGAGAGCGCGATTCCATTAGGGACGTCATTGATGAACACTTGTTAAAGCCTACGTTATCTGTGCAGCCTCGCGACAATAGGTGTGTTGCTTTTAAACGGTCCGGTAATTACCACAAGGGAGATTATTCATGGATTCTAATGAATGGCACCGGTAAACTCCGTATCATCATAGCTGTGCTTATATTTGTTGGCGTCAAGCTTAATATCAACTTTCACACACAAATCCTCTATATGGTTCGTTCGTTTTTCTCGGCAGTAAACAATATGTTAAGCGCACCGTAGACGTCTATAATGTGGTTCATTTCAGGTGGTTGTAGATGAAAACCACAACTGTATGACACCAGAGCAGGATGGCCTGAATGAACGGCCTGTATAACCGCACATGGAGACTGGAGACACAGGCGCACACATGCACGAGCACACGCACACACAACGCACGCACGCACGCACGCACGCACACACAAGCAAGCAAGCACACATACCACACACACACGCACGCTCGCACGGACACACACACACTCTCGCTCTCTCAAACACGCATACACACACATGCATGCATGCAAGCACTCACGCACGAGCGCGCGCGCGCACACACACACACACACACACACTTCTAACTTTATTCCCTTACAAAAAGTGCCTGGCAGCGGCAGTTAAAATGAAGCACACTTTTATTATTCCCTCAACTGTCTGGAATTCGAACCTAGCACCGCTTGGCAACGAGAATGCATAAAGCACGATTTTCATGGCATTTTTTTCCGACAGCTTTCTCAGCCGTTGACGCTATACGGCGGAACCCTCGGGCTGCACTCACACCAGTAGTTATCCTGGTAGTCATCTCGTCCTGGGCAATGTTTAGCAGCGTACACATACTACAAGGTGTGTGTGTGTGTGTGTGCGCGCGCGCGCGACAGGGAGGGAGGGAGAGAGAGAGGGGGGGAGAGAGATGGGAGAGAGAGAGAGAGAGAGGAAGAAGGAGAGTGAGAGGGAGAGGGAAGGGGAGAGGGGGAGGGGGAGGGGGAGGGAGGGGGAGAGGGAGCGGGAGAGGGAGATGGAGAGGGAGAGGGAGAGTAATAGTAGTAGTAGTAATAGTAATAGTAGTAGTAGTAGTAGTAGTAGTAGTAGTAGTAGTATTTGTTGTTCTTGTTGTATCAGCAGTAGCACCCGCACTACCAGTAGTGTACCACACCGATGGGAAACCGTCAACGCCTACGCCAACTATCCTTCTTCTAAACAGATGGCAAGAAAACAGTAACATCCAGGCTATCGACTACCTGAACTGTAGCCTACAGACTAATTGCATCTGAATGGTGGATATATATCCGACCATAGACCTCCATCGTTGGGCATACCACGTGCTAACATAGAAGACATTGCCTAATAAGGCGCAGTCGTTCACTGCTTTGGTGTTTCTTGAGGAAAATCACACCTTTCCACCATAGCTGATATATTTAGTGTTGCTACTATCTGGGTGAACCTAATTCAAGTCGTGTTAACATTTACATTGAAATCCAGTATTATTGTTAGACTTGCAATGATCCAACGTATGTTTTTCATTCATAACCAGTCAGATGCATCGGTGTGCGTCATTCAAAATCCAGCAACACCGAGGATAGAAATATCTTTTGAGTGCTGATAGTGCTGGTATTCAATGTAGTTAGAATAAAATAAGTTAATTGCTCCATCTGCATATATATGGCGTCCGCATTTACGCAGGCGTGTTCAGCGCTAACCAACTAGTCGAATACCTTTTTTCTTCGACGTAACCTGTGAGTTTGAGTAACAGCGACACACCTGTATACGGTCCTGAGACAGTGACGCGAACAGAACAATAACAACAACATCATCAACAACAACAATAACATCAACAACATCATCATCATCAACAACAACAAAAGCAACAACAAAAACAACAGAAGCTGCAAGTTTGCGAGAAGGTTAAATTATTCGAGAGAGAGAGAGAGAGAGAGAGAGAGAGAGAGAGAGAGAGAGAGAGAGAGAGAGAGAGAGAGAGAGAGAGAGAGAGAGTACAGTATTACAGTACATGACTTAAATGTCACCCCTGTACAACGGAACCAGGAGGAATAACGAGTACCCAATACCCAAATATACGAGACCTATATAATATATATATGGCAGTATCCGCAGATATGCAGTGTTTCACCTGCCTTTGTCAGAGGCGTACTGTCTTGAGTTAACTGAAAATATCTATCTGATTGACGTCTGATTTACTGACAAATATTTGTGTGATATTGAATAACAACGGAACTAAAATATCTAGGATGTGATATACTATAACAGAATATTTCAAATTATCTACCCTAAGACACTTAGACAATCAAACAAATATTTGAAAAGGATAACGTAGAAAACGTTTATCAACAGTTTTCATTAGACACAATCTCTAGGAAATTGAAGAGCACAAATACATATTTAGGAAAGTACCAGTGAAGTACAAGTAAGTCAGTCATTCGCTTCGTGACGAATCCTATTTGACAGTTCCCCAACAAAGGTTTGTCTATGGAACACCGCATTGTTTTGAACCAATCTAAATGCCTCAGTGTAAGGACAGATGGTGCCTTCTAGCGGCGACTAATTGGGACCAGCTTAGACTAGTCGTTAAGTGCAGATTTAATTAGGAAGGTTACGCAATCTACCAGTTAAGGAAAATACAGAAATAGTGTCAAATGTAATCCCCGGACAAATATGGACCATTCGCAATCCCTTTACTACAACGTTAGACGTGTATTTGTAAAGATGGTCCTGTAAATAAATGGACGAACATATTGTGATTATCACAAAGGAAGAGAAGATCGGCGTAGAAATCAAGACAAAATTATGGAATTGGATTGGTCAATAACACCGAAACAGAGAAGACATCCGAGTGCCTGACTGCCCTGGCATGGACAGCAGAACTGCCCGGAGAATGGTAGGGAAAGGATAATAAGGAACATAATAAATATAATATTAAAAAATAGTATTATTAAAGGCGGGTAGGACGACCTATATTGTGATGGGAGGACTGTGTAAAAAGACATTTTGAAGGATTGGGGAGGAGTGCAGAACGACGGGGAAGGATAGAGGAGAGGAGGTGGGTGGTGGAGAGAGCAGTGCAAGATCAGTGAGGGAAAACAGAATCGGGGATTAGAATCGAGGCTAGCCTCACCCCTCACCCTCACCCCTGACAGACACGGAAACAAGAGGAGAATAACACCAAGTGCAAAAGAGCGTGGATCGACCATTGCCAACTTAACAAGCGAACAACTGGGATGGAAGATGTGGACTAATGCCAAGCAGATTGCGAGAGAAAGAAGAAAGAATTAATGGCGCCAGACGAGTAGACACGAGACGGTTATCAGTACGGAATACTTTAAATAGCTCCGATTATAGGGTTGAGAGGTAAAAGAAGACACCCCGATGGGGTGCCGCACAATGACCCTAATTGTCTTGGCGCAGTCAAT
Source organism: Paraescarpia echinospica (assembly GCA_020002185.1). Lineage (NCBI taxonomy): Eukaryota > Metazoa > Annelida > Polychaeta > Sabellida > Siboglinidae > Paraescarpia > Paraescarpia echinospica. Next base: position 23,983,024 of record CM034534.1, on the reverse strand, counting down.
AAGCTTTATGTGTAAGCACAAATGGCTCAATAGCCATAAAGCAACCGCGTTTATAGACGTTGTTGTAATGAAGGCAGACAGACACAGCGGTACGTCCTTAGTTGTATGCGCTGTCCGTCATTAAGGCCAGGATTTACCGTGTTGACCATTGGTCATCTCTATGTATAGTGTCCTCCGTCGGTGTGTCCAAACCATCGGCACCGAGTAATACTCAATGCACACTGAGGCACACACACGCATGTACGCAGGCATGCATGCAGGCACGCCCGCCGCACTAACCACCTGCGCACACGCACACATTCACGCAAACGCATACATCTAAACACACGCATGCACATGCAAACACACACACACACACACACACACACACACACACACACACACACACACACACACACACACACACACACACACACACACACACACACACAAACAAACACACACACACACCCGCACACTTCTTTGACTCGAACATCATAGCGACTTCTCCGGGAAGCATTCAACCACTCTGCAATTATTGCGCGAATGCTATTCGTTCACACACACCCTCCACTGCCCATGGCCAGATACTCATTACTATGGTTGTTTGGACTGATGCAACGTGGTGTGACAAAAATTGTTCAAGCGTCGAAACTGTGGCAAAAGTATTCAAATCTAGATTCTCTCGATTGAGTCCGATGCACCATGCACTATTCTACTGCGTCCCATTTATTTGTTCCTTAACCTGGAATCCTTGGTATCACCGGATGTAAATCAAGTGTGCGTCTGGTGGGTACGATCGTCAGTACATCCCATGCCTATTCCCCAGGTGTACACGACATCTCGTTCATTCAGTGAGCGAAGGCAAAATGAACTGCCTACTGAACTATTTCAGCGGAAGAATACAGTAACCAATAACTCGTGCAATTGCAGCTATAACACACCATCTTACAACATAAGCCATTGGCAACCTTTCATGATGGTCAGGAACGTTTACAAGAACGATTAATTGTCCACGATTGTCGTGCGTATATATTGTTGCCCGACCAATCGGACAATTAATCGCTCGTGTAAACTAGCTTGTAATAATGTGTATAATTGTAATAGTCTTGCAGTAGTCTATGTTTACGCCACAACGATAAACAATAATTTGAAACTGCTAGAAATGTAAATGAATGTCCAGGACTCGCAAAGACAAACATTTGTTCATATCAATAATATTATAATAATACGTACCATACCGCAGTTAAATGAATAATGTCCCTCGAAACATAAATTATCACAGAGCAAGTAATAGTACTAAATAAAACGTAAACGGCTACAGTAATAACTAATAATGTCATATCAAATTAAAACTACGAAATGTTATTTAAATAATTTACCATGATTCCATAACCTGTGATATGCGCAATCGACAATATCCAATCATATGTCGCGTAACATGCGCACAATTGGACCAAACGTCACGTGACTTAAGCACAATCAATATCTAACCAATCAAAAGTAGCACAATCAATAAGATTCCATCAAGTGTAAATTATGACACGCACAATCAATAATATCCAATCAAACGCAACCTGTCATACGCACAATTAATGATGGCGAACCAAACGTCCGATGCACATAATCAATGCGGTGAATGCAGGAGCACTTAGCGAAGACAAAGACACAGACAACGCCAGGTAAATCAGTGGCCGGGGACGGGTCATTATTTGCGTTTCCAAAGGCGACAATGTTGACATTTGTTAGTGGTGTACGTACAAGAGCGACTCAGGTTTTATCACAATGGCTCACGTTGTTGCTTGTCTTATCAGTGATGTCACTGACCTGCTGTTGAATTGTTGTCAATTCATACGTTCTTGATTTCGATAAAATCAACCCGGGAGATGCTCCTGTGAGATGTTACCGAAAACAAGGTGATTATGTATTCATAGTTTCATACGCAGGTATTCTTCCCTCAGTATACGCCCACACGCTGTCAACCAGCCGCCAAAAAGGTAAACCAGCATAACTGACGTGGTCCTCAGATAGGTTCTTTTCCTTCCTCATAACTATATTTGTCGGGGTGTAGAAATCCTAGAAACGGGGTAATATATGAGAATAATAATAATAAACTATTTCCATAGCGCATGCAGGAAGCTTGTTTAAAGAGGTGAGTTTCTAAAAATGTTTTAAACAATCGTAGTGATGTTGCTAACATGCTAATCGCTAGAACTACATCCGTGACCCTTAACCCGGAAATAAATAAACGGCCTATCCCCATTCGTCTACGTCCCGTCTGTTTGCCGTGTCTCACTCGCCACAACCAAGTGCCAATTGTGGAAGATATTCTCTCCTCGACGTTGGCGCCGATGGAGTGAATTGTTTCACCTACTGTGACGTCTCGCTGACAATGGGGTCAGTCGCCTCGTCGCCGTGTCGTTTGTACCACGTGCGCATTAGTACGGCATGCGTCATGTTAGCAGGACATTACTGTAACGTAACTTTCCGTTAATGGAATCCCGGCTGGTGAAGTGGCATTGATTTTCCCGCCATATCCTGTTGTCCATTCGACGCCGTGTCCCTTTGGCATTTTGTCGTCGGTCTCCTGTGCACGCGACCGGACATCGCTGCCGCACTCGCGTGTGCACACAGACTTAACCGTTTTTGTCTGTACCACATTTATTAAAGGGAGGCAGGCGTAGTGATTTGTAACAGGACGTCTGCTGTGTTTTGGGGGAAAATGGGACATTGTTGAACATCAACGGGCATTGCGTTTGTCTCAGCCCGGCTCGGCCGTATTGCCAATAAAGTTTGTCTTGAAACTGGATGTTTTGTTAACTTTTAAACATGCTCCGGGGAGTATCTTCCAAATTTTGAACGTTGTTACGGGCTTACTAAACATAATTAGGCGGACAGTACACCTTCAACATAGTTATAATAGTCTAACGAATATTACATTAATTAATTAATTTAAAAACTGTGAACAGACTGCCTCATTTTAGTACTTATTACTATTATGTTCTTAAGAACTGAATACATGTATGGCGTACTACCCCCCCCCCCAAATTGCGTATAATACGCTCACAGCAGCGTTCGCAATTTGACAGTCACACCTACGAGATGTTCAAACTGCAGAATCAATTAGTAAATACCAGTTATAACGGAGGCAGGCGAGGATACTCGCAAGTTCCAAGAATTGTTCTTTAAAACTGAGCGCGAGATGATGATTGTGGGCAACAGAAGCAGACAGGTTCACTTCATATAAAACTCTTGGGAACATATCGGGGACGCCAAAACGCATCGATCACGCTTACACTGTGAAATGTCTATTATTTGTAATTTTATAAAATATCCGGCCAAATAAACCATTACTGCAGCATAAATAATACGCGGTCGGGTAGTTATCGATGAAGTTTATATATAGACCGTCCTACAGCATTTGTCTTTGAACAAGAATATGATTATTCATTTTCGCGACATTTGACAATGCGTGGTGCCAGTTAGTAGCGGACGAGCAAGTGAGTAATTAGATTGAAATTATTTCGTTGACATTATCCTAGTTTATTAATATCAACGCAGGAATAAGCAGCGTAGCTGTAGGTGGAATTCTTAATTAATCGTTATGCATCACGCAGTGTTCACAACGTCGTCGTCGTGAACACATTCTGTAACAAAGCAATCCTATTGACGTGAAAATAAATATGGCTGCCGAAGGGTGATGTCTATAACGCGTTCGTAATTCCCAGGGACCGGGCACCACGCTAGGTGAAACACGCACCGCCAGGTCTATTGTCCTTACCATTAAAGGGAGCCAGTCAGTTCCTCTACCCTGAATTAGCTGGCGGAGTAATTTGCAACAGGATGTATGTTGTGTTGAACGTGGGAAAATGGGGCATCGTCGAACATCAAAGGATACTGCAGTTAACTCAGCCCGCCTCGGCAATATTGCAAATAAACCTTGTTTTGAAACTGGCTGTTTTGTTTACTATTCGACCATTCTCCGTGGTCGTATCTTCCAAATTGCGAAAGTTGTTACGGGGTTAATAAACACAATTTGTCGGGCAGTATACTGTTAACATACATAGCATATATATTGTTAAGAACATTATGTCAATTAATACATGAAAATCTATGAACATACTGCTTCTTTTTCAGAACGTGGTGAACGTATTCCATAACCAATCAAATATGTTGACGTGAAAATAAATATGGGTGCCGGAGGGTGATGTTTCGTACTGCCCAAGGTCCGGACATCACGCTAGGTGAAACCCGCACCGCCGGTTCTATTGTCCTTACCTACCATTACCAAACTGGACACTATTCACTGCGGTCATTACGCCACAGGTAAGCACGGGCGAGCCATTATCACGAAGTGTGACGGATGTCGTTACGACGACAACGAGAACTTCCGCTCAAGAAACTGGTTTGTTTTAAACTCCAATTAACGACATTTAGTTAGCGATTAGTAAGAAGCCGCAAGATGCGGGCAGGTTACTTGAAGAGAATGGAGAAAGTAAATAGGAAAGGTAAGTTCTTATATTACGCAGTATCCAGTCGTTAGGACTGCTCAAAGCACTTTACTCCCTGTCAGACTTTTCATTCGAACACCATCTTGACATATCGGGGAAACATTCAGCCACGCTGCAATTAATGCGCGAAGACTATTCTTACACAAATATCCACCACTGTCTGTAGCCAAATATTCATTCATTCATTCATACAGATGAGTGAACTGGAGCAACGTAGAGTGAACAACTTTGCCCAAGTTTCGACACGGCAGCACAGGATTCGAACCCGGGTTCTCTCGATTGAGAGTCCGATGCTCTAGCCACTGTGACTTTGGTCCCTTGATGAGAATGGAGGCGGACAGGCTACGGAAGAGAGCAGATGAAGAGAAACATCACGGCAGCTGGAAACGGAGAAAACCATAGCTGCGATGATATTCGGGAGGGGGCTGCGTGAAGAAGGTTTGATCTGAGAAAGACAAGAGAACTATCAACTGTGGTGGGAGACGGGTTTTGCTTGGAAGCAGCGGAAGACCACAGAGGCATTGCAGCAGGACATAAGCTCAAAATGACACCTCTACAAGGGAACCGTGAGGAGGAACAGAACGTGGTTTATCATTAGGAAGCATCTTCGCGAACCAGAGACTGCTGAATACATCAGATTGGCTCATAGTTTGCTGATGTTGAGCAGCGGATGACAAATACAACAACAGCAGCTAGACCTCAATCACCTTGTTCTTCCTCCTTATGCCTTGTTGTACAGGGGTGATGGTCAGGTACCCTATTGTTGAACCACTTGTTCTGTTCTTTCACCCCATAATATTCTATCAGCACCCCTTCCTCCGATATTCTTATATCCCTCCTCACGCAGTCCTCCCATCTCAGCTGTGACCTCCCATTTTCTGCGTCCTTGGTGTTGTTCCGTCTCTGCTCTCTTTGAACGTTTGCCTGTATCCAGCATTGCCAAGTGGCTTGCCCATCGCATCTGGCTTCTCACCAGTCTTCCAGTTAGGCTGCATTCCATTCCTACCTCTTTCCTCATGTCTATCATCCTCTGTCCACCTTCTTGTTATTCTTCGTACCCACTTGTTCTCACAGACTTGCAGCTTCAGTCGTTATGCAACGGAAACACGAGGTAGACCAGGAGGAAAGTAGAAACGTAGTTTATTTACGTCACGAAGTGGGATCGCAGCCGTCGCCTTGTCTCATCCGTCTCTCTGGTTCCTTTGTGCCGAACAATTGATCAACGTGGCGCTCAGCCTGTCGTTGGGGAGCCGGGGAGCGGCCGTGGATTGCCCGGGTTTAATCAGCGACCGACTACGGCCAACGTTTCCCGCTTAATTAACTTGCTTAGGCCGGCTTCACCGCCACATCGTTGGCATGTCGCTTTCGCTGACGCAAATCGACAAAGCCTTGTGTCACAGTCGCAGACAGGGACGACCTTGAGGCGTCAGTGTCGTTGACCGTAATTGACACAAGTCACGTGTCAGCGACTTTAATGACATGTCGCTATCACCGATTTCTGTTGTCAGTAGTGACGAGTCACTGGAAACGGTGACGCGTCACCGTCGACAATCATAGTACGCAATATGGACGAAAACGCTAAGAGAAGCGGTGTCTTGTTATTCGATAATGTTTATATCGCTCATCACTGGTAACAATAGCCAAACAGGCGACTCTAATGAGTTACCTGACGTGTCACCTGGCACACGAGATATGACGTTAATGAGGTGTCGTCACTGAAGCCTCGAGCGGTCAGACCACAGTTAATTTTCCTGCTGGTGGGTGAAGACGTACTAGACCAACGACTTTACAAATCTTCATGTTAGCATTTGCCAACATTTTGCAAAGTTGTTTACTGTCACACCTCAAAGGTGACAGTTCGCTTCTAAGTAATTATTAATGCCACTGGCATACATTTATGTAATATCGCCAAATGCGAGCGTCTTCAAATCCGTACAGTAATGCAATATGTCACCGTCAATAACATTCGACCGTCGTTCCAAATGCACTAAACATGTCCGCGTACTATACATAGTTTTGTCGAATAAAACACCGGAATAGGCTGAGAACATTTCCTATTTTAAGACACTATATTCGTGTGAGGAATGCACATTTGAGACCCTACAGTTTCTCAGAATTCAACGTTCGCAATTCGCGATTTTTTCACTCGCTGACTTTTCCCGCTCAAAATATTTGTGGTTTGACTCCATCAACACAGGGTGTGCATCAGACCGAGCTTTACGGGTCAGGTCGTCCAGCAATACGACTGTTTGACATGTGCGCAAACACTGCATTTGTCCACGAAGTGTCATGCCACTGATGTCGCCGTAAACCGCGGGGGAACTGATACCTTAACAAACGTACTAATCAATGAACTAATCAACGAAGGTTACAGCGCTCCGCCAGCCGGCGTTATCGAGGGAGCGCTGTCGTATCGTTCGAGCAACAACTAAACCCGCCTCGGGGCATCTCAACCGCGCGGACGGTCGGACGGTTTCGTTTTTTCCCCTGTTAACGCGAGTACCTAAACGCCGTTGTCTGCGGGCATTTTTGGTGAAACGTACACCGTGCGTCCTATAAATAAGACACGAACTATAGTGATAAGTCATGGCCGATTACAATCCACCGGCGTATTTAGGCCTACATATATGCATACACCGTCTGTTGGTGGTACGACTAACGCTAATGGCAGATCCTGAGTGATATGCATGGAAATACAGTATAAAATGCGGATAACGTCGAAAGCATGGAAACAATGGGAAGACGCGACGATCGTAGGTTATCGTATTCATTGTTGGAGAAACGACAGTTATCGCAATCAATCAACGTGTGTCATTATATCGTTAAAATGTACAGTACTGCCTGCCTGTCTGCCTGCTTTCTTGTCGGTCTACCTGTTTATTTGCCTGCGTGTCTACCTGCATGTCTATGGCAGAAGAACGGAGAGCGAGAGACCGGCATCAAACACCACGCTCTCCGTCCGGCTGCGGCAAGCATGTGACCTCTGACCCACTGCAATCGATGCGTTCGCAGCATCAGACAAACCGTCGCAGTGAATCTATAATTATCCCGAAAATGGAACGACTGGAGCCGCCAAAGTCAAGATCGTCGCGTCGGACTCACGCGCGACGTACACATGCAGACACGAACGGCGACAACGTCCAGCGAACGACGCGGCGATGCTCATTTACAAGGACAATTTCAAGTGGAGTACTCACCATGTCTGCGTTCAGGGCGTGGCAGTGCGGAAACGGATTCGCTCGTTCTCTCACTGAGTATATCAAGACGTTACAGCCGCGCCGGTAACGGTGTTGATGCACGTATATATAGCGTCCAGCGAGCACAACACGCTAATGAATCCTCCTGCCTCGGCTGACCAGCGCACGCGGACGTCCAGTGCCTCTACGCTACTGCTGCTGCGGCTAGGCGGGCGGCCACAGAACGCAACAATTATTCTCCGGCGAGTGCGGTGGCTGGGGCGGCGCGCGGCCACTCTAAGTCGAATCAATCCCGTCGGGGAAATGGGACCCGGGGAGCGCTGGAGGGATCGCGGTCGGCGTACGAGGTTCTGTTGTGTTTGGCAGAGCGGCCGTGGAGCGCTGACGGGTCGGTGACGGCAGCGAGCGGGACTGGCTATGCGATGTTGTCCGTTGTCGCTCTCTTATCAATTACGCCGGCTCCTATTGTCTGCGACGGCGCTCGAGAGCGAAGCGACGCCGATCTATTTTTAATGCTCCTCGATGCAATATTGATGCGCGTCCGTGGCTTTCTGTTGAGCGGCGTTGTGGTGACGCTGCCACCGCCGCCACCGCCACCCCTCACCGCCTACACCGCCACCGCCACCGCCACAGCCGTATCATCTTGATCGTATTCGTCAATGACGCCATTGCCGCCGTAAATGCCTCCGCTGGCGTCGTCACTGTCGTCAACACTTCCGAATTCATTGTCGTCAATAAATATATCATCATCGTCGACTGCGTTTTCATCACCGTCGTCGACATCGATGACACGTTTTGCAGTTGTTGTGTTTTCCACTTTGACCCTCGGCATACATTGTATCACTGTCCATCGATGTCGTGGTATATGTCTACACACTGTACAGTCGACAAATCAGTCACTCAGTTAATCAGTCAACCAGGCATTATATCAATCAGTCAATCAGTTAGCCAATCGACAAGTCAGTCAGTCAGTCAGTCAGTAAATTGGTCGATCAGATGAGATCCTATATTCAATGAGATAATCAGACTATCTGTTTGTCTGTCTGTCTGTCTGTCTGTCTGTCTGTCTGTCTGTCTGTCTGTCTGTCTGTCTGTCTGTCTGTCTGTCTGTCTGTCTGTCTGTCTGTCTGTCTGTCTGTCTGTCTGTCTGTCTGTCTGTCTATATGTCTGTCAGTCAGCTAGCCAGTCAGACAATCAGACAATTGATCGGTCAACGCGTCCAATATATGAGATAATCAGACAGTCAGTCGGTCATTCGGTCGGACACCAAATCGATCTTTCGTCGTCGACGGAGAGATAAACTCACAGATAGTCAAATAGGCAATTAATGTGACATTTTGTTTGTCACGTAGCAAATCGTTCAGTCACGCAACATTATTCAGACAGATATTCATTTAGAAAAGTGCACCACATAACTAGCAACAGGCAGGTCGTCGTGAAAGACGGAGGGGGGGTTGCTTTTGGCGATTTGTTTTCGCAGTGACGTTCCACAATGTTGCCGAAGTCGTAAGAAGAAGAAGAAGATGAAGAAGAGTGTCCTTGTGGCACTGCTCCAATGAGAGTGGAACACCTCATGCAAGACTGTTCAACACACAACAAAGATAGAAAGGCAACCTGGCCTACAGAAACCCCAGTAAAGAAAAATAAATATGTGACCTACTGAAAAACCTGCGGCACACAGCGACCTTCATACGAACAATCGGTGTGACCGTCTGAGCGGGTGCCGAAGAAGAAGTGGTTTGTATCTCTGGCGGTTTATTACACAATGCATAGGCATATCGCTGAACGAAGGATCCCTGTGTACGTAAACAAACACGTTTTGTGTTTTTATCATCCGGTGGAGAGCTTTTCCTTGTATGCTGTCGATCATGACATGAGATGAACGGGGTGTTGATCAATTGTTTAAAACTCGAGTGAATCTGTTTTCCCTCAAGCGGAATTCTTCTCACAAGCGGAACTCTTTTGTCTCAGCCTACGACTCTGTACTAACTGAATTATACACCTACCCATTTAGTATCAAACAAAGGGCAATGATTATTACCTTCACAGCATTGTTTTCTTACGCTCGTTACCACGACACTTTAATTTATGCTGTTTCCATGCAGCTGACCACCAATTTCTAACGAAGTTAACTAACTTCTCAGTGGTGCCACCAAGGGAATGACCGACCACCAATTTTGTCCACTGAAAATAACTCAAAATAAGTGCAATTGTGTGTTTTATATATATATACCTCGTTTATTACATTTATCCGGGCGTTAAATAATATCCGGGAGACGTTTCTGCGCGTGCGCGTATCTAGGGGAATACAGCTACAACTGTCGCGATTTCATTTATCCGGGCGTTATGTATGTTTATATATGTATATATATTTATATATATATATATACATAAATTAAATGTTTGCTTCCCACAGTCATAGACACTTTCTGTCGTAAAACGGTTTCTTCTCCACGCACACGTCACGGTGACTTCCTCTTATATTTGGTAACAAATCTGAAACAGCAAATTATAATTATGTACTCTAACTATAAGGGTCGTATTACGACAACAAACAAAACATATTTAACTACTGAATATTATTATCACTACGTGATCTACTGGTGCCAAATATTATGCCTTACATATGCACATAAACATCACCCGGATAAAATTTAACGCCCGGATAAATGTAAGCGCGACAATGTTGCTCCAAAATTAGCGTATTAATACATAATTATAGTACTGTAAAGAGAGGTTTGTCTGACGTGTGTGCTGTGTGTGAGCTACGTCTATCGGAGTGCCACGCACAGAAGAGAGTGAACCTCAGCAGTGCATTTTCCTCATCTATCTTAGTGCTTAAAGTTGCATTCTGGGTTAAAGTACAATTTTAAACTGTCTTTAAGAATACGTATGTACGAAATGAACAATATGTACTTATTTGATCACACTTACAATCGTAAGTCACTTTGATAAGGTATTCGACAAATTATGCTTTTTGCAAAATTACTGGTCGCCACATCCGGCCGGTGGAACAAAAGTCATTGGCACGAGGATGTAATGTGATGTAATTTGTGCCATTTTATCTTAAAATGTATAAATGTATATAAGGAAAGTAATATATTGTGTATGGGGCATGGAAAGTTAAGTAATCTCGTCTACACGTAAATACGCTAACTTTGAACTATTGCAAGTGCATCTTCTCCAAGTCGACAATATCCACTGCGTTCTTTCTACGTGAATTCGCTTCCGTTGACCATTACACACAGATCTACCAAATTGGCGATGCGCTTAATATTAAGGAAATACGAACGCGTCGCTATTTAGAGTTATATACTTACGTTGTTTTTCTATTATAGCATTATCTAGAGACCTGTTTTCTACCTGAGTAAACTGAATGGTGATGTTCCGATGGCTCCATAATAATTATTATTGATTAGATTGGTTTGTTGCTCTAAGGGTGGGTGAAAGGCAGTAAGTATTAATAGAGGATTAGGTAATGTTCGTTTAAGCCCGGCATACACGTACGACGCGACTGAGTTTTAGTGTTTTTTTTATTTGCGACGTTTTTTCCGAAAATGCGTCGCGTCGTTACGAGTATGACTCCTCCATACGGGCTCAGCACACTGTCAGTTTTCCCATTGACGACCATGTTAATGTTTTGTGTGATTATAAGAAAACGTGACCTGTAAAGTTTCTTAAACTTCTCACCTGCTGTTACAATCATCTCATTGACATGCTGGTCGAGTTTAGTCAAAATCTAATATCTCTAGCTCTTGCAAAAGCCTGTATGTATGACACCCGTCAATATTTACAAATGGATGCAGGCAGTAATTTTTTCAGTTAATTTCTTAACTGAAAAAAACATATTTTTATCAATATTTTCATAACCATTCAATATTTTAAACACTTCTATCTGATCTCCTCTCATTCTCCTGGTCTCTAGTGTTGTTAAACCACATTCTTTTAGGCGTTTTTCATAACTAAGATCCCTCAGTTTTGGTATCATTTTAGTCGCTCTCCTCTGTACTCTTTCTAGCATATCTATGTCCTTCTTGCGGTATGGCCTCCACGCTTGTATACAATATTCTAAATGAGGCCTACCTATTGTTTTGTACAGCAGTATTATTAGTTCTTTTTCTTTATATGCTATATTTCGCCTAATCAATCCAAGGATTTGATTTCCTTTTGAAGCTGCAATTCCACACTGCTCTGAAACTAATTGTCAGCCCTAAGTCTTTTTTCTTTTACAGTAGTACTTAGTACAGTTCCCCCCATTGTATATTCTACATATTCGTTCCCATGTCCTGTGTGAAGGCATTTACATTTCCCAAAATTGAACAACATTTGCCACTTTTCAGACCATTTGATCAACCTGTCAAGATCATCTTGTAAATGCTGTCTATCACCATCACTTTTAATCCTTCTAAACACTTTTGTATCATCTGCAAATTTCAACACCTTGCTAGCTATATCATCGTCCAAATCGTTTATACATATTAAGAATAATTTAGGTCCCAGTACTGATCCCTGTGGAACCCTACTCAAAACTGATTTCCAGTTTGAAGCCTCCCCATCAACAACTACCCGTTGTCTTCTGTCAATTAGCCATTTTCTATCCAGTTAATTATACCATTTCCTATGATTGGGCCTTTAGTTTAAGCAGTAATTTTTGATGTGGCACTTTGTCGAAAGCTTTTTAAAAATCTAAGTAGATGATATATACTGGTGATCCATCATCTACCCATTTAGTGATATCTTCCAAAAAAATAACATATTTGTTAAGCATAACCTCGCTTTTAGAAACCAATGTTGAGATGGGTTTATCAAGTTACGTTTAACAAGAAAATCCACCATGTGATCTTTAATTAGTCTTTCTAATAATTTACAAATCGCCGATGTTAAACTAACTGGTCTATAATTATTTGACTTGTTTCTCGAACCTTTTTTAAAATAACGGTGTAAGGTTTGCTTCTTTCCATTCTAAAGGAACCACTCCCTCTTCTAATGACAAATTAAAAACTGTTGCAAGCGGTATGCTAATTTGTTCTACAATTTCCAATAGTAGTTTGGGTGGAATACCATCCACTCCAGGTGATTTATTATCCTTCATAGCCCTAATTTTCTTAGCTACCATTTCTGGGGTTACAATTAACTGTCTTAAATAGTCTGATTCTGCCCCCTTGAACTTAGCCTCTGGTACTAGCAGTGAACTAGTGTCTTCTCTGGTAAAGACTGAACTAACATACTCATTCAGGTCTTCTGCCATTAAGAATCCTTCTGATATTATATTTCTAGCACTATCTTCTAGAGGACCGACCTTATCCTGAACTTTCTGTTTGCTTCGAACATACGCATAAAAACTGTTGCTGTCATGTTTTATATTACAAGCTAATTTATGTTCATAGCTTCTCTTTGAATTTTTAATTTCAGCTGTAGCTTGGTTTAGTGCTTCTTTATAAATGTTGTAGTCTTCGTCATTTCCAGTACATCTATATGACTTCCACATCATTTGTTTATACTTAATTTTTCTAATGGCTTCTTTCGATAAGTGTTTCTTTTTGGACCGTTTCCCGTGTTTTTTTAAGGGAACACATTTTACGATGATGCATTCAATTTCACTCTTTAAGATATTCCAGCATTCTGTTGCTGTCTTATTCTTCAGTGTGTTATTTCAGTCTATCTTTGCTAAATATTTCCTTATGTCCTTATATTTTCCTTTGTTGAAATTTCTCCTGTACTGCTTTTTACTATTCCTTTCTGATTTTATTTTGATGGTAAAATGTATCTGGTTGTGATCACTATTCCCCAGTGGCTCACATATCCTGACATTGTCAACTAATTCATTCTGTGAGGACAAAACTATGTCTAACACATTCTCTCCCCTGGTTGGTTCTAGCACATGTTGAGAAAGGAAACTATCTTGTCTTGTACTAAAACTAAAAACTTGTGGTCCTCACTACCCATACTCTGTAGAGATTTCCATTTTACATGTCCATGGTTAAAATCCCCCATAATAACACAGTCCCGTTTGCTGACTTCCCTTATAGCGTTTTGTATTTTTTCATTATCTTCTATGCTTATGTTTGGACTTCGATAAACTAATCCAACCGTTAACGTTGAGTTTCCTGTAACTATGTTACACCAAACAGCTTCTTCGCAATCTGCTTCTCTGTCTAATTTTATTTCATAAGCCTGGATAGATTCTTTAGTATATAAAATAACGCCACCTCCCCTTCTTCCTATTCTATCTTTCCTAAACATTACATATCCTGTCAGTCCCAATTCGGCATCTGATATATCGGTGGTTGCCCATGATTCGGTTATCCCTATTGTGTGAAGGTCAATATCTTCTACCATTATGTTTAGTTCATTTCTTTTGTTTACTATACTCCTTGCATTTAAACAAACACATTTATATCCAGCTTCAGAACAGTTTTCCAGACTGTTCTTTGCTGAATTAGTTTTGCTGTCTTTATCTATGCCTCCAGTTTCAGGCTTCTCTGCGAGTCCCCCCTGCGAATTTAGTTTAAATAGATGCAACCTGTCCCACTGTCGTAGCAGATTATCTGAGAATACTGCTGCCCCCTTTCCACTTAGATGGAGGCCATCACTCATGTACATATCTTCTCTCCCATCAAAGTACCCCCATAAATATATGAATCCCACGCCCTCTTCTTCACACATCTGCTCAACTAGTGCGTTGACCGCCATCCTCTTACAGTTTCTGTATGTCGCCCCCCTTCCTCCCATTACTGGCAAAATTCCTGAGAGAACAACCTGTTCCACTCTTGTCTTCTTTAGCTTCCTCACTAGATGTATGCACTTCTATCCCAGTTGTTCCCTCCTTGTCTGCGTTGTTTGTCCCTACGTGTACTAGTATAGACCCTCCCTTGCCATGCCACAAAACCTTCTCTACCCTTTCGGTCACATGCTCTATCTTAGCCCCCGGTAGACATACAACAACGTCCTTCCCCTCGCATATAGTCTTGTCTGTTTTTCTCAGAATTGAATCGTCCATAAACACTCTCTCTTTTCTCTTTGCCCCCTCAATCACTGCTTCGGAGTAGCTCCTCCGGTATGCATATGTCTGGTTGTTGTCTTTTTCTCTTGCTGTCTTCTCTCCTGTCACATTCTCTTCCATTCCCTTCTTTCCTGTCGCGTTTTCTCTTGTCCCCTTTCCTCCTGTCATTTTCTCTTCTAGCACATTTACTCTCACTTCCTTTCGTCCCTTCATCTTTCCTCCCATCACATTTTCTTCTCTCCTCTCCCGTCCCTTTTCCCCGGTTACCTCCTTCACTACGGTCACTTTCTCCCCTGTCACCTTCACGCCTGTCATATTTTCTGTTTTTTTGCTGAACACTCTGTCTTCTTCCATCAGTCTTCTGTCTCACAGTCTTACCAACTGCCTCTGTGGTATCTACCTCTTCACCACCTGTATCGCTGTCGCGTCTCTCCTCGTTCTCTACAGTCTGACTATCTGTTGATCTATCCCCACTGATCCGTTTTCTTTTCCTCTGCCGAACACTTCTCAATTTCTTGTTCCTTCACACCGGTCACCTTCCCTCCTCTCAGTCTCCTTTCTTCAGTCTCCGTGTCACAACTCTGCTCCTTCTGTGTTGTAGAATTCTCAACTCTCTCCGCGTCATCCCTCTCTGCTCCATTTATTTCTATGTTGAGTCTCACCTCCATCTCATTCACTATATCCGTCAACTTACACACCTCCTTCATCGGACATTCCACCCTCAAACACCCCATACACCGAAAGGTGAATCCGTCATCTTTGGTCTCTGCCCATGATTTCGGACAGCCAGACAACGCAAAATCCACCCAGCTCTGGCAGTCGTTGCAAACTAAGTGTCGTTTTGCTCTGAGTTGCCGCTTGCAAGGTGCCACATCAGAATGTATTTATGTTCAAAATAGTTTTTTATAGTCTTTGAAAAGACTTTTCTGTGTACAATTTACACCAGATTGTTTAGGTTATAGTTAGTTATATTTGTTAACACACAGTGACACACCGTGCCTTACCTAGTTACGATGTCGATGACAATGTATTCAAGTTAGGCTTAGATACAAGGTAGTCTTTACAAAGACTGTTTCCTGTGTTATAATATACACTTTAAAAGGTTGTTATTTCAGGTTTTAATTACTCATCTAACTACATTGATTATCTCAAATAACGCTATTCTATTGTCGTTCACGTTACGTTAACTTCGCCAGTGACCTACTTTGTAAACAACGTTCCGATTACATTAACGTCCCCAATTATCGCTCGCAAATCGCCTACTTTTAATCTACCCTAGATTACTCCCTCTAACTTTTACCAAAAAATATTGCTTAATATATATCTATAATTACGTTATGTATGCTATACACTCAATAATATCACTTATCTTGATCAAATATCTTTATATTTTCGCAAGTTTGCTGCAAAATGGCGGGGTTGCCTGCTCATCAATGGCGAGCTATGTAATTAAGCTGCATCTACCTGATCATCCGAACAAAATATGCTTTTAATAGCTCTGATTCATTCCACGAATTATGACTTCACGAATTATTAAAAAGATTGATGCTTACTCCAAACGTTGTTCATATGCTGTAATATCCCTTAATTTCGCCGTACGCCATAATTCGCCGCATTAACATATCGTGTAAGCCGCCTATGCGGTTGGTAAAATATAATGTCATATATAGATATAATATAATGTAAATAATAAGATTGGTAAAAATGTGTTATTAATAATACAACATGGACCATTTTCGTGATAAGACACTAAAACTCAGTCGCACCGTTACGTGTATGCTGGGCTTTAGATGTTTTGCAAAGGCGCCACAGTTTGAAGCTTATAGTGCTTTCTGCCGTCCCTCCACGTACGAATCAAAGGCGCTGGTACCGAGGGGCTTGGGGGGCTGAGCCCTCCGCGCCAATATTTGAGAAGTGGGGCTATAGGCAGGATTAGCCCCCAATATTTAGGGAAGGCTTGTGCATTTTCTGGGGTAATTTTCATTGGTGGGGGGAGGGCTGGAGATAAGTTTAGGCCTAATATTTGTTGGTGCAATTAGGGCTTTTTAGAGAGTCTGAAAGTGGGTCTTATTGGCAAGCCTCAAGAGGGGTGCAAATCGAGGGGTTTTCAGATAGCCCGAAGAGCTTAAAATTGTGAACGTCGTGGGCGAAAAATCTTCAACAGTGGCCCCCTCCCCGTCGTCCGATGTCATTAGTCGAGCCTACAGCGCAGAGCGGAGTGTGCTCAAACTCCGGGTTCAGCCCCTCCAGTAGTAATTTCTTCAGGCACCTATGCAAATGCATGTAAAATCTTGAAGTCAATCTTGTCAAAACTACCTTATAGCCTAGCCATAGACCTAACCTTAAGCCTAACCCTTTTTGTGCAATAGTCCAACCATAAAAGGGATTTGTACGTGAAGGGATAACAGGAAGCTCTCTCGGTTTGAAACAGTGGAGTATTATTGACATCCAACGAGCGTGGTAGAAAGCTCCACGGACCTGAAGTGGACGTCAGATTGCGAACACTTCACCCAAGTAGACTAATGCCAGATCCGCCAACTCGACGGTAATCGCCACTCATATTAGACCGCACTGGATTAGCGGCATTTTGCACGATTACCGTTACATGGCGGATAGAAGCTCCACATTTTGCATATGTTTACCTTAGCACCCATATATACATATATAAATCAATAGCCCTCCTGAATTCCTCTACTTTTCATATAAAAAAAACGATCCTAGATATCCGGTATCCTTACTTACTTTCTTGTCATCCACTTAGCGTGGTGACATGAGGAGCTGTTTCCAGTTTTGTATGTGTCGTTGTGGCGGCCAGACAAGTCCCGCGAAGGCCGGCGAACCTCTCGGTGGTGTTTCTCAGGGTCATGTTAGGGTGACGTCTTCTCCGAGGGCCTGATCGTATCCTTTGGATATCCCGAGGAACTTGGTTAGTCTTTTCGTCGTGGCGCATCACATGCCCTGCCAGACGTAGGCATTACGTTGCCTCACGATGGTGGGAATCCATGGTAGGTTGCAGTACATATCCTGGTTAGTGGTGTAATCGCGCCAGGACACATCGAAGTTTTCACGTAGTTGTCTGTTGTAGGATCCGTCAAGTGTGCCTCTAGTGTTTGAGTCAGTGTCCAAGATTCACAACCGTATATGAGGATCGGTTCAACCGTGGCCCTAAATTTGATTAGTGTGGTGTTTCTATAGTATCCGGTATCCATGGCAATATATTCGCCAATCCCTGGAACTATCTATGGTGAAGAAGTCTTGGTCGCTGTATTAGCGTCAAGCTTTGTAAGTCTGCACTGCTCCAGACTTCCGTTATTCGTTACGTCCTCGGTCTGGTGATTTTCGCGGGCAATACTTGTCAACATATGCGTGACCCGCCACAGCGAACCGGGTAGTAAATAGCACAGGCCTATTCTGCACATGAGCAAACAATAGCTATCTAGGACACGTCAATAATTTTTTTGATTTTCTCTTCTATCAGTCCAGTTTATTTTCCTCGACAAGAATTCCAAAATAAAAAGCTACTAAAGATATACCAGTAAGTGAAGTGACCTGCGGAATCCAACGCACTATTTCAAAAACATCACCAACTTAATGGAATGGCGTCAAGCGACATACGTACACTTGGGAATAACCACACTATCATACCTCGTCATTTAAACACTTGGGAATAACCACACTATCATACCTCGTCATTTAAACACTTGGGAATAACCACACTATCATACCTCGTCATTTAAACACTTGGGAATAACCACACTATCATACCTCGTCATTTAAACACTTGGGAATAACCACACTATCATACCTCGTCATTTAAACACTTGGGAATAACCACACTATCATACCTCGTCATTTAAACACTTGGGAATAACCAAACTATCATACCTCGTCATTTAAACACTTGGGAATAACCACACTATCATACCTCGTCATTTAAACACTTGGGAATAACCACACTATCATACCTCGTCATTTAAACACTTGGGAATAACCACACTATCATACCTCGTCATTTAAACACTTGGGAATAACCACACTATCATACCTCGTCATTTAAACACTTGGGAATAACCACACTATCATACCTCGTCATTTAAACACTTGGGAATAACCAAACTATCATACCTCGTCATTTAAACACTTGGGAATAACCACACTATCATACCTCGTCATTTAAACACTTGGGAATAACCACACTATCATACCTCGTCATTTAAACACTTGGGAATAACCACACTATCATACCTCGTCATTTAAACACTTGGGAATAACCACACTATCATACCTCGTCATTTAAACACTTGGGAATAACCACACTATCATACCTCGTCATTTAAACACTTGGGAATAACCACACTATCATACCTCGTCATTTAAACACTCACCTATAAATTTTAATCTTGCTTATCCAGTCTAGCTCCCTGGCGTATCCATACATATGTTGACAATGTTATTATTGCTTAATATTGAGGTAAAACATTGGGACTCCATTTCGCGAATTGCTTGCCAAAACACATTTAGCCCCAGGTATTTGTCTACTTAAGATTCCGATTCCGTGACAACAGTTTGCGGACATTAAGACATACGTGACTGTCCGTGACATCAACACTTATCCTCACGGTTGAGGCCTACATCTACATTCCACGAAGTAGAATCTGCTAGAATAAATGTGCTACTTTTAGAAACATCCATCCTCGCAAGCCAGTAGTCGTACTTGATGACACTAGACCTGACAGATATCCTATGCAATAAAATCAGATGGAAGTTAGTTGAATCAGTTGAACTTTTCCCTAGTAATTGACCCTACCTGTCCGGGACGTACCCCATAAAAACAAAAACACAGACAAATGGCGACTCCAGAGAATTCAAATATCATTATCCTTTAGACCATTCTCACGAGTGGCTGAGCAGTAATGTGAATTCTAATGAATACTTCTGCTTCCCGAATATTACATGTAATATAAAACAGAAGAATCTTGAAACCCAAACAGAAGAATGTTGAAAGGCAAAGAGATTATTGCACTGGCGTCGGGACGGTATTACCAAATTAATGTCAAAAAGAGCTGAGTCGGAGCTTCAGCATTCCGCGGTCGGACTTGACTTTTTCGACAAAAAGAAAAACCCAGCGTTTTAGTGCGTGGGTGCGAATATGTGTGTGTGTTAGTGTACGCAGGTACGTGCAAACATACGTAAATGCGTGACTGCGGGTGCAATCCCTACGTATGCATGCACGTCTACGCGTGTGCGACTGTGCGCGTGTACGCGTGTGCATAAATGTACGTGTGTACGCTGGCGTTCGTGTTAGGCGTTCCTCGTACAGATACGATGACTACTGTCCCTCGGCTGGTGTGGCACACTGTTCACGCCCATGGACACCGCGTGTGTTGCTGACCAATTGACCATTGTCTTTATGCGTGTCTGTCTCGTTAACAGAGCGCCTCCCGGCGGCATTGGCTATAATTAATTCAAGCTGTCACGGCAACGCCGCAAAACGGACGAGCTGCCCTGGGCACCAGCAGATGCCTGCAACGCCCGATGTCCAGACGGTCACGCAAACAGAGACCGCCCCCCCCCCCACTCTCGTGAAGCGCAGGTGGTGCTAGACCATTGCTTCACTTCCTCGGTCAAGGTAGACGAGTCATTATAATAGCACTAGGTCACAACCACCAGTGGAGCAACAAACCGCTTGTTTACGCTAGTTAATTGAGCACCACACAATTCACAGGTAGGAAAAAAGACATCTAGAAAAGAAAAACAAGCGAGTAAATAGCTCTTTAATAAATAAATATCGGTATTTATTTTTTTAACGATATAGCCACTTGGTAAATCAGAGGTGAACGGTCCAGAGAAGCGAGTGAACGTAAAAAGGGGCGAGCGGACCATGACGCCTCGGAGGAGATGTACTTACAAGGATCCTAGCTAACTTTGGGGGCAGTCGCCTCAGTTTTCATTCGTATTGAACGCCGAATTAACACACGACATTGTTGATATGTTTAGTTTTTGTTAAGATGTTTATATGCTTCTGCGTATGTCTCTGTATGTATGTATGTATGTATGTATGTATGTGTGCGTCGCGGCCGTCTATGCGTGTATACGTGTGTGCGCGTGAGTGTGTGCAAGTGTGCGTGTGTATGTGTGTGTGTGTATATTAATTTTGTGCGCACGCGTGCGTGCTAGTGTGCATGCGACCTATGTTCAGCACACACTAAACACAAATCATGTATGAATTATAATCTTATTGTGGAAATGGAATTAATGGTATTGTATTGTACTATGTTTGGAATATCTGGGTCATTTTATTTTTATTTTAAATTTAGGGATGGGTTCAAGTACTCGAGTACTTGAGTACTTGTGTACTTGTGTACTTGTGTACTTAAGTACAGCAAGTACTGTACTTGTACTTGCCATTTTGCTGACTGCAGTACTTGGACATCGACTTGTACTTGGTCGTGGCAAGTACTTTTTACAAGTACTTTTTTACGTTTTTTTTAAGTAGTTGGGTCTATCGGAAGGATTGAAAAGATATGGCTACAGTGAAGAAATTACTGTATATTTATTCTTATTTTGTACACAGGTTCATAACTCGAAACCTAATTGATGGTACTTGTGATGGTGGTTGATTGGTGTATAAGTATAAAGGGGATGATAAGCACAGGCACTGACATGCATATCAGCTGAGAGTTGAAGCCATGAGTCAATTACTTGGGATAAACTAACACTATCTGATGCCTTGATCAGTTGTAGTGGCTTCAGATGTTCAGAAACCACCAGTTCACTTGTATTGTCGACTTTAGTGGTAAACATAATTGCCTTGGCTTAAGATAATGATTGAATAGTAGTCAGTTGCAAATTGCAATCTGTTCAGAACCTCAGAACCTGGCACTGCAGACAAGCAAGCATATTGTCAGTCATATCTACCAGACTGCAGAGTACAGAGTCTTACTACAGACATGGCGAACAAATCAGCAGCAATTGATCACTTTGTTTTTCCAACCAACGTACAAGGCAACTACAAAGCCCAGTGTAAACACTGCGACATGAAGATTTCCTCCAGCTCTGGGGTAATAACAAACTTGTTGAACTACATGAAAGTAAGGTTATATAAAACTTATTGCAAATATGCACTATTATATATGTATGTTTGTACTACACCAGTATGCTATATATTAAGAATATGGTCTATTATCGCCGATATATGTTCTGAAGTAGGCGTTGTAGGCGTTGTAGTTTAATAGTATTATAGGGCTTGTAGTACAGAACAAAGTCACAGAAAAAAAAATCACGGAAAAAGTCACATGGAAGAAACAAGACATTTTAAATATTAACCAATATATAATCCTCATACAAACAACATATGTGAAGGATGGAACAACAAATTCAACACATTATATATATATATATATAATATATATAATATATATATATATGTGTGTATAATACGCGTTATATATATT
>CM034534.1:23846767-23959880 GCA_020002185.1 Paraescarpia echinospica | reverse complement strand
TGTGACATGTGGTACAGTGACATGTAGCACTGTGACATGTGGTACAGCGACATGTAGCACTGTGACATGTGGTACAGCGACATGTAGCACTGTGACATGTGGTACAGTGACATGTGGTACAGCGACATGTGACATGTGGTACAGCGACATGTAGCAATGTGACATGTGGTACAGCGACACGTAGCACTGTGACATGTAGCAATGTTATGTGTAGCATTGTGACATCTTAACATTACATTTACGATAGGGGAAACCTGGCCTCGACGAACAAGCGCCCAGTTGGAGGCTGTCTAAGTCGAAGATCTCACACTGCAAACAAACATCTTGTCACAGTTTTTGTTTCTGTATGTTTTCTTAATGTAAATAATAATTGAAATTGAAATTTCTTTATTTGGCATAAGAAATACACAAGACAAGCTTCACATGGTAACAGTGAATGCGAGGACGCCAATAAAAACTAAACTAGTTGAGGCAACTGGACGCTACATAACATGCTACATAATATGCTACATAATATTATTATACCTGTAGTTATACATGAAGTACATAATAATAATAACAAATAAAACATTTCATTACTGTGTATAAATAAGTAGTCCTGTTTTTACCTGGACACACTTCTCTCATGCGACCGGTGAACTGTTTGTGAAGTCTATTGTACAGTGTATGTTATTTTTATAAAGGGTAATTGCATCAGTGCATGCATTGCGATGTGTATTACCGAGTTGTGCCACTCTGTGAAGTGTATTATTGAGTAATGCAACCGTGTGACATGTCCATTCCTGCATAGTGCCACTGTATGACGTGTTTTACTGAGTAATGCCACTGTGTGACGTGTATTATTGAGTAGTCCACTGTGCGACGTGTGTATTACTGAGTAGTAGTGTCATGGTGTAACATGTAAATTACTGTGTAGTGCCACTGGGTGACATGTGTATTACTGAGTAGTAGTGCCACGGTGTGATATATGAATTACTGTGTAGTTCCACAGTGTGACATGTGAATTACTGTGTAGTGCCACTGGGTGACATGTGAATTACTGTGTAGTGCCACTGGGTGACATGTAAATTACTGTGTAGTGCCACTGGGTGACATGGTATTATATCAGCTGTATTGTTAATATGACCCCAGCTTGAGAAGATTATCTGCAATCTGTACATTATACCTGTAATGTTTCGGTGCCCCAAAACATTCAGATTTTTGTCCATGCCTCTTCACCAAACGCCATATTTGTTCTCATGTTTCTGAAAACACTGCATAAACTACACCTTTTACAAAAAAGCATATATATGCTTATGTGTATGTATATATATATACATATATATATACATGTTCATCAAAAAACAAACATTCTCTTACATATATATATGTGTATATATATACATATATTATATATGTAAGAGAATGTTTGCATTTGATGAACATTACTTTTTGTGTATACATGTATGTGCATTGTAATAATAAATTACTATTAGTTTTGTATGTAAAGTAGACTAATGTTTCTGTCATGGTTATATATACATTTTTATCATATCCTGGTTGATCATATTTCTGATACATTTTCATCTGAAGTTGATAATTACATGCAAGAAAATTAAATAAATTGTACACAGAATAACACTGCATGTTGAGCCTGAGTAGATATCTAAGCTGAAAGAGAGTTACTCATTCAGTATTACTTGCCGAGTATGTGTGGAGTGATACTCATGCATTGTTACTTGTGGGGTATTACTTGGTGCAGCGTTATTACTTGTATGAACAACAGTTTATATCGATTATATTTATCATCCTTGTAATAAAATTTTTAATATCTAACGATGAAAGTCTGGTTGTTTGTTGTGAGTTGTTATAATGATAATAATTATATTTACTTTGTGTTGCGCTACATCAATTGTAGTTCACAGCACTTTACTGAGATACTTAGAAAGTATATATTTTTAATCATACGTTTTTGTAATAAAATAATACTTGCTAAAATAATAGCTAAGATTATGTGTAATACATTGCAATTAAATAATAATAACTAAAAACTAGCAAAAATGCCTGTCCCATACAGGATGCCATGGTAATTGACTGTCGTGATAACAGTATTTACCAAATGGTAGAAAACGCACAGCATCGTTACATAAACACCATAACGCGCTCGCAGACATTCGTTGTTTGTTCAAAATTACGATGGTCGGTGAGAATGTGAAGTGCGTGCTGTCAGCGTCTATTCCATGTGTCACAAAGTGGTTTGTATAGAATTTAATCAGGCTTTAGAACAGTGGTTTTGTATACAAGTATGGTTGATGGGATGGTGCTGCCATCTCTGGTATGTATTGTCGCGGAGGTATATGCTGGTGCCCTCTGGCGATTACGGCGTGTAACGTTTTAACTGCCGACGAGTCAGATTTAATTAATTTCATTTGTAGCGTACACCGCTAATTCTACGGTTAGGTATACCAAATTTTGTACCTGTAGAAATTATTTAACATGACTGATAATATGGTGACCTGTCAAACTACTTATGTTGTAGTTATAAAAAGATTATATTATGAACTTATAAAAGTTGTTTACAGAAATGTAGGTGTGAAAAACACTAGGGTCACACGGAGCTTATGAATAGAGTGCGTGTTTTATTAAAATTATGGATTAATTCATGAGAGTTGGAATGTACGATGAATATTGTGGTATCCGGATCGATACAGGGAATCCAGTGATATTAATTATGTAAGTAATTCACGTAAGTTAAAGATTGAATGAGCACTTATATACCCATACGTTTAGCTCGCAAAATCTATTTTAAACTCAGCGAGTTGAATGGATTGCTTCGAAGTGTGAATGGTTTCGGGAGCCAGTTTTTGAAGCGACTTTAATTTGTATTAAGTGTTGTAATTGGTCAGACTAACTTCCGGTCGTCAAGTTATATAAGGGACGGACGGCCATTCGTGGCCAGACGAACATTTGAGCAGAAGAAAGTGTTGCACTCTCGTCTCCAGGAATTGGGCTGAAACGTGTGTCCGCCCAACGCCTGTAGTAAATACTTCTACGATTTCAACAGTACTGATTAGTTGTGAGACGCTGCATTTCTCACGCGTTGAAGAAGACTGAGCGATAACCGACTGCAGTTCCTGTTTTGATGTGATCTTCGAATGCAAGGCCACCACCGTTTCGTCTGCTAGCTGTCGTAACACAGACTCCGTGACAGACCTTCTCGACATCGTCGAAGTCGTGACATCGTTTCCGTATTGTCGCCTGGTGATTCGCGTGGGATCGACAAAGCAAATCTACCGCGACAGGAAAGAAGGGAATGGAAGAGAATGTGACAGGAGAGAAGATGGCAAGAGGAAAAGACAACAACCAGACATATGCAAACAGGAGGAGCTACTCCGAGGCAGTGATTGTTGGGGCTAGGAGAAAAGAGAGTGTTTATGGGCGATTCAATTATGAGAAAAACAGACAAGACTATATGCGAGGGGAAGGACGTTGTTGTATGTCTACCGGGGGCTAGAATAGAGCATGTGACAGAAAGGGTAGAGAAGGTATTGGGGCATGGCAAGGGACGGTCGATACTAGTACAGGTTGGGACAAACAATGCAGACAAGGAGGGAACAACTGGGATAGTTAAGAAGTACAGACATCTAGTAAGGAAGCTAAAGAAGACAAGAGTGGAACAGGTTGTTCTTTCAGGAATTTTGCCAGTAATGGGAGGAAGAGAGGCATCATACAGAAACTGTAAGAGAATGGCGATCAACGCACTAGTTGAGCAGATGTGTGAAGAAGAGGGCGTGGGATTCATAGATTTATGGGGATACTTTGTTGGGAGAGAAGATATGTACATGAGAGATGGCCTCCATCTAAGTGGAAAGGGGGCAGCAGTATTCTCAGAGAATCTGCTGAGATCTGTTGACAGTGCGACAGGTTGCATCTATTTAAACTAAATTCGCAGGGGGGACTCGCAGAGAAGCCTGAAACTGGAGGCATAGATAAAGACAGCAAAAATAATTCCGCAAAGAACAGTCTGGAAAACTGTTCTGAAGCTGGATATAAATGTGTTTGTTTAAATGCAAGGAGTATAGTAAACAAAAGAAATGAACTAAACATTATGGTAGAAGATATTGACCCTCACATAATAGGTATAACCGAATCATGGGCAACCACCGATGTATCGGATGCCGAATTGGGACTGACAGGATATGTAATGTTTAGGAAAGATAGAATAGGAAGAAGGGGAGGTGGAGTTATTTTATATATTAAAGAATCTATCCAGGCTTATGAAATAAAATTAGACAGAGAAGCAGATTGCGAAGAAGCTGTTTGGTGTAACATAGTTACAGGAAAGTCAACGTTAACGGTTGGATTAGTTTATCGAAGTCCAAACATAAGCATAGAAGAGAATGAAAAAATACAAAACGCTATAAGGGAAGTGAGCAAACGGGACTGTGTTATTATGGGGGATTTCAACCATGGGCATATAAAATGGAAATCTCTACAGAGTATGGGTAGTGAGGACCACAAGTTTTTAGTTTTAGTACAAGATAGTTTCCTTTCTCAACATGTGCTAGAACCAACCAGGGGAGAGAATGTGTTAGACATAGTTTTGTCCTCACAGAATTAATTAGTTGACAATGTCAAGGTATGTGAGCCACTGGGGAATAGTGATCACAACCAGATACATTTTACCATCAAAGTAAAATCAGAAAGGAATAGTAAAAAGCAGTACAGGAGAAATTTCCACAAAGGACAATATAACGACAAGGAAATATTTAGCAAAGATAGACTGGAATAACACACTGAAGAATAAGATGGCAACAGAATGCTGGAATATCTTAGAGTGAAATTGAATGCATCATCGTCAAATTTTTTCTCTTAAAAAAACACGGGAAACGGTCCAAAAAGAAACACTTATCGAAAGAAGCCATTATAAAAATTAAGTATAAACAAATGATGTGGAAGTCATATAGACGTACTGGAAATGACGAAGACTACAACATTTATAAAGAAGCACTAAACCAAGCTACAGCTGAAATTAGAAATTCAAAGAGAAGCTATGAACATAAATTAGCTTGTAATATAAAACATGACAGCAAGAGTTTTTATGCATATGTTCGAAGCAAACAGAAAGTTCAGGATAAGGTCGGTCCTCTAGAAGATAGTGCTGGAAATGTAATATCAGAAGGATTCTTAATGGCAGAAGACCTGAATGAGTATTTTAGTTCAGTGTTTACCAGAGAAGACACTAGTTCACTGCCAGTACCAGAGGCTAAGTTCAAGGGGGCAGAATCAGACTATTTAAGACAGTTAATTGTAACCCCAGAAATGGTAGCTAAGAAAATCAGGGCTATGAAGGATAATAAATCACCTGGAGTGGATGGTATTCCACCCAAACTACTATTGGAAATTGTAGAATAAATTAGCATACTGCTGCAACAGTTTTCAACTTGTCATTAGAAGAGGGAGTGGTTCCTTTAGAATGGAAAGAAGCAAACATTGTACCGTTATTCAAAAAAGGTTCGAGAACAAGTCAAATAATTATAGACCAGTTAGTTTAACATCGGTGATTTGTAAATTATTAGAAAGACTAATTAAAGATCACATGGTGGATTTTCTTGTGAAACATAACTTCATAAACCCATCTCAACATGGGTTTCTAAAAGCGAGGTCATGCTTAACAAATATGTTATGTTTTTTGGAAGATATCACTAAGTGGGTAGATGATGGATCACCAGTAGATATCATCTACTTAGATTTTCAAAAAGCTTTCGACAAAGTGCCACATCAGAGATTACTGCTTAAACTAAAGGCCCATGGCATAGGAAATGGTATAATTAACTGGATAGAAAAATGGCTGATTGACAGAAGACAGCGGGTAGTTGTTAATGGGGAGGCTTCAAACTGGAAATCAGTTTTGAGTGGGGTTCCACAGGGATCAGTACTGGGACCTATATTATTCTTAATATATATAAACGATTTGGACGATGATATAGCTAGCAAGGTGTTGAAATTTGCAGGTGATACAAAAGTGTTTAGAAGGATTAAAAGTGATGGAGATAGACAGCATTTACAGGATGATCTTGACAGATTGATCAAATGGTCTGAAAAGTGGCAAATGTTGTTCAATTTTGGGAAATGTAAATGTCTTCACACAGGACATGGCAACGAATATGTAGAATATACAATGGGGGGAACTGTACTAAATACTACTGTAAAAGAAAAAGACTTAGGGCTGACAATTAGTGCTGACATGAAGGTTTCAGAGCAGTGTGGAATTGCAGCTTCAAAAGGAAATCAAATCCTTGGATTGATTAGGCGAAATATAGCATATAAAGAAAAAGAACTAATAATACAGCTGTACAAAACAATAGTTCGGCCTCATTTACAATATTGTATACAAGCATGGAGGCCATACCGCAAGAAGGACATAGATATGCTAGAAAGAGTACAGAGGAGAGCGACTAAAATGATACCAAAACAGAGGGATCTTAATTATGAAAAACGCCTAAAAGAATGTGGTTTAACAACACTAGAGACCAGGAGATTGAGAGGAGATCAGATAGAAGTGTTTAAAATATTGAATGGTTATGAAAATATTGATAGAAATATGTTTTTTTCAGTTAAGAAAGATAGAAAGACTAGAGGACATGAAGTTACATTAGTAAAGGAACAGTGTAGATTAGACGTAAGAAAGTTTTCATTTTCACAAAGGACTGTGAATGTATGGAACAGATTATCTGATGATTGTGTGGGTGCTAGTAGTGTGAATATGTTTAAAAATAAAATCGACACATACCTCAGAAGGGCTGGATATATGTAGATAAAAGGGTTGGACTCTCGATAAGCCAAAGGGCTTCCTTGTCCACCTGCCATCTAGAGTTAATTCTCTGGATGGCAATCTTGTTAAATCTTGTTACCGTCTACTTGATCGCCCGAGTCGCCTGCTTTCATCTACGACGTCAACAAAAAAATAGAATATGCAATATCTCCATTTAAATGGTGCTACATGATGGATAATGATATGTAGTTTATTACCATTTTTGAATTTTTTTTATATCTTCAGTATTTGCGGTGCTATTCAACTTTTAAATCTTAAAATGGTAGCATTTTTTGTCTATTGGTTTTCAGTCCATTTCTTGTGCACAGTCTGCATGAGGACTGCATTTATTTGATTGGAAAATAGTAATAACATTGGAACCTTTTAACTTACGTATGTGAAATCAAAAATGGTGCAACACTTAAGGAAATGTCAATTTTTGGTGACCTTGACTTGACCTTCATAGTTGACCTACTTTCCACTTTTGACCTAGATTTGGTCCACAGCATGGCATTAATTCTTATTAATGGCATCATTTAGCTGAAAATTAATTAGGTAATGAGCACTGTTAACGTTTGAAGTATGAATATTGCCAATGTAATGAATTTAATACTATGCAACCTTTAAACGGCTATTAGAACTTGACCTATTTATTTGACCTACATTCCACATTTGACCTATATACCTGAATTTATGGCATAATTAATTAATAAATGCACCCACTGGATGAATCATGATACAACCCTTTAGGAAATGTAAATTTTGGTGACCTTGCCTTGACCTTCACACCTGACCTACATTCCATTTTGACCTAGATTTGACCTACATACTGGGATTAATTCCATATAAATGACATAATTTAGGTGAAAATGAATTAAGAAATCGGCAATTATCATTTGGGTGCAAAATTGCTAATATAATTACTTTAATGCTATGTAAACTTGTAAATGGCTATTAGAACATGACCTATTTATTTGACCTATATTTCACATTTGACGTATGTACTGAAATTAATGGCGTAATTAATTAATAAATGTGCACACTGGACGTTTGAGGGATTACAAATGTCAAAGACAATGATACATATAAACTTTAATGAACTGTGACCTTGTAAGTACCAATTTTTAATACAACCTACTAGCAGTACAAATTAATTCAAAAGTGGCGCAATCAATGTTTGAGGGATGGAATAATATTTTACAAAGGTTAATGTCCCAAACACCAGGTTATTATATAAATGTCCATAATTTCAGGATAGGTAACGTGCATAAGTCCGTGCAACATGCACTGAAGTTCATACCTTCATGATAGGTAACATGCGTAAGTCCGTGCAATATGCACTGAAGTTCGTAATTTGTGTGTGAAAGTCCACGAAAGTTTGCACTGGGTTTGCTACGACACCAGCCACTTCTACCATGATCAGAGAACTCTGCCAGTTGCTGATGAGTCGACCCATGCAAGGAGCAATGTCTATAATTCTCAGTTGAATAGCAGCTTTCATTATGTGAGCATATTTTCACTGCACATAACTTCCAGTTGAGCAACGGATGTGAGGTAAGCATAACTTTAGCCGCACTACCCATTTCTGCTGATATCACAGCTCTGCCAGTTGTTGAAGAATAGAAACATCCTAGTAGCGACGTCTACATTTCTCAAAGTCATGTAGCAATGTTCTTCAAGTGTGCACATTGTTATTCCACGTAAATTTGAGTTGAGCAATGGATATGAAGCGACTATGATGCCAGACACTTCTGCAGAGATCAAAGAGCTTTGTCAATTCCTGAAGAGTTGACCCATGCGAGCACTTGCCATTATTGACATTGGTGCAGGCCTACAGCTGTTTCCTGTTAGGCACAGTCTCGTGCGTAGGTAAGTCAGTAATTTGAAAATTTACTTTACAAATACAATAGCAATTTCTAAATAAATATTCTTAGAATATTTTAACAATGATGATTTCTAATTGAATCAGAATTTAATTTTGAAAGGTAAAGAAAAACAATTGCAAATTTTGAGCTGTATATATATGAATGAAAGGTTTTCTGCCAAGGAGGATTAAGACTTAACATGGATGGTTTATTGCATGCAGTTGAAGTTATGTATACAGTGACATCAAAGCCAAAGGTGTTCATCATCAACACAGAAACAAATGATCTAGACAAAGCAAGTGAAGTAGTGATATGCCAAATGTTTTGCAGTTGTGTTTTGAAAAGTAATTTTGATTCATAATGGTTGTTTTGGTTAAACTGTTTTTTGAAGTGACAATTCTGATGATTAAAAAATGTATTAGAAAAAATAGTGACAGAGTGCACATGTTGTAGCATGAAGAAAGCAGCTAAACCTGTTAGCATCGCTTGAAAGCTATAATAGCTGCTCTCCTCATGCTACTGACATATCTCTTCATGCCAATGGTACTCATGTGCACTCCGTCTCTTGCAAAATGCTTTGGAAGAAACAATTCACGATGTGCCCAGAAATTTATTTTATTTGAATCAGTGATTAGCTGGGTGTACTAACAATGTGCCGGGCTTGGTCAAAATCATTTGGAACAACATAGTTGCTGCCGGACTTAGGAATTCGTGTTAGAATATGGCATATCACTACTTGTAATACAGAAGGTATTGAAGTCAGTTTGTGAGCAAATGACACAATACCTTCTGCCAATTCTTCAGGTGCACAACCATTGCATAGATCATTCGTTCCTATGTCGATTAAAACAACATTTGGCGCCTCTCCATACACAGCTCCAAATTCACGGAACAAACCACCCAAGGTAAGTCCCCCCTTTCCTAGAAAGACAACCTTGTCAAACATACAAGACAGGAGAAGGTCGGGACAGAAATAGCGGTACTCAGCATTGCTGGTACACGCTTCTGACATGCGACGCACAAAACTGTGCCCAACGATTAGCAGTTTGGCCTTGCGTGCTTCGGAATCCATTCTGAAAATAAAATAAAAAACATTACATTTTTGTAATACCACACTTTTCTTAGTGCACACAACATCGATATCACTTCGGTGTTGTGATTCACGACAGATGCCACGTGGAGGCGAAAGTGTGAACATTCTGTCCTTGTATGTGAGTATGCAAGATTGTTTGATATATCGTAACTTATCTTTATCTTCACCACCAGAATTCCTGAGTATTTGTGGCATGAAATACAAATCACAACAAGATATTATGACTCGCATAAAAACACCACAAACAAAACAGTAAATATTATTAACATCAACAAAATGGATAGTCAACATGACTGTAGAATGAATTATAAAATGTGAATTCCAATAATATAGGAATACAGGTGATGTAAATTAAAGTGGAAATATTAACTTATCGTAATTTCTATCATAAAATACTGATACGTTAGAATGGCGCCGCGCCTCGGCGCATACATTATAAAACAGCCGCTAATGCGCCGAGCGACATACAAAACGCATCAAACTGGCACGCTACCGGTCATCTAAGATTAGTCTTCCTTGCGTTCCGCATGGATATACAAGATTCATAGTTGTACCATATGAAAGCTAGGATTCTAGTTTCACAAAGACACCTAAGCATTTTTAAGATACACGCTAAAATATATTAACATTTTTGTAAGTAAACACAACGCAAAGTTCACCAACCTTAATCTTGCCCGGCCGAATACAATGTAACAGATTTTACCCGCCGAGCATCTTCTGATGGCATTCATTGGTCGATATAAATGTCAACAGTAAACAAAATTAGTATGCATATCGAGATCCACGACGTTTTCCGAGACCATGTGATCCAGCAGATCGACTGCGCGGCAAAAAACCTGCGCCATTTCTGGAACGCGTTAAACCGACGCTGAGCGGTGCTGCCGCCCAGCGGATGTTGACATACATGGCACAGTGATTTATTTTGTTGACAGTATGTAAATTGTTATTGTAAAATTTGTATCTTAGTATCTGTTTTCGTATTTTATAGTCCTAGTTGTTTCCAGCACTGGGCAATGTTCTATTAACTGACTATTCTGTATTATTGTGGTTACAATGTAATGGTCTTATGAGGTCTCATTCAACTAGTTAGCCCTCTTCAGAACATTAACGCCAAATCGACCTTTGTATGCTGGCACTGAGGATGGTCACTACCAGGGTGCTTGTCGTCCTCAGTGGTTCTTTTACGTCCCAAATTGAGACGGGACCGACATTAATGTGATCACCGAGTCACGAGGGATACACAGTTCCCAATGTTGAGAGCCAGGTTTTTACCCCAAATATCATGCCTGCTCGGTCCAGGTTTCGAACTCAGAGCACTGGCATGCCAGGCGGATGTGCTAACCACTACACTAGCCGCGTTCTCTGTATAATTTGTTTCTGCTGTTGGGATAAATAAAATGCATCCTTACCTAAAGATAGGAGGGTGTGTTTCTATATTTCATAAAAACCAGCCCAAAACCTTGGAGTAACATACACTATCGAGGGGGATGCGGAGGTACCAGCCCAGCCTCATCACAGTGCTTTCTTCTATATCATGAGCAGTCTTACTCCAAACCCATTATACTTTATCTTAGTCACATATTGAACACAACTTTCGATAATGTCATTGTTTTTAATTTTACAGGTTAATGAAGAGGAGCTCAGCATGAAACTGCCGCAGAATAACATGTATAGGGACATACATGGTGGTATCCAACAACTACCCAAATTTACACTGGGGAGTCTAGAGGAAACTTGTCCCAGTACGGAAAGAAGCTCTCTATACTAAGAAAGGTGAGTTATCTTAACATTAAACTAAAAGGACTGTAGGATTAAAGGTAAATGCGAATAACCATATGAGCTTAGTATTTTGTACGTCCCTGTCAAATATGATACTGCCTTGATGAAATAATAGTTTTCTTTGTTAATGGATATCAGCAGGCTTATTTGTAAGAGGTTTGGCAAATTTATATGTGTTAAAAATGTAAGAGCAAACATTCGAAACCTAACAATAAATTATTCATGACCAGTATTCTGGAATACCCTGCCTCATAAACTTAGAATACTCCTGACCATTAAAGGGACAGTCGCACTTCGTGGCTTTTTTGTTTTTATTGCAAAATCATGTTATACAGTATAAATTATATCTATTATGTCGTACTGACTGCCCAAAGATGTTTTAATGAACCATTTTGTTTTATGAAATGTTAATGATAAGTGCACATATCACTTTGTATACATCGACTTCGAGTCGCTTTCGAAAGCCGTTGTAGGCGTGGCTAAAATCCGACTACTAATGCTGCGTTCCAATCACCTCGTGAAGTCGTATTCACCACTCGTAATCACCACCACGCCTACCAGTAGCGCGTTCCAGTGATTGCACGTAGTGCGCATGCGTAGTTATTGTTGATATTAGTTACATTTTGTACTAGATAGTTGACCAAAATAAACATGGAATTTTTTTTACGTTGTTGTGTAGTAGTCTATGGCTGCATACTATGTCCAATCATACAATGATGAAATACGCTACGGCTTTTATTAACGAAATCGAATGGCAGCGCAAGAGAACGAGGCATGAAACATTTATTATTGAACAAACTGTAATATCGCCCGCTTACATTACGTAAATGTTCTTACGGTCATTGACGTTGCGCGTCTTCTTTTTTTCTTCAAACGCTTCATTTACAGTGCAACCATTACCCACATTAGCGAAATTATAAACTGTAAATGTAATGAGTCTACGCATGGCGTGAGCCCTTACTTAAACATTATTTTATGTGAAATTTTGAAGAAAAACAAACATTGCATTACTGCCTGCATATTAACTACTATCCATTATTTACCTAATCCTAATTATGTTATGCGACAACCTAATTCCAAGGCAGAGCTACAACTGTATATTTTACTGTCATATTACTATTATCCCTAATTAGAACTCATATTAGTATATATTAAAATTGCAATAAGTTTTACATGGGTGTTAATAAAGTTAACACTAAATTGCACAGGATACAAAACATATATGTTAATATCAGATTCATTTGATTTACCTTGATAAAGAATAAACTGTTGCCCTTTACAAATGTATTACTTGTGTTACTGCAATTTGAATTATTAATTTAAGTGTGTAAATCCTTTTTTCAGAAGATTGTTTGCTCTACGTCTACGAGAAGACCGGCATCCTGTGATGGTTGTGAAGACGGGTTCGTTCTGACCTGTTACTTGTGATGGACGAATACACCTTCAGCAGACACATGTGTCTCAACAATGCCTAGTTCAAACGCTTTGTGAACTTTCTTCTCGAAACAGACCACGACATACCCGTTGAATATGGAGGAATGCCACGACTACCCATTGAGACGAAAGCTCTTGTATTCTTGTGATACATGGCAAACACAAACACTTTGCGAAATTTCGGATTAATTTAACATCTAACAGAGCACAGCACATCGAATAATAGCAAAGATACTACAGGACATTCCCCACTTTTCATATCAGCATTGGTGCAAAAGGTGGATGCCGCATCAGAATTTCTCGTCTGCAGTGCCATGGCGATGACTATATTAACAGTAAGGGTTATTATTATGTTCTTCTACAAGGTATATTTGATGAAAGTCCCAAATTCATTTATGTGTTTGTTGGTCCCCCAGGTACAGTACACGATGCAAGAATGTTTCATATGTTACACATTTACAGTGCCAGACGGCATCGCCTGGGAGATAAATGGATAACTCCTTGGCGACAGTGATTATATGTATCACGACTTTCCTTGCATTGTTACACAGCTCAGAGATAACAGAACACTGACTGATGATCAAATTCTACGAAATTCAGCTGTATGTCGGGCACATTTTATTACATAGAATGCATTTGGTCGACTCAAGTGTAAATTCAGACGAATCAAGGATATTCAGAATGTGAACTTAATTATCATATTTCACATAATAACTGCTGCTTGTGCTCTACATAACATGTTAACAGAGGATATGATTCAATGTAATGAACATCCAGATGGATGCCCAAGGTTTGATGACAATAATGAGTAAGTAGGAAGTCAATTAACATTCTGATTATACCTCATTTGTTTGAATCTACATTTGAAATGTATCACCTAGTCCTCTACATATATCTTATTTCTTACTTAAAATGATCTTTGTAGTATTGTGTGCATTGTATACGATGGTTAACATTTCATAACCGGACAATCAAATAATATTATGGTTTTACCTTCAACGTATTCAATTAGTACATTATTATTTCAGTGTTTCCTAAAGCCTATCTCTATCTTTGTTTCATCGTCAGTGAACAGTTGCCAACTTTCACATGTCTCTTTCTATGTTCATTGATTTTCATGAACCACTGGCATTTCATCAACAAGATTTGAGTTGGGTTTTTTAAACAGCATTTCTTTGTATATATTTATTAACATATTTTGTTTATTTTCTTTAAGGACTTTATCTTGTTAGATAATGCAGTGGTGATGAAATCATCATATGGCACCAAAGTAAGCGATGTGTTTGAATGTTTCAAGGGTGTGTGTAAATTATTTAAATATAACTGTAGTTACAACTAGTGACATGTTAAGTACCTTAAATTGTCACATTTAATATTACTGTAATTCCTCCTCTGTGCATATAATGTATTACAATTGTATACATGTTAAACAATATTACTGTTCATGTTATGAAGTATGTACATTTCAATGTAGTGACATGTTAACATTGTAAATTTTCAAATAGACTGTATTTTTCAGACCTATTTATAATATACTGTAGTTGGGTAACAGTTCAGAAATTATAATTGCTTTCTTATGAACAATCATATATATGTCGACACAATACGTAGGAACTAATTGTTTAACTTATATTGTTCATATATGAATGGTTAAATATAGCCTTGCCTAACGTTATTTTCATTATTATATTATATAGGTAACTTCAAATTTCATATGAGTACATGGTTACTATATTGATAAAGTGTAATATGTGTAAATGTGTGCTTCATAATCTTGCATGTTACACACTACAGAACATGGATTATTTCATGTTAAGATAATTTACAAACAAGTCTGTATGTGATAGACATGTACATGTTATGTTCACATTGCATGAACAGTGAACACGGGCTTGGCTGGTTTGTTTGTGGTGGATTATTTCATGTTAAGATAATTTACAAACAAGTCTGTATGTGATAGACATGTACATGTTATGTTCACATTGCATGAACAGTGAACACGGGCTTGGCTGGTTTGTTTGTGAAGAATGCAGTGACGTTTACCAGAGAGGTGATGGCATATCAGCGAATGTCACAATAAAATATCTGCACTAATTTGCAGACATAAATTTACCCATGTGTACTGTATCAATGTATGTCTCCACTTCTTTATTTATGTGATATGTCATACATGACAGTTAGTTGCCATAGCATTGTGGCATTTGGCTGATACCAAAATATATAATTAAGGGTCTTTATAGTTGTGACAGCAGAGTCACCCGCATGCAATACTGGTAGTGAAGTGTAATATACATAACAGTCACACAAATGTTTCAGTGTAATTGTTATATTTTAATTAAATGTTGACATATACATCATGCAGGTATACAAATACATGCTTCACAACAGTCATATTATTGACATACTCCATAATTTTGACATTACTACTTTAAATTGAAAGTGTGAGCTGGCCTTTCATTGTAGATGGGGACATGCACATTTAAATTAATCATATACAATGTTCACACATACATATATATATGTATATATATATATATATGTATATATATATATATGTATATATATATATATATATATACACACACAGAGGTATGTATATATTATTAATGATGATGTGATATTATATAAATCAGTTATACTTATAAAAACAACCTATATTTCTGGAAACATTGATACTTGACATAACTTAAGTCATAACAACATTATAAAATATATAATGTATGATTTCATGACAAGTAACAATTTATTTTTAAAATTAAAACGTTTTTATACTACCAGATTTTCAAAAAATAGTAATATTTTAAAAGTTTTGTTATCTGTTATTATGCTGCTCATGTTTATGGCAACTACATATTCGTAATCTTTGTCTATACACCAAATCAGGCGACGTTAAGGTCAAATATGAACAATATGATATACCACACGAATTTGTTATCCATACTGTTTACATGTTGCACGTGACAATGACATGGGCGATATTACAACAATATAAGTTGTCACCCAAGAAATACAGCGAATCACAATAACTCAGCATGATCTGCATTCTTCTTGGCATCGGTGTTGCTTGTTCTGGCTTGATCATTGTTTTATTGTAATGGTTATCGTATTAATTTGTAAGATCACAAATAATTTGTACCCATGATCGATTTGACGTTCAGCAAGGTGAAGGTCGCACACTATTTACGCCTCGTGAACTCAGGCACCTTCGTTACTTTCGAGTTCACGACTTGTGAATACGACTTGTGTGGTGTCTAGAATGCTATTTACGAGTCGTGAAGTCGTATTCACGACTTCACGAGATGATTGGAACGCAGCATTAGCACAAGACAGCGTACTGCAGCATGGCACGCGTCTCGCGTCAGCAGGTGACGAATTCTGCCGATCAGGCGTAGATGGTAGTAGGCCGAAGAACAGTAGCTGGAGACGAGGCGGTCTAACTGCATGTGTCGGTCGAAGTAGCAGCCTAGATTTCTCGCTGCATCTGTTGGTTGCAAGGTAAGTCCAGGTAGGTCCAAGCTGTTTGTAAATATTTTGTTTATTTTTGTAATAATTATTTATTCGCCACAAAAATGAAAATATGGTAATTATATATAACGATGTTTCTAAATGTTATTTATCCAGACAGATTACAATTTGTTTTCACATATATAATTACAATATATTACCGTACAATATATATACAATTAATAAATTGTATATCCATCACATTATATTTGTTTGGATAAATAACATTTAGAAACATCGTTATATAATTCCCATATTTTCATTTTTGTGGCGAATAAATAATTACTTCAAAAATCCAAAAATATTTACAAACAGGGCATCATAGTATACAAAATGATTTGGTTGATATTACTTCGTGAAAACATAAACAAAAAAGTGTTAAAAAAAATCAATGGTTTGGGGTCAGAATTGAACCAACTGAGCTAGCGGCACCAACGGATTTTTACTGACTGATTTAAGTTGTTATAATAAATTGTACAACTCCTCCTTCATATATCGATATTCTAGTGATACTATGAGATTATACACATTACTTTCTGTAGCTGGATACAATACAGGTTTGCAATGTATGTTTATTGGTGTAGATTATCTCCCGTGGGTTGCATTCGATATAATTATTCTAAAAACGAGCCCAAGCTCGGCGAAACCTAGTCGACTTGTAGGCCCATTCGCATTCATTGTTTTGAATAAAACTGGATTCATATGGAACCGTAAGATAATTGCTTGTTCCTCTAGATGATGACTAGTGTTTGTATTACATCGGAATATCGCACAATAACTCATTTTAATATTCGTTTCGATCCAAAAGATATCCTTTTAAACATGTTATGATTGCATGCAAAAGGTCGGCGTGATGCGAGTATGGGTCATATGTGACGTCACATCTCGGCATCCCGAAAAGCGCGCCAAAAATATGCATATTCGAAAATGTCCGGCTGCACAGCATAAAATATGGAATTTCTAATTCATTGATTTTTTTATTTTGGCTTGGTGGACATTGAAATAAATAGCAGGATGTAATATAATATGAATTCAAATAATAGGTGTTTTTATTCCCTTTAACTAATACGATAGGTGGCAGCAGAAAGCACCACATCGATGTAAACAAAAGCACAAATGTATTATTTGTTGGATTAAATTGTACGTAACTACATCGTTGTAATCGCCATAGGAAAGTTATCTGATTATCGGATAATATTTACACATGCAGTGTGTTCCATCTAATATTCTAGCCGCATAGTGAAGATTTTTTAACACATACAAAACCCGGCGGCGTCCGTGCCCGTTGACGTGGTGTGTTAATTCGTGTCAGCGACATTTCATTGTCTAAACAACGTTTCTAACCGTAACATTACTAATAACCCGTGCATGCACGGCAATATCTGCTCTACAAATAGCCTATGCCCTTATTTATTGAGCTGCTCTAGAAATAGCCTAGGCAATTATTTCTAGAGTTGCACTAGGAATAGCCTTCGTTCTTGTTTCTAGAGCAGCTCTAGAAATACGTCTTATCTCAATTTCACCATTAATAACGACGTTATAAAAAAAACACCGTTTGTTGTTTTCCAATAGATCGAGTTTAGAAAAATAAGGCATTTCTTGTTTCGTTAATTTAGCTTCTAATTATCGTTTTTTTCACAACAAAATATGCACCATATAGATAGTGAGCACGAGGTTATGTTTTATATTTCAAAAGGACGGCATAGTAAGCTAAATTAGTAAGTACGAATATAGTTTTCAACGTTTTATTCACAATGAAAAAGCATGCAACATAAAAGAACGCGGTTTTTATAATACATATAAAAATAGCGCTCCAAGCACTATTCCATTAAGAACGATCGACGATCTAAGGTAAAATACTAAGTATTCATTCTTAAATCTCATAACAACGAAAGACCGATAATTATAAGCGACCGTCGGCCGGCGCGCAATTCTCCCAAACGTCTCCCCGTGGATCCAAGCAAAGCAATTATATACCAAGCACAGTCACTTGGAGATACGCCATTTAAAATTGCATGGTGGCGCCATCTACTGGATAGAGTATACAGCGCAGCAAATATGACCGCCGAGCCAAGGCTGCGTCCTTGTGGTGGGTCGTGTTGTGCCTCGTTTGGGTGTAACGACCGTTCATAAAAAAAACATTTCTTTACATTTCTAAAAGACCCAACAAGGTAAGGAACATAGGTATAATTATTGTAACGGTACCGGTTCATTGGTTTGGGCCGCCAACTAAATTGACACTGGCAGACTCTCACTGCCACTGGTGTCGTGTAATCATAATATAACTGAGTTCCCATCTACACTGTACATACTGATTTGAATAGGCTGTTTAAATAAAAATCCAGGTACATACCATGAACACATTACTAAATGCCCGTAAATACACGTCGAGATCTGCTCTAGAAATAGTCTCCGCCCTTACTTCTGGAGCTGCTCTAGAAATAGTCTAAGCCATAATTCTACGCGATCAATTTGGTCGAAGAAATAACGAACAGCTAGTAGAATATTGAGGAAATCTGTGTGATGTTCTTTATCATGGCGCCGTCGTGTGTCGTCATCGTTTTGTCTATATACCGCGTCCACGCATAATATATATTTATAGGTTTGTAATCACACACGCACGCACGCACGCACGCACGCACACACATTGCGTATCGTCCATTGCATCGCCCGTCTCGGCCATCATAGACTTCTATTATTAGGTTACCAGACCCGGTAGTTATCGACATGCATGACTGACGTCAAACAACTGCGTTGCGTGCCTAGACACTGACACAATTGCCAGTAGGCGCACACGTTACGCCAATCACTGCTCGGTTCGCTTCGTACGGGAAATCCCCGTATTAAATCGGTGTGGTATCCCAAAGTTCGTCGACCTAGTTATTTGTTAACACTGTTCGTCGAGAATGGGTCGAGCCAAAATGTTTCAAAGAAAAAAGGAAAGGAAATGCGAAGACCTGCATTTTCATCGATCAATGGTAAAACGGTACTTGTAGGTGGTCGTTGGCATAGGTGCATATGAGATGTGCATAATTTAAATAGAACGGTAAACGGAATGAACATGTATTAGTTTCCACCAATCACAGAGGAAACCTTTACATATTTGTATGTGGTTACCATGAAAGCATAATATTTTTACATCAAACAAATATATAGTTGAGTGGTTATAAACATATTTTTACAGAAGTTAGTTACGAAAACAAATACGTCATGTCGAAGAACAAGAGAGAAGACAAGTATCAGATATTATATATTATATGTTAAGACGTTGATCTTTATATTATGTGAATTTCACCATAGTATTGGCAGAATCATCAAGATTGAGTGGTTGTAAACATTTGTTTGCAGAATTTAGTTTAAGAATTACGGCATTCCGAAGAACCAGATATAAGAATTAGTGTCAGATATAACCCTCCGTACACTTGGAATAAGAAAGAAACACATTAACTACTGATTGCGTAAATGTTGGCACCGAACATTTGCGAGCTTCACGTACAATGAAACATCGAAGTATCGATAAACACATTAATTTGGTTTCCAATGGCCGTTGTGATCACGTTGATTTCAGCAGTATAATTACGGCGTACTGTCATTCATTTCAGGATCGTGTGCTAACTAAATTGTGTAATTTTCACTAACAAACACACCGCGCCAAACAACAAGCCGATGGCATCTCCGGCCGACTTGATGATCACCGTGGCCTGCCATAGTTACTCGGCCTCATTTCGGTCTCCGCGCAGTATGGTTGACCGGCATTGCGACGTCCTAACACGGGTAATATGAACGTTTATCAAACAGAGTCATGTTGTGGATAACCTCAATACATTATACAAACTTACAACCACCCATAAAGAAGCACACCCAGGGCACCATTATAGTATTCTGAAGTACAGCTTACAATGGCGCCATATGGAGAATAGATCACCACTTAATTCGCCAACGTAGGAGAAAGGCCCTCTAGAAAGCATATCGCAAAAACGAAAGTAACTAACTCAAAATTACTATCGTTGTGTTTTCTAAAACATATCGCCAATTGCTTGATCACAGACCAGCGGACCAAGGAACCGAATCAACATAGAAAGACGTTAGTGGACCTCGGCACGTGGCAGTAGATGC
This sequence comes from Paraescarpia echinospica, assembly GCA_020002185.1. Lineage (NCBI taxonomy): Eukaryota > Metazoa > Annelida > Polychaeta > Sabellida > Siboglinidae > Paraescarpia > Paraescarpia echinospica. The sequence continues at coordinate 23,939,296 of CM034534.1, read as the reverse complement.
TGTTACAATGGTTCAAAGTTAGCGTATTAATACATAGATTGCCGAGCAACTTTAAATAAAATTGACAGTATCTACTATGGATAGCTTTCATGGTTATGACGGGGAATGTTGTGTAAAGTTTAACATGTAAACTTGTTAACTTCCATAATGTTGTTCCCTACATAAATAGTTCAAGACTGCGAAGACTGCAATAATATAAATTAGTACAGCTGCATTTATAGGATACCAAAGAATGTCTTAATTCTTATATGCACACACAATTTGAAATTACACAATTTAAAATATATGCAAACCTGACAATTGCGAATATTCCCAGAGGCACGCACCAACACATTGCAACAAAGATTGAGAAGGTGAGGCCCTCGGAAGGAGGGTTAACGAGAGTGGTCGGATCAATCATGATCACCTGGGTCGGTTGTGTGCTCACAACGACATGCTGAGGTGGCTGTTGGCTCTGCTCTGAAAACAAGAAACATTCATTACGTTCGTTTACATTCCGATGTCGCCATTTGGCCCATCTGGCACGCCTATACAATTTTGGCTACATACACGCATAAGCATTAGACAGACAGAGAGACAGAGAGACAGAGAGACAGAGAGAGACAGAGAGACAGAGAGAGACAGACATATAGACATGCATACAGACATGCATATAGAGATACAGAAAGGCCGACAGACAGACAGACAGACAGACATACATGCAGACAGACAATCAGACAGACAGGCAGACAGATAGGCAAGCAGACTGACAGACCGACAGACAGAAAGACAGACGGACAGGCAGGCAGACAGACCGACAGACAGATATATATACAGACAAGCAGACAGACAGAGAGACAGACGGACACACATACAGCAATATAAATAGACAGACAGGCAGACAGATATACAGACAGATAGATAGGCAATCTAAAAAACAAACAGAGCATCACACTCTGTTTTATAATATGTATGTATGTATATGTATATATATATATGTATATATATATATACATATATATATATAATATATATATATATATGTGTGTATGTGCGTGTGCGTGTGCGTGTGTGTATATACTGTATGTATATACATGTATCAATAATAAATAGATAACGGGTAGTAATAATAAAAACAATTAATACTAGTTAAAACGACAAGTTAAGGAAGAATAATAATACATGATCACAATTACAAAATATACTAAAATATTTAGAGTTCGTCATTACGTACAAATTTCATTTAGAATAAAAAGCACGTTTAAAAAGAAATGTCTTCAAATGCTTTTTGAACATATTATGGCAGTCTGTAGTGCGTAGGACGAAAGGCAGATTGTTCCAGAGAGGTTTGTCGCCTTGAGTATAATGCTTGCAGCGTGGGACCTCCAACAGGTGAGGGTCGGCGCAGCGTAGCGTGCGAGTGGGCTGGTGTCGTGTTAGCGGGTCGGGCAGGTATGACGCAGTCAAACCGTGCAAACTGTGAAACATCAGCAGGAGTAGAATTACACTCTATGCGCTGCTTAAGTTCAATCAGAACAGGAGTGGTGTGATCGTGTTTCTTAGTTATGGTTACGAGATGGGTTGCAACATTTTGCACTCTTTGGAGTCTGGCGATAAGATGGTCTGAGATCCCGCACAGCCGGCCATTTCTATTGGCAAGACGAGACATTACGCAAGTACACACTATCATCTGTGCGGTTTTTCGATCCAGAAGATTTTGAATTCTACCTATACTGTGTAGATGGAAATATGCCACTCGACACATGTGCTGCACGTTGCTGTTCATGCTTAGGGCTTCATCAAAGGAAACAGCAATGTTCCTGGCCACAGTAGAAGTAGGCACGATGTTATTGGCAAGTGCTACAACTCTTTCAGGCATTTGAACAAGTTAGTTCGATCCATTTATTACAACACTGCATGTCCACAAGTTAAAATCGGCAATTATATTGTTTAAGTCAAATGAACACACGATCGATTCGTTTTATGTCGAACCAGCACTCGACTCTAAAAGCACCTGAGTTTATATTTTGCTATTGTACTTCCAAATATTGGCTTTGTAGGCTGGAAACTGAATGTTGACAACACACACACACACACACACACACACACACACACACACACACACACACACACACACACACACACACACACACACACACACACACACACGCGCGCGCGCACACCTACCCACGCACACACACACGCACACACACGCACGCACGCACACACACACCAACCCACCAACCCACCAACACAACAACGCAACAACGCAACAACGCAACAACCCGCCCACAACCCAAAAACCCATAACACATGTCCACACACTCGAAAGCATGCACACACGCACGGCCGTTCGCAGACACACGCAGACACACACGCAGACACACACACGCACGCACGCACACTCACACACAGGCACACACGCACGCCCGCACCTACGCACACACGCACGCACATGCACACACTCACTCACTCACCCGCCAATCCACCAACCCACCAACCCACCAACCCACCCATTATACATGCCCACACACTCGCCCTCACTTTCGAACGCATGCACACACGCACGGACGCTCGCACACACACACGAAGGCACGCACGCACGCACGCACGCACGCACGCACGCACGCACCCTAGACACTGGACACAGGTACATACACAGAAACAAACACGCACACAAACACACGCATACGCACACACACACACACACACACACACACGCGCGCGCGCGCGCGCGCATACGCACACTATGCCGCATTATTTCATAAGTGCATGGGAAATTATGTTTGTCATTTCTTACCCAAACTCATTAGATTCTCTTGGGGTAAAACGCCCACCTCCTGGTGTTTTGCCCCTTTAGGATGTTGGACCATTAATTCGTGTTTTTGGTTAAATTGTGGGATATGTGTTTCTTATTATATATATTATTAGCTTGTTTTAGTGTTAGTTCTTTGCCATTGTTTTGATCTTGGAAGACTAATGCATCTATTGCTAAGACTAATCGAACATAATCTGAATATTTCTGATATTCCTTGTTTAGGTAGTGTCACTTCAGAAATATTAGTTTGTAATGTTCTGGTTATGTGTGTAATTCAACAAGTGTAGACACTTTACAATTCAGAACTTTATTAAAACTATTCATTTCGCATCATCGCTCGACGGTTAACCACTTGTTAACGGCTAAACTTGCAATTATGCAAATAATAAAAAAGTCCAACCACTTCGACCAGTTGCGACAAATGTTAACATTCCTGACGCAGGATCTAGCGTTCGACGGATCTTCCGCTAACCGCTCGTTCACACACTGTCACACACTGTCAGACTCACAATTGTGACAAACATAAAATCTGCCACCCTCGGTGCAATCATGGTGCGACCAGTAGTGACAGATCTGGCATTGAATCCAGCTTTCGCCAGATTTGCTACTTCTGGATGGCTCGGCACAAACAAGGCATGGCCATTCCATGTTTGGAAGGGGGAGGCTATATTTGGCGGAGATAGATCGTTGAAATTGGTGGTGTATCAAAGTTCATAAGCAAGTGGAATTACTGATTGATAAGTATTATTCTTGCCTTAATATCATTCATAAAGTAGCAGTAAACATATATTGAGTAGCAGTTGTGCTTAAAGTTAGTTAGATAAAGTATTTTAGGACACTTTAGTCTAGTGAGTGATAATAGGGTACGTTAGCTTACGGCTACGATAAGTTTGTAAACAAGATTTAACAAACCTCGTTATGTGGTTGAATATATAGGTGATAAAGTAACAACCATAAACTACCTACATAAGATAATATCTGTGTAAGTCAGTACCTGCTAGACATTTTGATAAGGTAGCTTTGTTGTTAAAATTAAGCATTTGCGATAATCGGGCGAACTAAGTTTATGTAGCTAGTGTCTCTCTTATTCGCTAGGGCGCTGTATAACCTAAATAAATAAGGCAGTCTAGCGTACGCAATCTTACGTAAAGTGTAACATTTGTGCACAGAAAACAGTCTTCTTAAAGACTACATAGACAGTGAATAGTGTAAACACAGTTGACAAAACTATTTTAAATAGCTAATTAGATTATTATTATTAAATAAATTCTGATATGGCGCCTTGCAAGCGGCAAGTCAAGGCAAAGAGACACTTGGTGTGCGACGACTGCCACAGTTGGGTAGATTTTGCCTTATCCGGCTGTACGAAGTCATGGACAGAAACCAAGGAAGAGGGATTCACCTTTCAGTGCGTGGGGTGTTGGAAGGTGAAATGTCTGGAGAAAGAGGTAGCTAGGTTGGTAGATATTGTGAAGGGGATGGAGATGAGAATCAGCAAGGAGACAGATGGAATGGAGAGAGACGACAGGGATAAAGTTGGGAATACTGTGAAACTGAAGGAGCAGAGTAGTGGCAACAAGACCGAGGAAAGGAGACTGAGAGGAGGGAAGGTGATCGGAGGGGAAGAAAGTGGAGGATCGACGGCAGGAAATGTGACAGGTGTGAAGGTGGCAGGAGAGAAAGTGACCGTAGAGAAAGAGGTAGGAGGGAAAAAGAGACGGGAGAGGAGAGAAGGAAATGCAATGGGAGGAAAGATGACGGGAAGAAAGGAAGTGAGAGTACATGTGACAGAAGAGAAGTCGGGAGGGACGATGACAGGAAGAAAGGTGACAAGAGAAACAGCGTCAGGAAAGAATGGAACGGACGAGATTGTGACGGGAGAGCAGAAGACAGGGGAACAAGATTACAACCAGACAGATGCAAACCGTAGAAAGAGCTACACTGAGGCAGTGATTGAGGGGGCAATGAGGAAAGAGAGGGTGTTTATGGGCGATTCGATTATGAGAAAGACAGATAAGACTCTAAGCGAGGGGGAGGACGTCGTTGTTTGTCTACCGGGGGCTAGGATAGAACATGTAACTGAAAGGGTAGAGAAGGTACTGGGGCATGGCAAGGGAGGGTCTATACTAGTACATGTAGGGACAAATAACGCAGAGAGGGAGGGAACAACTGGGATAGTTCAGAAGTACAGACAGTTAGTGAAGAAGTTAAAGAAGACAAGAGTAGAACAGATTATCCTCTCAGGAATTTTGCCAGTAATGGGAGGAAGGGGGCCGACATATAGAAACTGCAAGAGGATGGCGATCAACGCACTAGTTGAGCAGATGTGTAAAGAAGAGGGGGTGGGATTCGTAGATTTATGGGGATACTTTGTTGGGAGGGAAGATATGTACATGAGAGATGGCCTACATCTAAGTGGAAAGGGGGCAGCAGTTTTCTCAGAGAACTTGCTGCAATCTGTTGACAGTGGGACAGGCTGCATCTATTTAAACTAGATTCGCAGGGGGGATTCACAGAGAAGCCTGAAACTGGAGGCATAGATAAAGACAGCAGAAATAAATCGGCAAAGAACAGCCTGGAAAACTGTTCTGAATCAGGATATAAATGCATTTGTTTAAATGCAAGGAGCATAGTAAACAAAAGAAGTGAACTAAACATTATGGTAGAAGATATTGACCCTCACATAATAGGTATAACCGAATCGTGGGCCACCACTGATATATCAGATGCCGAATTGGGACTAACAGGATATGTAATGTTTAGGAAAGATAGAATAGGAAGAAAGGGAGGTGGAGTTATTTTATATATTAAAGAATCTATCCAGGCTTATGAAATAAAATTAGAAAGAGAAGCAGATTGCGAAGAAGCTGTTTGGTGTAACATAGTTACAGGAAACTCAACGTTAACAGTTGGGTTAGTTTATCGAAGTCCAAACATAAGCATAGAAGAGAATGAAAAAATACAAAACGCTATAAGGGAAGTAAGCAAACGGAACTGTATTATTATGGGGACTTTAACCATGGGCATATACAATGGAAATCTCTACAGAGTATGGGGAGTGAGGACCACAAGTTTTTAGTTTTAGTACAAGATAGTTTCCTTTCTCAACATGTGCTAGAACCAACCAGGGGAGAGAATGTGTTAGACTTAGTTTTGTCCTCACAGAAAGAATTAGTTGACAATGTCAAGATATGTGAGCCACTGGGGAGTAGTGATCACAACCAGATACATTTTACCATCAAAGTAAAATCAGAAAGGAATAGTAAAAAGCAGTATAGGAGAAATTTCCACAAAGGAAGGTATAAGGACATGAGGAAATATTTAGCAAAGATAGACTGGAATAACACACTGAAGAATAAGACAGCAACCGAATGCTGGAATATCTTAAATAGTGAAATTAAGTGCATAGTCGATAAATTTGTACCTTTCAAAAAACAAGGGAAACGGTCTAAAAAGAAACACTTATCGAAAGAAGCCATTAGAAAAATTAAGTATAAACAAATGATGTGGAAGTCATATAGATGTACTGGAAATGATGAAGACTACAACATTTATAAAGAAGCACTTAATCAAGCTACAGCTGAAATTAGAAATTCAAAGAGAAGCTATGAAAAAAAATTAGCTAGTAATATAAAACATGACAGTAAGAGTTTTTATGCGTATATTCGAAGCAAACAGAAAGTTCAGGATAAGGTCGGTCCTCTAGAAGATAGTGCTGGAAATACAATATCAGAGGGATTCTTAATGGCAGAAGACCTGAATGAGTATTTTAGTTCAGTGTTTACCAGGGAAGATATTAGTTCACTGCCAGTACCAGAGGCTAAGTTCAAGGGGCAGATTCAGACTATTTAGGACAGTTAGTTGTAACCTCGGAAATGGTAGCTAAGAAAATAAGGGCTATGAAGGATAATAAATCACCTGGAGTGGACGGGATTCCGCCCAAACTACTATTGGAAATTGTAGAACAAATTAGCGTACCGCTTGCAACAGTTTTCAATTTGTCATTAGAAGAGGGAGTGGTTCCTTTAGAATGGAAAGAGGCAAACATTATACCGTTATTTAAAAAAGGTTCGAGAAACAAGTCAGAGAACTATAGACCAGTGAGTTTAACATCAGTGATTTGCAAATTATTAGAAAGACTAATTAAAGATCACATGGTGGATTTTCTTGTTAAACATAACTTGATAAACCCATCTCAACATGGGTTTTTTAAAAGCGAGGTCATGCTTAACAAATATGTTATGTTTTTTGGAAGACATCACTAGGTGGGTAGATGAGGGATCACCAGTAGATATCATCTATTTAGATTTTCAAAAAGCTTTCGACAAAGTACCACATCAAAGATTACTCCTTAAGCTAAAGGCCCATGGCATAGGAAATGGTATAATAAACTGGATAGAAAAATGGCTGAATGACAGAAGACAACGTGTAGTAGTTGATGGGGAGGCTTCAAACTGGAAATCGGTATTGAGTGGGGTACCACAGGGATCAGTACTAGGACCTATATTATTCTTAATATATATCAACGATTTGGACGATGATATAACAAGCAAGGTGTTAAAATTTGCGGATGATACAAAAGTGTTTAGAAGGATTAAAAGTGATGGAGACAGACAGCATTTACAAGATGATCTTGATAGGTTGATCAAATGGTCTGAAAAGTGGCAAATGCTGTTCAATTTTGGGAAATGTAAATGCCTCCACACAGGTCATGGGAATGAAGAGGTAAAATATAAAATGGGGGGTACTGTTCTAAGTACTACTGTAAAAGAAAAGGACTTGGGGTTAACCATTAGTGCTGATATGAAGGTTTCAGAGCAGTGCGGAATTGCAGCGTCAAAGGGAAATCAAATCCTTGGATTAATTAGGCGAAATATAACGTATAAGAAAAAAGAATTAATAGTACCGCTGTACAAAACAATAGTGAGGCCTCATTTAGAATATTGTATACAAGCATGGAGGCCATATCGCAAGAAGGACATAGATATGCTAGAAAGAGTACAGAGGAGAGCGACTAAATGATACCAAATCTGAGGGATCTTAGTTACGAAATACGCCTAAAAGAATGTGGTTTAACAACATTAGAGACCAGGAGATTGAGAGGAGATCACATAGAAGTGTTTAAAATATTGAATGGTTATGAAAATATTGATAGAAACATTTTTTTCTCAGTTAAGAAAAATAGAAGGACCAGAGGACATGAAGCTACATTAGTAAAGGAGCAGTGTAGATTAGATATAAGAAAGTTCTCATTCTCACAAAGGACTGTAAATGAATGGAACAGATTATCTCCTGATTGTGTTGGTGCTAGTAGCGTGAATATGTTTAAAAATAAAATCGACACACACCTTAAAAAGGCGGGATACATGTAGATAAAAAGTATTGGACTCTCGATAAGCCAAAAGGCTTCCTTGTCCACCTGCCATCCAGAGTAATTTTCTGGATGGCAATCTTGTTAAATCTTGTTAAATCATTCGTCGTCGTCTTTAGAATAATCTTCACACCGCCGTTTCGCACACTTCTTTCTTTCCTGCTCGATTTCTTTTTCCTTAACTCGCGCGATGGCAATATGCGAATTTACATCGCACTTTTCTTTTGAGTTGGACGTATCATGGCCTCGGATGCTTGCCTTCCATCATATTCTAATATGGCGAAGACGTCACCACAGCGGTGGTCGCACGCAGCCTTTTTCTGTGTGTCCTAGCTCGAGTCTTTCTCGGTGTTGAGACCATAGACGTCGGTCAACAGGCCTTCAAGACTCGAATCGTAGAGTCTCTTTCGGCATCAGCGGCAACATGCACATTAGCTACTATTGCACTCGGAGCAGCCTGGATGGGGTCTTCGTCTTCTCTGTCGCCATCAGCGGCGCTATGCACATCATCTACAACAACCATCGCAGAAGGCTAGATAGCATCTTCGTCTTCTCTATTGCTGTCGGGGGCAGCTTCAACAGTACCTGGGGCAGGCTGGATGGGAGTTTGAACAGCGTCGGTAGCCAACGGTTCTTCATCGAAAATGGCGTCGTCAAATGGACACAGTCCGGCTGCTCTGAAACCGGTAGTTGCCGATGCGTTAGGGTGCCGACGTTTTGTATGCTTCATTGAAGAGTGGCATGACGTCGAAGTCTGTGACCGGTCGGTATTTGTTTCAGATCAACCAGTTCTCGACCGCACGTGAGTATGCTGCCTTCAGGGATCGGAAGAACGTTCGATCTAGCGGTTGCAGTTGATGAGTACAGTGAGGCGGGAACGTTAGTATAGCGACGCCATTCTCGCGGGCGTAGAGAATTACTTCAAAAGTCTTGTGGCTCTCGTGGCCATCTAGTAGCAGTAGATGTGGTGTCGTCTTCTTGCAACCAACCGTGGCGACGAAGAGGTGCAACCATCTTAGGAATAACTTGTTGTCGATGTAGCCCAACCCACGGGTGCATGCTGGGGCGCCATTCACCAAAGTGTACGTGATGCTCGCAAATGTTCGCAGTGCTAACATTTACGCAATCAGTAGTTAATGTGTTTCTTTCTTATTCCAAGTAGACGGAGGGTTAGTTTTTGTCGTAAGTAAATTTTGAAAAAAATTATAACCACTCGACAATGCATTTGTTTGGTGTGAAAATATGCTTTTATGGCAACCATAGAAATGTGTAAAGGATTCCACTGTGATTGGTTGTGACTAATGCAAGCATGTTAATGTTGATGATTCTACTAATATTGTGGTGAATTTCACATGATATAAAGATCAATGTATTAACATCTAATAGACAATGTTCACGCACATTGCCAGAATATATTACTTGAAATGCTACAGGATTGATTGATGTTACAGTCAATGTTACAATCAATGTTACACAGTGGAATAATGTTACAACCAGTGTTACCATCAACGTTATAGAATGGAATTATATCACAGTCAATGTTGCAATGAATATTACATATTCGAGTGGTATTACAATAAATATATGACACAACGTTACACACTGTAAAAAAATGCATTCCGTTTGCAGTTCTATTTAAAATATGCACATCTCATGAGCACCTACAAGCGCCGTTTTACCATTGGTCGATGACCTCATGAAAATGCAGGTCTTCCCATTTCCTTTCCATTTTTCTTTAAAACATTTTGGCTCGACCCATTCTTGACGAACAGTGTTAACAAATAACTAGGTCGACGAACTTTGGGACACCACACCGATTTAATACGGGGATTTCCCGTACGAAGCGAACCGAGCAGTGATTGGCGTAACGTGTTCGCCTACTGGCAATTGTGTCAGTGTCTTGGCACGAAAAGCAGTTGTTTGACGTCAGTCAAGCATGTCGATAACCTAATAATTGAGGTGAGTCGTCGGAAGGAGTGCGATATTTTGGTGGGGAAAATAATTTACAATGACGGCCCCTTCTGGTATTTTTGTACCGCTAGATATCCTTGGGGTAAATTAGGGGAAGTCCCGGATGCCGGAACGAACCTGGGATGTGTTGAATGTCGCGTGATTCATATGCCGTGCATGTTTACGACAATAGCGATTACGCACAACACTCCCGCTGTCATAGAAATAGAGTTCGCTTTGTTGCCGCTGAAAAAGACGTAGGTTGGTCGCTAGGTGGCGTAAGGTGGTACTTGTTTATTTTGTCACTGCGTGATTCAAAATCATTTTTGCAATTTAACGTTTAATTTTGTTTGTGACACTAGTGTAGAATTAGTGTCAACGTATTGCACTGTTTGCTTAAACAAACATTTTATAAATTGTCACCACCAACGCTGTTAAATCTTGTACTTAAGTTATTTGGGCGATAATACAGGTCGATTTGATTTTCGCGCTAGCAGGCTTACGTACACAACATACTAAGGCAGGGGCAGTCCCCTTATAAACTATATACTAACAGGCCTTTTCAACAAGAAAAGGCCTTTTATACCCAGAATCGCCCTGGGGGTGAAGACCTCTGACTTTTCTTTGCACGGGCACTAAACGTCTTGTTACCTTGCACAGGCCTGCTGAGCGCAAACAATCATACGACCTGTAATATTGCCATTGATTATCGCCAACCCACTCTTTAAAAACCTATACATTTTCATTATTTTTAGTACAATTATACAGTTTTAGAATATTTTATTATTTTCAATTATTTACTATTTTTATGAGACATTATCATTTTATTCTTCACCATTTTGAGGAAAGACAATGTCACCAGCATTTTTATTGTGTGTTTTATTTTTATCCTGTTCTGCTGCTTCGAGAGGTCACGATTTTACGCTATGCCAGCCACATAGTCCCCAACGGTCGGCTGTCATTTTAACAGTTTCTCAGTATATGAGAACACAACATTCCTTGTCACATCTTCACAGTTTGCCACGTCTTAATCTTTGCTTTAATAGAAAGTTACTGCCAATCCCCCGCTCTAAGCCAACGTTTAAATTGGCAATTATTTTACTACTAGCAGGAGATGTAAGTCTTAATCCTGGACCTGCTATCAGGCGCAATATTAGAGTAGCCACCACTAACGTTCGATCTATTCGAGACAAAACAGCCTCGCTTACCGATTTATTAACTTCCAAGACAATAGACATCCTTGCAGTCACTGAGACCTGGCTCAGACCACACGACACAGCTGCATGCATTGCTGACATTTCTCCTTCCAGTTTCACCTTCCATCATCGCCCACGTTCAGTTGGGCGAGGTGGTGGTGTTGGATTTCTCGTCTCAAAACAGTTCAAAGTTAATTTGCATTCAAACCCTGATTATTCCAGCTTTGAGGCCATCTGTGCCGAAATTTCCGATTAATCTTTCTCTGCTTATTTTGTGTGCATTTATCGCCCTCCTGGACACCCTGCCCATTTCTTTGAAGAATTCCAGGATCTACTTGAAAATCTGGCAACTATTTATTCAGAATTTTATATACTCGGTGATTTTAGTCTTCATCTGGACACACCTTCATCAACAACAAGTACATTTAATGACACTCTGGCATCCTATGACATGAAACAACATGTTACCTTCTCAACACACTTACATTGCCACTGGCTCGATCTCTTAATCACCCGTTCAGATTGTAACACTATTCAGACACCTACTGCTTCATATGGTTTATCAGACCACCACACTGTCATTGCTGATCTCAAAGTTCCTAGAATTCCCGTAGAATGTTTTACCGACCGATCCATAAGATTGACATTGCCGCATTAATGACAGACATCCTTAAACCCGACCTCATCAGTAACCCCAAAGAACATCTGTCAGATCTGTTTCGACAGTACTGTCAAGTACTCAAAGTTTTACTTAATAAACATGCACCCTTGAGATCTAAAGCTGTGTCCCAAAAGCCACATGCTCCATGGATGACTCCTGAAATTCTACAATCTAAAAAGCGCCGGCGCTATCTTGAACGTGTATGGCGCAAATCACGCTCGCCTTTGGGCAGATCACGATATTCTAAACAGTGTCACTACTGCAACAGACAAATGGCCAAAGCTAAATCAGATTATTACACAAACATGGTCTCGAGTAACTCTGATAACCCACGTCAGCTTTGGAACTGCATAAATCATATTTTACACAGACGGCCGCCTCCATCTCTACCTAGTCATGTGTCAGTCAAATCTCTGTGTGACTCGTTTTCTAGTCATTTCAAAGTCTTATACGTTCTGCTTTTCCATGTCACACTTTAAGTACTGTAAATGTGGACTCCCCACAAGTAAATTCTCCACTTGTTTTGTTTGAGCCAGCCACAGTTGATGAAGTGACGAAAATAATAATGTCCTCCCCAAATAAGTCATGCGATCTCGATCAGTAGTAAAGGAGGTCCCTTACCGCACATGGTTTGAGTATGAGTTGTGCAAGTGCAAAAGTACCCGTATGTAAGTCACGGTCAAAGGTCAAGTACCCGGATGTAGGTCAAAGGTCAAGATCAAGTACCCGGATGTAGGTCAAGATCAAGTACCCGGATGTAGGTCAAAGGTAAAGATCAAGTACCCGGATGTAGGCCAAGGCCAAAAGGTCACGTGGCTCCAGTGGCGCCACCTAGCGGATAGCACATCAAGTAAAACAGCGCCACACGGCGGAATTTTTTGGAACTAAATAGTTCCGGATGTATGTCAAGGTAAAAAGTCAATTGGCGCCACCTAGCGGATAGATCATCAACTAAAACAACGCCCCTTGCGGAATTCCTTTGAACTAAAATAATTTGACCAGTAGCGCCACATAGCGGATTTTTCGTAAACTAACTATACAAGTGGTGCCACCTAACGGACAAGTTGTAAACTAAATGTTCGAGTACTGCCCAAATTCGTGCGTCTTGGTTTGACCATTAGCGCCCCCTAGCGGAATTTATTGTTAACTAAATGTCCCCTAGCAGATATATCATGAACTACAAGTGGTGCCACCTGGCGGATAAGTTGTGAACTAAATGTAGGAGTACTGCAAATATTCGTGTCTCTTGCACGCTTGCGTGCAATAGAGCCTCCTCACGGATATATCAGGAAGCACAAACATCGCACCGGAAGTTACTTGACAGTCATGGCGGACTCTACGCTTCTGATATTTCCGGAAGTGTGTCAACGAATAGAGACTTATCATGGCCGGTAGATGGCAATACTCTGACTAATTACATTGGTGTCCGTTGAGTGGCGTCGGAAACTATGATGGTCACCTCTTTGAATGAAGTCCTGTCAGGTGGTTGTCCTTACATGTTATTGACATAGTCGTTTTCGATCATAGCAGTTTTCAAATTCGCTTGCTATGGCAGTATGTGACGTAGTACTCCGATTATCCACTAGGGGTCTCTACGCCGGAAGTGACGTGGTACCGGAAGTCACTTGACTGTCATGGCGGCCTCTACTAGGGACGCTACGCCGGAAGTAACGTAGTACCGGAAGTTATTTGAATGTCATGGCGACCTGACATGGCGGCCTCTACGCTTCCGCTTTAGCCAACGAATATGTGTGTCAACGAATAGAGAACTATCATGATCGGTAGATGGTTATACTCTGACTAATTACATTGGTGTCCGTTGAGTGGCGTCGGAAACCATGATGGTCACCTCTTTGAATGAAGTCCTGTCAGGTGGTTGTCCTTACATGTTATTGACATAGTCGTTTTCGATCATAGCAGTTTTCAAATTCGCTTGCTATGGCAGTATGTGACGTAGTACTCCGATTATCCACTAGGGGTCTCTACGCCGGAAGTGACGTCGTACCGGAAGTCACTTGACTGTCATGGCGGCCTCTACTAGGGACGCTACGCCGGAAGTAACGTAATACCGGAAGTTATTTGAATGTCATGGCGACCTGACATGGCGGCCTCTACGCTTCCGCTTTACCCAACGAATATGTGTGTCAACGAATAGAGAACTATCATGATCGGTAGATGGTTATACTCTGACTAATTACATTGGTGTCCGTTGAGTGGCGTCGGAAACCATGATGGTCACCTCTTTTAATGAAGTCCTGTCAGGTGGTTGTCCTTACATGTTATTGACATAGTCGTTTTCGATCGTAGCAGTTTTCAAATTCGTTTTCTATAGCAGTCTCTACTAGGGACGCTACGTCGGAAGTAACGTCGAACCGGAAGTTACTTGAATGTCATGGCGGTCTCTGTAGAGTCTGGACTTGTTTGTTTGTTGCCTATGTATGTAGGTATGTATCTATGTCTGTCTCTATGTATGTGTCTTTCTCTATGTCTGTATCTATGTATGTCTCTATGTATGTATCTATGTATGACTCTATGTATGTATCTATGTCTGTCTCTATGTATGACTCTATGTATGTATCTATGTATATCTCTATGTATGTATCTCTCTATGTATGTCTCTATGTATGTTTCTGTCTCTCTATCTGTATCTATGTATGTCTCTATGTATGTATCTATGTATGTCTCTATGTGTGTATCTATGTATATCTCTATGTCTCTCTCTATGTATATATCTCTCTATGTATGTCTCTATGTGAGTATGCATCTATGTCTGTCTCTACGTATGTGTTTGTCTCTATGTATGTGTCTGTCTCTCTATCTGTATCTATGTATGTCTCTATGTAAGTATGCATCTATGTGTGTCTCTACGTATGTGTTTGTCTCTATGTATGTGTCTGTCTCTCTATCTGTATCTATGTATGTCTCTATGTATGTATCTATGAATGTCTCTATGTGTGTATCTATGTATATCTCTATGTCTCTATGTATATATCTCTTTATGTATGTCTCTATGTAAGTATGCATCTATGTCTGTCTCTACGTATGTGTTTGTCTCTACGTATGTGTCTGTCTCTCTATCTGTATCTATGTATGTATCTATGTATGTATCTATGAATGTCTATATGTGTGTATCTATGTATATCTCTATGTCTCTCTATGTATATATATCTGTATGTATGTCTCTATGTAAGTATGCATCTATGTATATCTCTACGTATGTGTTTGTCTCTACGTATGTGTCTGTCTCTCTATCTGTATCTATGTATGTATCTATGTATGTCTCTATGTGTGTATCTATGTATATCTCTATGTCTCTCTCCATGTATATATCTCTCTATGTATGTCTCTATGTAAGTATGCATCTATGTCTGTCTCTACGTATGTGTTTGTCTCTATGTATGTGTCTGTCTCTCTATCTGTATCTATGTATGTCTCTATGTAAGTATGCATCTATGTGTGTCTCTACGTATGTGTTTGTCTCTATGTATGTGTCTGTCTCTCTATCTGTATCTATGTATGTCTCTATGTATGTATCTATGTATGTCTCTACGTGTGTATCTATGTATGTCTCTATGTGTGTATCTATGTATATCTCTACGTATGTATCTATGTATGTCTCTATGTAAGTATGCATCTATGTCTGTCTCTACGTATGTGTTTGTCTCTATGTATGTGTCTGTCTCTCTATCTGTATCTATGTATGTTTCTATGTATGTACATATGTATGTCTCTATGTGTGTATCTATGTATGTCTCTATGTGTGTATCTATTTATATATATATGTATGTATCTATGTATGTCTCTATGTCAGTATGCATCTATGTCTGTCTCTACGTATGTGTTTGTCTCTATGTATGTGTCTGTCTCGATGTATGTCTCTATGTATGTATCTATGTATGTCTCTATGTGTGTATCTATGTATACCTCTATGTCTCTCTCTATGTATATATCTCTCTATGTATGTCTCTATGTAAGTATACATCTATGTCTGTCTCTACGTATGTGTCTGTCACTCTATCTGTATCTATGTATGTCTCTATGTATGTATCTATGTATGTCTCTATGTGTGTATCTATGTATATCTCTATGTATGTATCTATGTATGTCTCTATGTATGTGTATATGTATATCTCTATGTATGTATATATGTATATCTCTATGTCTGCTCTGTGTATATTAACTAAAATACGAAAATGTTACCACTGTAACATGTTGAAAATATAAAATGTTAGAAAACGACGAAGGGACGGCGTGAGTGAGTGGGAGATTGTGTGATTGAATGAGTGAGTGAGTGAGTGAGAGAGTGAGTGAGTGAACAGACACGAATGGTGAGTGAGTGAGTGAACAGACACGAAGGGTGAGTGAGTGAGTGAGTGAGTGAGTGAGTGAGTGAGTGAGGGATCTCACGCGATAACACGTCTATTTGCTTTGCTTTGCTTCCTTTTTAAGCAAATCTCACGCGATAACCCGTCTATTTGCCTGAAAGAGGAGGGATGTCACGCGATAACCCGTCTATTTGCCTGAAAGAGGAGGAGGAGGGATGTCATACAATAACCCGTCCATCTCTAGCCCTCCTCCTCCTCCTCCTCAACGCGTCCATCTCTATCCCTCCACCTCCTCCTCCTCAGAGTGAGTGAGAGAGTGAGTGAATGAGTGAGTGAGTGAGTGACTGAGTGAGTGAGTGAGTGAACAGACACGAAGGATGAGTGAGTAATTTGTGTGATTTGTTAATCGGGACTTAGACGAGTACCTTTACTTGTGAAGTGTAAGGCACGAAAAAAAGACGCAAGATAAGGTTTGCACATTTTATTACAACACAAACGTATTTACATGTCACGCTCCATAACTAAAAGAACCAGAGACTAGACATTGAAACCGAGTCTTGCAAAGTTTAATCGTGTACAAGACAACACCGCACCTCACTACTTCAGTCTTGCCTGCCATACGGCGAGGAGCCCTTGTGGGTTCAACAAAGTCGGTTCGGATACTTGGTTGCGGTATTGTTCTAGACAGTCAACCAGTCTTTAATCAACCTCATCCTCCATTAGTGTCAGAACCATTTGTTCCATAGTGTTTCGTCACTGTTTCGAAACGAAGTATTGCAACCAACACTTGATACTACACATGGGTAGTGTCGTCTTGAGTGTTCAGCTTTGCACACCTTGGTTATGGAGCTAATTTTGACGCTAAGCCTAATCCTAACCCTAACGCTGACCGAAATCCTAAGCTTAACCCTAACCCCAACCCTAATCCTAATGCTAACCCCAAAATTGTGACATTGGTCACGTGAGTAGAAGTTGTGACGTCTTCAGGAGCGGTCGTTGTTATATTGGTACCATCGATAGAAGTTGTCACATCGGTCGTATCGCCAGAAGTTCCGACATCGGCGG
Organism: Paraescarpia echinospica; assembly: GCA_020002185.1. Taxonomy (NCBI): domain Eukaryota; kingdom Metazoa; phylum Annelida; class Polychaeta; order Sabellida; family Siboglinidae; genus Paraescarpia; species Paraescarpia echinospica. The sequence continues at coordinate 23,921,931 of CM034534.1, read as the reverse complement.
GAGCGGAAGTTGTCACATTGATTGCGTGAGTAGAAAATGTCACATCGTCAGGAGCGGAAGTTGTCACATTGGTTGCGTGAGTAGAAATTGTCACATCGTCAGGAGCGGAAGTTGTCACATCGGCAGGGATGACAGCAGAGAGAGGCTGAAACAGGATACGGAGCCTAGTGTATCACCTCCACGTGAGTGACGTTGAAGTTTGTGTAAGTATCTCGTCGAGTTTTCTTTATGGTGAGAGACACACGAGTTCCCGTCAACGAGTTCAGTTTGTAAGTCTGCATCGTTTCGTCCATAACAGCAAACGTCTCGGCATTCACGTCAAGGAGAAGAGCCATACACTGGTCGAATAAAGTCAGCCATATAGATCGACCCGTCGGTATCTCGACAAAGCACATGCGCACCACGAAATGCATGTCAGAAGCAACGTAACCGTGTCATTCGCATTGCAAATGTCCCCTATCGTCGGTAATCATACGCTTCTTGCAGTACCTGCACCAGATGTAGAAGGGAGTGTGCTGGCGTACTCTGTCGATGAGGAGACCTCTGATCTTGATAACGGCGTCGGCGCTTACCGTTGCTTCTAGAGCCACGACGTCTGGTTCCGACGGCACGGAAGGACGGTTGATCACCGGCATGATGGGTCGGCTCGTCGGCTCGTCCTCGTCGCTCGAGTCTGCCGCATTGCGAGGTCGGTAGTAGGGTGTCTTCAACATGATGATGATGTTAGCAGTGCTGTCGTCGTGATACGAATGACGGTCCGATTGGCAAAACACCGCGCTTATATAGTTAGTAAATATGCCGAAAAGTCACGTGGGCGTGCCGAAAGATCACGGATTGTAGAATGTACACAAGCGCGGACAGCAGAGTAGTTATTTAGTTCACAACTTATCTAACAGGGGTGCTTTCAGTTGATGATGATATATCCACCAGGAGTAAGCACTCGACAAAAACAACAGACACGAATATTTGCAGTATTCATATGTGGTTCGATCACTTGTCCACTAGGGGATGATGTTTGTGCTTCCTGATCTATCCGTGAGGAGGCTCTATTGCACGCAAGCGTGCAAGAGACACGAATATTTGCAGTACTCCTACATTTAGTTCACAACTTATCCGCCAAGTGGCACCACTTGTAGTTCATGACATATCCGCTAGGGGACATTTAGTTCACGATAAATTCCGCTAGGAGGCGATAATGGTCAAACCAAGACGCTCGAATTTGGACAGTAATCGAACATTTAGTTTACAACTTGTCCGTCAGGTGGCACCACTTGTATAGTTAGTTCACGAAAACCCCGCTAGGTGGCGCTACTGGTCATACTATTTTAGTTCTAAAGAATTTCGCAAGGGGACGCCACTTGACTTTTTACCTTGACCTACATCCGAGTACTTTTGCACTTGCACTTGCACAACGGAAAAACGGACGCGTCCCCGCTAGACCACCTCCTTTACTACTTCGATCCATTACCAAACATACTACTCAAAGCATGTCTTGGCTCTTTACTTGGTACAATAACGAGTATCATAAATTAATCACTAAGTTCGGGTAAATTCCCAGATGATTTTAAACACGCACATTTAAATCCTGTTCTCAAGAAGTCTTCTCTGCCAAAAGATGATTTAAAAAATTATAGGTCAATTTCTAATCTTAGCTTTATTTCTAAGATACTTGAGAAAGTCGTAGCAAGCCGTCTAAGGCATCATATTAGCTCAACTTGTTTATCCAGTGTGCTCCAATCAGCATACAAACAATTTCATTCTACAGAGACTGCTCTCCTAAAAGTACACAATGATGTTATATTAAACATTGTTAAAGGCAAAGTAACTGCACTTACCTTGGTTGATCTGTCTGCCGCCTTTGATACCATTGATCACAACACTCTTGTCAAACGTTTATCAATGTGGTATGGCATATCTGGCACAGCTCTGAATAGGTTTTCTTCATATCTAACTAATAGACATCAATGTATAAAGATAGATAATTACTTTTCAACCTCACTCCCCACTTCATGTCGCATTCCCCAGGGTTCCGTTCTTGGGCCTTTGCTTTTCACTCTCTACACTACGCCACTCAGCTCTGTAATCCAAAGTCATAACTTGGATCATCACCTTTATGCAGATGACACACATATTTACATTTCCTTGGCCACGCCCGGTACAAGTCACTCTCTAAACCGACTCAACGGTTGTCTCCAAGATGTTTTTTCATGGATGACCGATAGTAAATTAAAGTTAAATGCAGACAAAACTGAATTCCTCATCATTGGAACTCCAATGCAGCGTGGCAAACTTAATGACTTTTTTCCAACATGCATCCTGAGTCAAAATATCACACCAGCAGCATCAGTACGGAATTTAGGATTGACCTTTGATTGCGACCTCAATTTCAGACAACACATATCCCAAACGTGCCGGTGCTGTTTTTATCATATCCGTGATCTTCGCCGCATTCGCCGACATATGTCGCTTTCTGTCGCTAAGACTATCGCAACAGCTCTTGTTAGCAGCAGACTAGATTATTGCAATTCCGTCCTTCATAATATTGCTATCAAGGATATTGCAAAACTACAACGCGTCCAAATTTTTTTAACAAGGGTAGTCACACAATCTCCTCGATTCTCCCGCTCAGTGCCACTTCTAAAATCACTGCATTGGCTCCCCGTGCGATATCGCATTATGTTTAAGATCTGCACATTCACCTACCAAGACCTTTCATCCAAACAACCTAGTTATTTACATTCAATGCTCACACCGGCTAGACAAGCGAGACAACTTCGGTCGTCTAGTTCGAAGTTGCTATCTGTTCCTAGAGTTAAGACAAAGGCTGGAACTCGAGCTTTTTCAGTTGCTGCACCAACTATATGGAATTCTCTTCCCGTTAATGTTAAATTAGCAGAAAATATTGTTACCTTTCGTCGTCACCTCAAAACCTATCTTTTCAATATCGCCTATCCTCCGTAGCTTTCTAGCACATACATCCAATTGTTGACGACTTTCGCCTAGCACACGAATACGAGAATGCTTAATCCTTTGGTTTTGGTGCGCCACTGAGCTCGGATTGTCTGGGGATATTGTCGCTTAAGAAGTTATTTATTATTATTATTATTAGAACCTATTCAGACATTTTCAGCGACAATTTTTCATACTGAGATAAGCATCGTGCACAATCAAAAGCTTATGTGTCACTCACAACCGGTTTTAGGTGGCGCCAGGTCGGAGTAGACTAGCATAGAGAACCGAAGTGATAACATCACGCCGCTTATCAATCGGGCCAGCAGGTTCCAACTTGCAATTATGGCAAATAATAAAAAAAGTCCAACCACTTCGACCAGTTGCGACAAATGTTAGCATTCCTGACGCAGGATCTAGCGTTCGACGGATCTTCCGCTAACCGCTCGTTCACACACTGTCACTCACTGTCAGACTCACAATTGTGACAAACATAAAATCTGCCACCCTCGGTGCAATCATGGTGCGACCAGTGGTGACAGATCTGGCATTGAATCCAGCTTTCGCCAGATTTGCTACTTCTGGATGGATCGGCGCAAACAAGGCATGGCCACTCGTCGTCGTCTTTAGAATAATCTTCACAACGCCGTTTCGCACACTTCTTTCTTTCCTGCTCGATTTCTTTTTTCTCAGCTCGCGCGATGGCAATATGCGAACTGACATCGCAATTTTCTTTTGAGTTGGACGTATCATGGCCTCGGATGCTTGTCTTCCATCATATTCTTATATGGCGAAGACGTCACCACAGCGGTGGTCGCACGCAGCCTTTTTCTGTGTGTCCTAGCTCGAGTCTTTCCCGGTGTTGAGACCACAGACGTCGGTCAACAGGCCTTCAAGACTCTTCACACTGAGATAAGCATCGTACACAATCAAAAGTTTATGTGTCACTCACAACCGGTTTTAGGTGGCGCCAAGTCGGAGTAGACTATCATAGAGAACCGAAGTGATAACATCACGCCGCTTAGCAATCGGGCCAGCTGGTTCCAACAAACGTTTTCAGCCATATCTGGTTTTTTTCTCACTGAGTGGAATAGACTTACATACTTGTAATATAAGAAAGGTAGACTGTTGCCGTAATGAGAAACCCTCGCCCAACGGACGCCAACAATATTGACACTGGCGAGAATAACAGCAACGTTGTTTTGGAGACGTACTTTGCAAAACAAGACAATAACGCCAAATGTGCCTAGATTAGATGAATATTGGCATAAATGTAAGATACGTGAAACTAAGTTACTATAAGTAAGTTAGTTATCCCACAGACCGCAGTCTACTGTCTTTTTGTTGAGAAAACCATCCATACTCCCCGGGGACCACTTCCAGAAAATCTATGGGTATCCATGTTAGTTCACAATTAATAAAAAAAACATTTTGTAGTGGGATTTACCCATTGAAAACAAACTGCTGCATCGCTAACTGTTGTTCGAATATGGCTAATGGCGTCATTAGGCCCTTATCTCTGCACTTGTTGCATACTTCTCAGACGAGCCCAAACCGCTTAAAAGGGGAGTAAATCATGTCAGATCTGATCATGTTAATAGTTTCACTTATTTTCTAAGTGTTCTTCGAGGTGCGGTGTGTGCTAGTATAGAGGAGAAATCATTCATAATAGCGTTAAGTTTGAAAACATGCTAAGAAAACTACCAGAAATTGGTCCAAATCCAAGACAACTACCAGGTTTCGTGGTACCAAGGCTCCCAGTTATATTTTCATAGACATATGTGGAGTTAATTAATATATGCAATACACATGATTAATGTTAGTGTTTATTAACTGCATAATGTGTTTATTAACATTGTATCGATAGTAATTTTGCTAACAGCATATCGACATTAAAAACGCGTTACTAATCATGTTGTTTACATTCTATGCGTGGGAACGTGACGAACATATCATCAGAACCATCCAACTGCAGGCTCACCAAAAAGTCCAGCTGCATCCCTCTTAAGGCTCATTAAAATCCCCAAATGTATCCCTGCATAAGTTTCCCCAAAACCCTCCGACAACATCCACCTTGAGGGTGACCAAATAACTCCAACTTACGTAATGACCGCTCCGTAAATTTGTCAGCCTGACACTTATTTTGTTCCTTATTTCACGATATTATCAAATCCTTCGATATTGGCAATTTCGTACGTAAATTCAATAGTATTGACAGGTTCTCCTTTCGCAATTACCGTTGCTTCTAGAGCTGAGATGTCCGGTGAAAATAACGTATGCACAACCAGTAACTGTGCTGCACTGCGACCGGTATTGTCAATGCGATCAAATAGTTTGCGTTACAACATTATTTTCTCGTTCTAGAATACATATAATACCTAATTTGTTTCACCCATATATGCTTCTCACTTTCAATTATGAGAACCATAAAGAACTACACGTATGACTTTCTTTATTGGAACCAGTCGGGCCGGTTACTAAGTCGTCACTTTGTTCTCTATGGCGTTCCTTATCGCTCAGTGAGGCACATCCTTAATTTTTGGGCGCTGGGTTCACTATTTAACCCACAAGGGTACATGAGTGACCGAGAGAGTGGAGTATATGAATGTGATACATAACCAATAGAGAGAGAGAGATAGAGAGGAGGAGAAGAGGGAGGCAGAGAGAGAGGGAGGAGGGAGAGAGCTATGGATCGGATCAGGATCATCCACGTCAGCCGGATTCAATCGATTCCGTCGATCAGATCCAAATCCGATTTCAACTAAAATTAACGGTTTCTTTCTGATATTACCACTCAAACAACACCAGGCAGCGCAGTCTATTAGAACAGGCTAATGTGGCATCGATTAACATAATGATTATAAACACACTTATGTTCGTTGTTTATATAATATTATTACACTTATTCGTGTGATGGCATGTGTACTTGTTTAGATTAGGCGATTGCTTGTTTCACATGCAAAACTTATTAATACAAATACTTAGCTTTTGTCCCGCATTATAATTAGTTACCTTTCGGCTGAATAACAAGCCCTTAATAAGTTATCTACATTGAGGAATTGAGATGGACGTTGCAGGGCAATTAAATCGACTGTTCAGCGTCACTGTTCACCTATTAACCCCTGCTAAAGCGGAATAAAGGCTACGCGTGCGGAGTGCCATGCGTGCGTGTGTGTGTTCGTGTGCTTGTGTGTAATTTTGATCACCAACGAAACACGCAAATGCAATTCTCAAGGGAGGCCTGCACCGACACGTAAATATTTGGCTCTGCGACAATGGGCTAATGGGGATTAAATCGCGTGCCATTATCATCAGATCATTCAGCTTCTGCGCACCAATAACAGTATCCAGTGTGTATCAACATGTGCGATCAAATGATGAAGAATTCGATAAGTTACCAATAAAGTACCTGGGGCGTATATAACATAAACCTTAGTATTATATCATTATGTTTTGTTCGTAAACTCAACCATCATGTTAATGTGTAACTCAATCAACAATAAACACATTGAATTCCTGTTCATGCATTTTGTCAACGCTCTGTTTTCTACATACTGGACGACGATGCAATGATAATTCATAACGAAACATTTATGCTATATCAATAGTATTCTTAACGATATAGTGGAGCGTTGCGTAGTAAAATGTCGAAGAAGGGAACCCTGATTTTAATACGATTCCACTGCGTAACAATGATTGTAACACTATTTTTATACCATTCCAGTGTGTAACGTTTATTTTTATATTTATTTTAAAACCACTCGACTATGTAATACTCATTGTAACACTGACTGTAATAAAAATTCCATTATGTAACGTTGATGGTAACATTGATTGAAATACTATTCCACTGTGTAACATTGATTGTAACACTGACTGTAACATCAATTAATCGTGTAGCATTCCAAGTATTATATTATGGCACTGTGTGAGAGCATTTTCTACTAGATGATAAGACGTTGATCTTTATATCATCTGAAATTCGCCATAATCTTGGCAGAATCATCAAAATTGACGGGGTATGAATTTTTTTTACAGAATTTAGTTTGAAAAATTACGGCATACTGCCATTCATCTCAGCATCGTCTTCTAAGACTATAGCTTTCACTAAAACAAACACCACGCCAATCACCAAGCCGACGGCAACTCCCAGCACAACTGATGTTCCTAGTCGCCTTCGATAGTTTCTCGGCCTCCGCTCGGTTTCCCTGCATCATGGCTGACCAGCACTGCGACGACCTAACACGGACAATGTAAACTTATATCAAGCAGTGTCATGTCGTCGAATCCTCATACATACACGTAATGCAAACTTAAACCCACACTCGAAGAAACACACCCAGACCACTAATTATCAACATTATAATATTTTGAAATACAGTTTACAATGGAGCCATCTGGAGAGTAGATCACCACTCAATTCTCCAACGTAGCAGAAAGGCCCTCTCGAAAGCATATCGCAAAAACGTAAGTAACTCATAGTGACTATCGATTGTGTTTTCTGAAATATATCGCCAATTGGTAGATCACAGACCAGCGTTCCAAAGAAGCAAATGAACATAGAAAGACGTTAGTGGACCTCGGCACGTGGGAGTAGACGCTGTTACAATGGGTCAAAGTTAGCGTATTAATATATAGATTGCCGAGCAACTTTAGATAAAATTGACCTGATCTACTATGGTTAGCTTTCACGATTAACGCGGGGAATGTTGTGTAAACGTTTAACATGTAAACTTGCTAACTTCCATAATGTTGTTCCCTACATAAAAATTTCAAGACTGCGAAGCCAAACAATGCGTTCGTGTCAATAATATAAATTAGCGCCGCTGTATTTCTAGGATACAAAATAATTTTATTCTCATATACACACACACAATTGAAATTATACAATATAAAAATAGGCAAACCTGACAACTGCGAACATTTTAAGAGGGAAGCAGCAACACATTGTAACAAAGATTGAGAAGCCGAGATCGTAGGCAGGATGGTTAACAAGAGGGGTCGGTTGTATCGTGATTGCCTGGGTCGGTTGTGTGCTCACAACAACCTGCTGAGGTGGCTGTTAGCTTTGCTCTGAAAACAAGAAACGTTCGTTACGTTCGTTTACATTCCGATGTTGCCATTTGGCCCATCTGGCACACCTACACAAGTTTAGGTACATACATAGATAATTGATGGAGATATGCTGGACCGATAGATAGACGGACGATCAGACAGATATATATATATATATATATATATATAGTAAGTAAGTAAGTATGTAAATTTATTTCCTCATCCATATGATATACAACATAATTCAAGAGTAATGTCACACAGATGAGGTGGCTACCAAAGAAGTATAACTTATCGAGCTGGTTGCCAATTAAATCAAACTCACATAGTGTACTCCCACATACACAATATTACCTATATAAAGGTTATACAGTGCACTCAATTGCAATTGCTGCAGGTTAACGACTTCCGTAAATTAAAGCTAGATATGTTTTACCAATATAAGAGAATTCAGAAGCGAATTCCTTACAATATATAATTAGATATAAAACGTTAATTAATGCCAATTATAAAGCTCGTGGCTTTACGCTTTAAAATATTTAGCGTTTAATGTTTAATGTCTGCAGGTAGTTTATTACAAAGTCGAGCCTCTGTTTCTTCATGGAGTTCTCTCCAGTTTTATAATTATATCTAGGTATACATAAATATTGTTCTCCTATCTGCAACGTCTGGTCATGAACTCAATATTACATCTGTAAAATTGGTGGAATAGACTAGGCAGTTGATTCGTACGCTGTTTATACACAAATATTAGAACATTAAGTTCATGAAGTTTAAGTATATACATTTCCCGATGCAAGGCAGTGGCACTGTCAATACGGTTACTCTTTGCTAATGTTTTAAGTAATAGATTTTGAAGAATTTATATTTTAGTTAAGTTAATTTTACATGCTGATCCATATAATTCAATCCCATAATTAATATGGGGAAATACACAGGCATAATATAATTGCCTTACCATATCGGCATTTATGAACGAGACCACGTGATAAAATAAACTGATAACTTAGATACCTTTGAACATAGTTCCTTAATATGTTCCGACAATGACAGGTTACAGACTAGATATATACCCATATATTTGGCTGAGTTAATCCGTTCAATGCGTTTGCCCTGCAACAACAATGACACGACTTCACGTTCAATTTCTACCGAAAATTGTATAACATGTCTTACTCAAGTTCAGAGTTGGTTGATTGTATTGGAACCAGACACTAAGCGACTCTAACTTCTCCACAGCCGTACATACCCGTATACACAGTATCATTGGCACTCATTCCACTAATGAACAAGTTAATATCGTCAGCAAACAAACGCAAAGATACGTGATCCACAGCACTAGAGATATCATTAATATATAATAGAAATAATACTGGCCCTAAAATGGAGCCCCGAGGGACGCCCCTTTGAACATGACCGTATTCTGAAACTGTGCCATTACTGCTTACACATTGCTGTATATCTCTTAAATAATGTCTAAACCATTTACATACATGGCCTCTTATTCCATAATGATCCAGCTTATACAACAATATATCGTGACTAACGGTGTCCAAAGCCTTACTTAGGTCAAGGTATACCCCAACAACTAATTCGCCATTTTCAAGAGAATTTCTAATATTTTCTTTTATTTCAATAATCGCTAACGTAGTCGAATGATCTTTACGAAATCCAAATTGATGTTTGGACAATACGTCATTTTTATCTATCAAGTCTAATAACCTCTTCAACATTAACTTTTCTAGGATTTTATTGAAGGCACCCATTAGACTAATTGGTCGATAGTTGGATGGTTCACACCTTAATCCGTTCTTAAATATAGGTATTACTTTTGACACCTTTAATGCTCGTGCTACCGTGGCTTCGGAGAACGACAAATTACATATGTAAGTCAGAGGTTTACAAATTAAATTGCATGACAATTTGAAAGCCGAGAGGAAGCTGCACGACCGACTGCCCTACTAAAAACCAAGAAAATCACAAAGATTGCTTCTTGGAACGTCAGAACAATGTATGAAGCAGAGAAAGCAGCACCTGTAGCAGTGGATATGAAGAACTACAAGATAGACCTGCTTGGACTGTGTGAGACCAGATGGTTACAGTCTGGCCAAGTGAGACTTACAACGTCAGAACAAAGTATGAAGCAGGGAAAGCAGCACAGGTAGCAGTGGATATGAAGAACTACAAGATATACCTGCTTGGACTGTGTGAGACCAGATGGTTACAGTCTGGCCAAGTGAGGAGAGATGGTGTGAGACTTACAACGTCATAACAATGTATGAAGCAGGGAAAGCAGCACAGGTAGCAGTGGAGATGAAGAACTACAAGATAGACCTGCTTGGACTGTGTGAGACCAGATGGTTACAGTCAGGCCAAGTGAGACATACACCGTCATAACAATGTATGAAGCAGAGAAAACAGCACAGGTAGCAGTGGAGATGAAGAACTACGAGATAGACCTGCTTGGACTGTGTGAGACCAGATGGTTACAGTCAGGCCAAGTGAGACTTACAACGTCAGAACAATGTATGAAGCAGAGAAAACAGCACAGGTAGCAGTGGAGATGAAGAACTACAAGATAGACCTGCTTGGACTGTGTGAGACCAGATGGTTACAGACAGGCCAAGTGAGACATACACCGTCATAACAATGTATGAAGCAGAGAAAACAGCACAGGTAGCAGTGGAGATGAAGAACTACAAGATATACCTGCTTGGACTGTGTGAGACCAGATGGTTACAGTCTGGCCAAGTGAGACTTATAATAGGAGAGATGGTGCTGTACTCGGGACATGACAACGAGGATGCCTGCACCGTGAGGGTGTTGCCTTTAAGCTGACTAGGCAGTCTCAGAGAGCATTAATTAGCTGGGACGCGAGCAATTCCAGAACGGTTACTGCCAAATTCAAGACGAAAAGAAGAATATAACAATTAATGTGATACAGTGCTGTGCTCCCACAAATGATGCGAACGAGAAATGGAAATACGACTTCCACAACAGACTGCGTGCGCAATGTACTTGAAGAGCAAGGGCCTAAGGATGTTTCGATTCTCATGGGCGACTTCAAGGCAAATATAAGAAATAACAACACAGGTTATGAGCAAGTCACGAGCAAGCACGGACTAGGACAGATGAATGACAATGGAGAATGGTTCGCAGACCTATGTGCCATAAACAGCCCACATAAAGAAATCCACAAGGCAACCTGGAGATCACCTAACCATCTTAATGAAAATCAAATAGATCACGTGTGCGTTGGACAGAAGTTCAGAAGGTCGCTGCAGGATGTGTGAGAGAAGAGAGGGGCTGATGCTGCTTCTGATCACCAACTGGTATTGGCAACACTCAAGCTCCATCTTAAGAAGCAGATAGACCATGGCAGCAGCAGAAGAATACGTTACAACAGAGATCTACTGAAAGACAAAAGAACAACCGAAAAGGACCGGATCAGCCTTTCGAACAGACACCAGGTGCTGCAAGAACTATGCCAAAGCAAAGGTGGAGCATTTCACAGAACTATTAAACCGACACACCTCAGAAGACCCCCAGTCATCCCCCCAGCAGAGACAGTTCTACCCATCAACTGTGATAAACCAAGCAGAACAGAAATATCAAGAAACTGAAGAACGGAAAATAGCAGGGCCGGATGAAATGCCAGCAGAGACAATAAAGGCAGATATTAACACATCCACGGAAATACAGCACAGCCTCTTCGAGAAAGCTGGGAAGACGAACGAGTTCCAGAGGAATTAAGAAAGCGACTCCTAATCAAGCTCCCAAAGAAAGGAGTTATGAGAGAATGCAATAACTATACAGGAATAATGTTAATGGGTCAATGTCCTAAAAAGTGTACAATTAGGTTTTAACAGGTCCAAAAATAAATGTTTAATTCTGAACAATTAAGTTATATTTTCTCATTGTACATATAATGAGGCATAGTTTCCATAAATGGGTCAATGTAATATGGGTTACTTTTGTTATGACAGTCACTTGAAGTCAAACGTGATTTTTCATCGCGTGTCCAGCGTCATCGACGAAAAATTACAATATTTGCTACAATTAGAGCATTTTAAATTACATGTAAAGGGGAAAATGTTTTTGGATCATCTAGTGTACATGCCATTTAATAAGGATCAAGAGGTAGACGATTAAATTTGACTTCGAAACATTCCTTTTCCTCGTTGTTACTTTGATGATAGTTTTTGCACTCTGTTGTTTCTTGGAATGGTCTATTTTCAATTAGTGCAGCTCTCTCAGAAAAGTGTGTGAAATTATAACTGATACATAATCAGTAACCCTGATCAGTTATCTTTGTGTGTGCCAACTGTCATATGCGTCCGGGGATCGAGAATAGGCAAACTGTGAGCTAAGAAATGGGTATATACTGATGACGCTGGACACGCAGTGTAGCTTTAATTGAAGACAATCATTATCCTTCGTCACAAATGACAAAACAACTACGAACACCATTTCAGCGGCATTGACAATAATGTCTACATTGAATTCTTATTGTTCCTTATAGTCAGTCAAAGTATATTTCTACACCTTCTTCGTACCATCTTTCATGGCATCCTTCTTGCCTGGTAGAAGTGTAAATTTATGCGGTCTCTTCATGAACTCCTTCACGTGTAACCGCCTACGTCTGGGCTTCAATTGTTGTGCTGTATTTTGACCTGCGAAGCCATTCTTCCGTCCTTCCTCATTATTCTATCAGCACGGCGTATCAGCGTTGTCAAAAACGGTGTTTATGGAAGTCGTATCAGTTCTTGTTTGTCCTGATCCTTCTTTCTGATTGCGAGTAGAGCGTTTTAAATGATTCTCCAAAACCCATACACGTCTTAGCAGCCTCTTCGTGTTCATCTTCGAGGCGTTTAGCTTCTTTTGGACAGATTACCTCCTTTTCCTGGGTAGGTTTCCAGCAGTCGGTATTTCAGCTGTCATGTCAGCTCCTAATTCTTGTGCTACTGATGACTGTAGTTAGGGAAAATTCATCTTCACGACCAGGGTTTCTCTGAAGGAAACAAACAAGGACACAGGTTATACTTAAGGTAAGAAGACAGCAAATTCCAATGTTCTTATAACATAAACTATGAATACTAAACCGATGACGCTGGACACGCAAAAATTGCTCATTATAGAAAACGCAGTGTACATTTTTTAGTTTAAAATTTTTAAACATGATTTTATTACTCTACATTCCCAATACATACTCTATTTGCCCAGTGAACTCATAAAAAAATTAATACAGCACTGTTTTTGTATGGCACTACTTCAAACTTTGGAAACTTCAATTGGACACGTCATTTTGGCCGTTTTTGGCAACTTACGGCCAATTTCTGCCATTTAAAAAATTAACAAGGCTGTCAAACCTTAAATGTCCTGAAAGAACGTAATGACATCAATATATGGTGAAAATTTCGTTAGGCTGACTTTATAATTGACGATGTGAGAGACAAACGACACGATGTTTGTCAATTGTACACTTTTTGAGACATTGGCCCTAATATCAGACACGGGAAAAGTGCTGTTCAGAGTGATGCCATAGAGGAGGAAAGAAGCAGTAGATGCAAAGCTCCGAGAACAACAAGAATGTTTCCTACAGGATAGATCTTGCAGAGATCATATCGCTACTCTGCGCGTCATAATATTATTAGTACAATCGTTGAAATGGAACTCACCACTGTATGTCAATTTAATTGACTATGAGAAAGCATTTGACAGTTTGGACAGACATACACTCAGGAATCTAATGAGGCACTATGGCATTCCAAAAAAGGTAATCTCCGTGATCCAGAGCAGCTACCATGGAATGTCATGACAGGTGGTGCATGGAAGACGGCTATCAGATAGTTTCGGAGTTGAGTCTGGGGTTCGGCAGGGGTGTCTGCTATCGCCTTTCCTGTTCGTCCTAATGATCGACTAGATTATGAGGACCACCATGGACGGGAGACGAAATGGCACCACGGACTCAGATGGAGGACTTGGACTTCTCTGATGACTTAGCACTACTATCACACACCCACAGAAAGATGCATTACAAAATGACACTTTGGAATGAACACCAACAAAGACAGGTCTGAAGTTCAAGAGAAGCAAAACCAAGATCATGAAAACACACAGTAGGAACGACTACCCAATTATAGCAGGGGGAGAACCCCTGGAGGAAGTGGATTCCTTACTTACTCGGGGAGCGTGATAAACAAACAAGGTGAGTAGTATAGAGGAGCTGAATGGCCCCTTGCACGTCACCTTTGGTGACCTATGGTCAAAACTTTACTAATAAAAAACGTTTTAATGACCCCTAAACGTTTTCGGCAACCTACTTATAAAAAAGATCAAAGGCTTTTTTGACACTAAACGATTTCGGCAACCTACTTATAAAAAACGTGATTGATTACCCCCTCTAAGTACATTTGAGCTGCCACCTAGCGGTGAGTGTAGAGAGCATTTTGTTCGTTCCCTAGCGACGAACGCCGTACCTAGGGCGTGCTGACGTAAGCAATAATGCGTTTATTGCGCGAGTATATAACCACGATAAAACCACTGTGTGCAGACTCCCCCCGTCAGCCCTATATGGATGCCCCACTGTACCCTATGTTTACAGCAGTGTTGTTGCGATAAGCGCTGCTGCTGCTGGAGTGGACTATGACCCCTGCATGACAGCATAGCTGGCTAGCGGTGAACGTTCTGGTGGTAGGATTAAAACGAAACCAATGCGTTGTGCGTTTAAATAACTAAATACATCTAGTTGTGGGATTATAACGAAACCAAATGCATAAATATGCTAACGTTCAGTTGGTGATACTGTACGTAGGGTGTTTATGCAGTGGATACAGACGCGTGGAAACGTGAGTAGTAGAGATGACTGGAGTGAAATTGCAACAGTCGCGCGCGACCAACGGCTCTCATATTGGGGGAGTGAAACCCACGGCGTTCATAGAGTTCGGTGGACGGAATGGGTGTACGCCACAACCCATCGGTTCCTTTTACGAGGAACACCGACGCGAGGTCGGGGGTGCCGTCATCATCATCGGAGTAGTCGTGGCTGCTAGGTGTCGGTGGTATCGGCGTTAATGAGCGAACCATTGGTACGACCTTGCACGTTGGTTTAGTGGATTCGGTGGTGGTGGTAGGCAGTTGGATCTTTCTATGAAATAAAACCACAATACATTTTTAAACAAAGGGTGACAAAATAAAATGAGAACCATGTAGGCATGCATGCATGCAGCGTACTTACAACTGTTTAAATGATAAAATAAAATGAGAACCATGCATGCATGCATGCATAAAAGCAGACTTACAACTGTTTAAATAATAAAATAAAATGAGAACCACGCATGCATGCATGCATAAAAGCAGACTTACAACTGTTTAAATGGTAAAATAAAATGAGAACCATGCATGCGTAAAAAAAATGAGAACCATGCATGCATGCGTACTTACAACTGTTTAAATGGTAAAATAAAATGAGAACCATGCTTGCATGCATGCATAAAAGCAGACTTACAACTGTTTAAATGGTAAAATAAAATGAGAACCATGCATGCGTAAAATTAAATGAGAACCATGCATGCATGCATGCGTACTTACAACTGTTTAAATGGTAAAATAAAATGAGAACCATGCATGCACGTACACATGCATGCATGCATGCGTACTTACAACTGTCCAAATGGTAAAATAAAATGAGAACCATGCATGCATGCATGTATGTATGCGTAAAAGCAGACTTACCGCTGTGTTGGCTTATGAGGGGACGTTGTTGTTATATCCATTGTGGAACGATGAAATCTAGCGTCGATTGCGCGTGAGTTCATAAGTGTGTATGAAATATGCAATGCGCGCAACGTCAAAAACAGCGGTGGCGCATGACACTACGGCTTATCGTGATCGAAATGTGAACGGAGAACAATGGATTTTCAAAAACAATAAACGAAAAGTTAAAAGCATGAAAATAAACGTTGTATTCGATCAGTGTGGGGTCAGGAATCGTGCGGTGCAATGATATTAGAGAAATTCGATGTAAAGAGACATTTGTCTATGAATGTACTAAGATGACCGGAAACTTTTTTCCTAAAACAAATACCTCGGTAGACTAGGCAGTATGTATTAAGTGCGCATGCGCGTAATTTTGAAATCTGTTACGCGTGTCTTATCGCGATTGGAATGTAAACGGAGAACAATGGATTTTCAAAAACAATAAACGAAAAGTTAAAAGCATGAAAATAAACGTTGTATACGATCAGTGTGGGGTAGGGAATTATGCGGTAAAGTGATATTAGAGAAATTCGACGTAAAGAGAGATTTAACGATGAATGTACTGACGTGACCGCAAACTTTTTTCCGAAAACAAATGCCTCGGATGTGTTAAGTATGCATGCGCGTAATTGAGAAAGATAACGGTATTAGTGTCAAGTGCGCATGCGCGTTATGTTGTAGACAATGGTATTTCAAAAACAATAAACGATCAGTTAAAAGCATGAAAGTAACCGTTGTACACGATGAGTTTGGGCTCTGGAATCGAGTGGTGTACCGATATTAGAGAAATTCGATGTAAAAGTCACATTTGACGATGAATGTACTGATGTGACCGCTAACTTTTTTCCTAAAACAAATGCGCCGTATGTGTTAAGTGCGCATGCGCGTTATTTGATAAGATAACGGTAGACTGGGCGGTATGAGTTAAGTGCGCATGTGCCCTATTTTGGAAAGTATATAACGGTTGAGAAAATGCTATGTTGTATGACGCAGATGATCTAACGTATTCTTTCACCAACACCAGCAGCAGCAGACGTTCTCCCGCGACAACAATGGCGGACGAATCGATTACGAAAAAGGCGAAGGCACCACGCAAGCAGAGTCTGAAGAGAGCAGCAGCGGCCGGCCAACAGCAGCAACCGTCGCCAGCAGTAGCAGCGGTGTCGACGGGGACGGCGCCCGTTAAGAGGGGCGTGGTGCTCATTGCTACTCCGCTGGTCGCCGTCGGCCGCAAGCGAAGCGCCGAAGAGGACTCCATGGGCACCGTCGACGTGGCTGAGGGGCAGCCACCCCTATCGCGGAGCGCGTCACTCGAGCGCGAATGCGAATCGTCGGCGTCGTCAGCGCGCGCTACATTGGTGAGTCTGAGGGAGCTGCCTTGTGCAAACACCGGTGTTTATAAGACTAAATCGCAGGTTATGATCGACGCAGTGTCGTACAAAGAGAATTGTACGTATTTGGGATGCTCCCGGTGTCGTCGAAAATTGTATAAGAAAAACAATGGCGGACCAATGATATGTCGAACGCACGGTGAGGTGTTTGCGCCGAAATATGTATTCGCGTTGCGTATGATGGTGAGGGATGGGGAGGATGAGGAAGACGAGCTGTGGATTACTTTGTTTGACATACATATGTCTAATCTCGTCGAGTATCACGCCGACTACTTGGTGGAGTTGAGCGAGGAGCCACTCCGCGATACCGTGCTGGCGTTAACCGGCACGGAAGTGGAGATCAGTGTGCGTAAGACGACTTGGAACGGGGAGCCCGTGTATTCGCTGCGCACACTGAAGAGATACAACGATGACGACGCCGCCTAATGTGTTGTGTTGTTTGTAGGAAGAGTGCCCGATACTGGTAGATTTGCTGACGCATACGAACGTGCAACAACGAATGATACGGTGGCGTGAACGTGAACTAACTGAGGAGGCCTGGCAACGATTAGTAGAGACGGCCGAGAATCATATAAAGACGTTTTGGCTAGCTTAGGAAGCGAACTTATTTTGTATTCCGTAACTAACAGTTGTTGTTTTTTTATATGCTGTAGGAAGTGCGCCGCATACTGGAGAATATGTTGGAGACCAACGAAAGGATGCGTGCGAGGTACGATGATGTAGCAACGTTCGTAAGAACGTTGCTGGATCGTGAAGTGGCGGGAGCAATAAAGAAGCAGGAGGAGACCGAGAAGGAAGGACAGCGGTCGGACTAATCATAATAATGTGTTGTAGGAGTTGCTGCTGCAACATGCCAGGCGTGAATGTATGCGCGATTTCGTACACGCATTGCTGACGGTAGTTACCGAACATAAAGAGTAGGATTTGTGCTGTAGGGTGGTGGAAGCGGAGTGCGTGACGCAAACGTATTGGACGCCATCATTGAGGAGGCACTCGGTGTATCGTCGGATGCGACTCGAGCGCCAGCACCTACGCACGACAACGTAAACCTGTACGCGTCACTGGGTACGATGGGGCCAACGTGTGCCCCATGTTGGAGCCTATCGCCGGATATGTCGCAACGTGAAATCGTCGTGCCGAGTAGGGCCCAGTTGGTCTGCCGTTATGAGCGGCTCGCAATGGGCCTCGTCGCCGAGATCCTCGGTGAGATGATACTGGAGCGGGCGCGCGATCATTGCGGGGTATGTGAGCCCAACGAGGGCTGCCCATATGTACATATGCCCGGCTATCGTGCGGGACGTCCAAACCGTGTGTACATGCAGCGTTTCGACAACGCGGGCTGTATCGTAACGCGATATTTCAACGCCGTCATGGAAACGTTTCTGCGTCGGTCCCTTATTTCGTGCTTCACGCGACTCGTGCAAGTTCTACACGAAACTACGGTGTCAACTTGTGGTGGTCAGTAGCCGCAAACGGGTCGTGCGGGAGAAATATTCCTCATCCAGTTCGTTTCGGACTGGCTACTAGGAACGAACTGGCGCGAGTACATCAACCGTGTTCAGCTGTAGTCGGCCGTGCATACCTACGTGCAGCGCAGGAGTGGTCTGGAATAAAGAAGAAGAACGAACAATGCTTTGCTTTACTATGGAACATTAATAAAAATTGCTATGGAATAAAACTGTTTGCTTGCTATAGTAACAAAGGCGTTGAACGCTGTTTTTGAAAGTTGTACGCAACTGAATAAAACGTTGAAAATGTACTTTCCGTTTCCGAGTTACACACATTACCCAAAACAGCCCAGTTACCAAAAATCCCCGCTAGGACATCGTCCTACCCAAAAAAAACGCAGTCTTCCGCTAGCCAGCCGTCACTCCGAGTTACCTAAAAACATTCCTGCCGCTAGGGTACAACAACTACCACCCACAATGCATTACGAGTTACCTAAACATTCCTCGCTAGGATGCAACCACCACCACCACCACAGTCAGCAATGTTATAAGGGATCGAAAAAGTAGCAACATTCAAGCAGTCCGTCAGTAGAGAAAGCCAACACCACCACCTACTACATGGCAATGTCCGAAATGCGGGGGTTATTTCGCGAAACAGTCGACGTTAGAGCGACACACAAAGAGTTCGAAAAGATGCGGCAACGATGCGCTATGCGTAAAACGTCGAGAGTGTCCAAAATGTGGCACGACGTACACTTCGCGTCACGCTATGCTACGACACCTGAAGGAGCGGTGTGGCCGTCAGACGTCGCCACCTCCTGGTAGTAGTAGTAATGAACCGGTGGTGGAGGTGGCAGCCGCTAGGGCGCCGTCACCCGACGATCTACAGCGTGTCGTGGACGAGCACCGGCGCAGCATAGAGACGTCGGTAGCGCGCGGTGCCGTGCAGTCGCGTTACAACTATCGCATGAACGCCTGTACGAGTACGCGGGTGCTCGACCCGCGTCTGAGGGCGATGTTTCGCGAACAAAAGAATGCGTTTAAAATTAACGTAAGCTACGGTTTCGTTTTACGTCACAAGGTGTCGGGTCGGTACCGATATTTTCATTCTTCCTGTAACTGTTGCGGTCGCCTCCTCGAAACACCCGCCCTAGTTACCGATAGCCGTTCGTTCGAACGATTCCTCGACGCCGTGCGCACGACCGACGTACTGCAGTACGCCATCGCGCAGCGTCCCGACTCGGGTCATCTATGCCTCTTCCGCTGCATCGGTCTCCACCTGCAAGGTGGCGGCCGACGACGCGAAACCCACCAAATCGATACGACCCGTTTAACGAAAGTCGCTAAACCACTGCACGCGCGGTATTGTCGCGCCGCGCGCACGTCGGCCTCGAACGGTGTGCGCCTGACCGAACTGGATCGCGTGGAGACGGTTTTCGGCATCAACGTTACCGTCTATAGACTGAACTAGTCCGCCGTTCGCGCTAAGCGCATCCCACGACCCTGAACGTCAACCTGTACGAGACGCACTTCTCGTACATAAGCGACCCGCGCGCGTACACGAACACGTTCAAGTGCGGAAAATGTGGCAACGCCCTCTGGCGGAGCGCGTGGGCGTTACGACGTCACGAAGCGACGTGCGAAGGTGCCGTTCGTCACGTGTTCCCCGGCGGTATCTACCGACCGACGCCGTCCGTATTTCAGCGGCTCGACGACGAAGGCATCGACGTCGGCGACGACGACCTGCGCTACTACCCGTACCGCGCGACGTTCGATTTTGAATGCTATTTCGCCGATAGCGATCTGCCGACGGATACCGACAAATGCCGGTGGATTGCGCGACACGAACTGCTCAGCGTGAGCGTCGCGTCGAACGTGCCCGGCCACGAAGCGGCGCGGTGTTACGTCACGACCGGCGATTCGTCCGAACTCGCGCGTCACCTCATCGACGCGCTCGACGCCGACTGGCTGCGACGGTGCAACAACGACGGCGACGACGTCGGCGCGTCACCGTACGCCGTACTCGCCGACCGCCTGTGGACGCACCTTCGTCAAATGCCCGTACTGGGATTCAATTCGGGTAAGTACGATCTGAATGTCGTCAAGAAGTACTTGACCCCCCTGCTCATAACCGGCGACGCGCAGCACACGTCGTCGGCGTTTACCATTAAACGTCAGAACAATTACATGTGCCTGTCGACGACGACGTTGAAGTTCCTCGTCATAACGAAATACCACGCGTCCGGCGTTAGCTACGATCGCTTTCTGAAAGCGTACGGTTGCTCGGCGACGAAGGGGTATTTTCCCTACGAACATATCGACGCGTTGACGCGCCTCGACGTAACCGCCCTGCCGCCGCGCGAAACTTTCTACAGCCACCTGAAACGCGAGGGAATCTCCGCGGAGGCGTACGAGATTTGCGCGACGGCGTGGCGTGACGAGGGCATGACGACGATGCGTGATTTTGTGATGTGGTATAACAATCGAGACGTGGCGCCGCGTACCGGGGTTGACGTTGTTGTACCTGTTCAACGACCTGCCGTCGACGACGTCGTCGAAATGTGGGAGTGCCAGTGGGGCGCCGTGCGACCACCCGCGGCGCCGACGCCGCCCGACGCGTCACGATGGCAACCACCGGCCACGCCCATTATGCTCTCGACGATACTGGAGGCGGTGCGCGACGGCTTTCTGTTCGGCCTCGTGCAGTGCGATATCGCCGTGCCGGAAGCGCTGCGCGACAAGTTCGCCGAAATGCAGCCCGTGTTCAAGAACGTCGATATCGCGCGCGACGATCTCAGCCCGTTCATGCGCCGCTACGCCGAGTCGCACGATCTCCTCCCCCGACCTCAACGGACGCTCGTCGGTAGCTACTTCGGCGTCGAGATCGTGCTCGCGACGCCCCTCCTACGCTGGTTTCTGGCGCACGGTCTCGTCGTCGAGCGCGTCTACTAGGTCATCGAGTACGCGCCGATCGCGTGCTTTCGCCGCTTCGGCGACGCGGTCTCAGCGGCGCGACGCGAGGGCGACATCGATCCCGACAAATCGATCATCGCCGATACCTTTAAACTTCTCGGCAACAGTTCCTACGGGAAAACGATTACGCGCGTCGATTGGCACCGGGAAATCAAGTATACCACGCTGGTCGGCGCCTCGAAGCTCGTCAACAACCGTCGCTACCGGCAACTCGACGTCGTCGTCGACGACGCTCTGTACGAGGTGGCGCTGAATAAGCACAAAGTCGTCTACGGCCTGCCGATACATATCGGCTATTTCGTCTTGCAGTACGCAAAATTGAGGATGCTCGAATTTTATTTCGATTTCGTCGACGCCTACATCCCCCGTCCGCTCTTCCAGTACTGCGCTATGGACACGGACTCGGCGTACATTGCCCTCGCCGGACGTGACGTCGACGCGCTCGTGCCGGAAGAACGTCGCAAACACTACTTCCGGAATCGATCGCTCTGGTTTCCGGCTGATTGCTGCGACGCGCACGTGGACGAGTACGTATGACGGCGCGTCGCCGGACTAGCGTGGGCGGCGGAGGACTGCTGCGCGCGCCGACGCCTGTTCGATCGTCGAACGCCGGGTCTCTTCAAAGAAGAGTGGCGCGGCGACGGAAACGTGGCGCTGTGCAGCAAGACCTACTACTGCTTCGGCGGCTACAACGGCCCGAAGTACAGCACGAAGGGACTGAGCAAGCGACAGAACGACATCGACGAGCACACCTTTCTCGCCGTACAGCGCGACCGACGCAACGGCGTCGGCTGGATCCGCGGTTTCCTGGTAAAAGACTCGTCCTTGTTGACGTACGTTCAAGAGCGCGCGGCGTTGAGCTACTTCTATGCTAAACGCCGCGTGCTCGACGACGGCGTAACCACGGCGCCGATACTCGTCTAACTCGTGTAACCAAAACTAAACTACAACTCGTCTAACTCGTCTAACCTAAGGAATGCCCCACCCTAGGGGTAGTTTCTGTATGTATGTAGGTAGGTAGGGTAATAATAAACAACAACAATTGTGTACATCATCGTTTTTTTTATTTCTACTATACACGTAAAAGCGAAATTAATGTGGTTTTAACCACTCGAATACGAGACAGTCATTGGCCACCCGATCGGTGCCGAATAGGCTCTGGAACGTCGTCAACGGCATACCGCGACATCGGAGGAGAAGGTAGGCGACGCAATATTGTCCGTACACGTTAGAGACGGCGCTCTGCAGCCGCTTTTCGTTGTACGTCCACGCGTCGCCGCAGTTGCGGTGCAGGAACGCGTGGAAGTCGTCGTGCAGCGGCGGCAGACCGTACGAATCGAAGTACTCGCCTCGCCGGGCGGCGTCCACGTAGACAGCCACCCATTGCTGCCCCGGCTCGCCGCCGTCGTCGGTGTTGCACACGAAGGCCGTCGGGTAAACGGTGGTGGTGACGGTAAGTAGCGCATCTTTAGGCACGACGCCGACGACGATACGTTTAGCGTACTTATCGCGTTCCAGGCGACGCATCAGTTGAAACGTATCCATAGTTACTACCAGTCGTACAGGACGTTCCGGTTCATGTCAATCTCCAGCACCGTCTCGAATTCCGCGTACACGACGACGTTCACCGGACGGGGTAGCGGCGTGCCGAAATGCATTTCGGCGCCCACGGTCCCCTGACGCACGACGTTGAAATGGTCCCCGTCGCATCAGTCGGGGGTCAGGTCGAAACCGAAGATGGTGTAGCCGGCGCCGAAGTCCATGCGCGATACGTCGTTCCCCTCGTCCTCGTACGCATTTCCGGTCGCCTCGAAGAGATTCATGTAGCTTCGCACGTACCGGTTGTGCGGGAAGTCCGGCTGCAGCGGCTTGCTCGGCACCTGACGTCCGTCGAACACGAGCGTGAGGAAGTATATGTCGTTGTGTCGCGCGTAGAACGGATTACTAGGGTAGTCGCCGTTGTAGGCGACGTTATCGATCATCATCAGGAATATGCGTTTCGGAATCGGACCCACGTACAAGTTCTCGTGCGTGTGCGATAGCGTACCCGCCGTTATCGAGAACGATTTGCAGTCGAAGCGGCGCATCGGGAACTTAGCCGTTCCCAACGTCCACGCTTTGATATGTCCCACCTGGAAGTCCGGGTTCAACTTCACTTTTCGCACGTGCAGCCGAATCGCCTGCAGCACGACGCGCCACCCCGGTACGGCTAGCGCGCCCATGAGCGCGAAGGCGTCCTTCGAGCGCACCATGCGTACTTTCGTATCGACGCCGTTCGGTATGTGTCTGTTTAGCATAAACGCGTCGACGTGCACGCGTCCCATCATCTCCACCTCGTCGCTATCGGAAGACATGGCGCGTCGTGCCTCGAACCCGGCGTTGTTGTTACCGAGCGTGTCCATCTGTCCGGCGGTGTCTTTGTACCACAGCGACCCCGTGAGATGCGAACGTTTCGCGTCGCTACCGTAACTCAGCAGCGTATCGAGGTAGGCCCGGTACGCGTACGTATTGGTCGACGGCGTCACGAGGGTGCCGTTCAGCGACACGTCGATTTGACTGAACATCGAATGCAGGAAATTATTGACCGGCGCCACGTTGGCGCCGGACGCCAGATCGGTACCGTCCCCCTGAATCACTTTGAAGCGCACGTACACTTGAAGGCTAGCCAGTTCCGTATAGTCGTTGCCCGAACCCTGGATGAGGAACTCGATAGGGCCGCCGGCGTCGAGAGTCGTCAGCGGCTGGTAGATGGTCCACTGACTGCTCTCGACGCTCGTCTGCGTCACCGGCCCGCTGAACAGCTCCAGTTCGGCCTTCACGCCCTCGCACGATGCGCCGTTCACGAACGCCATCATTACTCGTCGAATATGTCGTCCGTTCGACGCCGACTCTTCCGCCTACTGACGCTCTTCGCCGCTAGGCGCGGTCTCTTTATGGCGGCGCCGCCACCGCCGCGGCGCTGCTGCTGCTGCGTTTTTTTCCTCTTCTTCTTCGGCGGCGGCGGTGCCTGCGAATTCAATAGACCGTCGAGAAGATCGGCGCCGGCCTCCTTCGCGCGTCGTTTTATCGACTGTTTCAGATTGCCGCCGGTGACGACGTCGCGCGCCACGCGCACGCCGGTGTTGAGCGCACGTTTTCCCAACGCCAACGCGCCTCTCTTGATAAGCGGCATGGCGCTTCGAAACAGGCTCCCGAAGAGATTGCCCAGACCGTGACCTCGTTGCCCCCGACCACCGACGAAGACCGGCATCTGACCCCCGACCTGACGAACGTAGTAGTCCACGTACGGGTTCTTCGACAGCATGCTAAAACAATTTCGATTTACAGCGTCTGACGTGAACCGTCGTCTCCACCTTCCCCTGCTCGAATGGTATCGGTTGGCCGAGATCGTCTCTTATATCGATCTCGATCTCATCGAATTGATGACGCAACAGCCTCACGTATTGCACGCGGTCGAACGTTTCCGAAATAATGTCACCGTTCGTACCGCGGACGGGGATGTTTCGAAGGAGTGGCGCGTACACGTCACCGACGACGCGCGGTTCCAAGAGATCCGTGTACACGTACAGGATCTCGATGCCCGCCATCATATCCACCGTATCGCGACCTGCGTACTCGTACGTGTACGCGACGGGCATGAAGTCGATGACGACTGCCGGCGCGGGGCCAAACATGGGGGCACTCATGATCGTGTTGCTATGAAAACCTAGCACGTCCTTCAGACGGCTCGTATGAGGTATGATAAATTCGACACCCGAAGACATACGTAGCGTAAATCGGTTAGAGACGTTGCTGTACTCTAGGAGCGCCTTGACCTTATCGGTGCACAATTTCTCTAGCGCCTCGTTGATCTTGTGCAACAACTCGTAAACATTGATGTAGAAACCGTGAGGAATCGAGGTCTGACGGTATATCAGGGTGGTGACGCCGTATTCGTCTACCTGCGTGTAAATACCCGGATCACCAGTCGCGCAAGTCAGGTAAAAGTAGGCGTCCTTCTTTCTCACGTTGTACCACGTGTGCGGATACTGTACCGCCACCACTCCACATTCCCACTCCCCCGACAGGTCGAAACGTTGCGGCAGCATCGAGACGTAGTGCGTCAACGAATTTTTGGAGTGACGCTTCATAGACGCGTTGCTCGGTAGCGTCAGGTAAAAGTCAGACGAGACCGCCATCGTGTTGTCGACGACGACGACCGCCACCAACACTCATAGACGGACTCGGGAGCAGGTAACCAAGACAGCTGCTCAACAGCGCCGTCCACAGGTTGGAGTCGCCTTGACTTTTCGTCAGATTATATATACTAACGGCGATGACGAAGTAGAGGACGACGACCTGACAGAGGAATACGATTTCGGCCTTAGGGCATTCGTTGCCGCAGATTTGCCATGGAACGGGTTCGGCGGTGGTTGAGGTGGTAGCGTCGATGGAGTCCGCGTGCTCGTCGACGGAGTGCTCGGTGCCGGCGTTCGTTCGACGATCGCCACTTGAGTTAATTTCGACGTCGTCGCTCATCGTCGCGCCACTGCGCTCTGTCGATACAGCTGGGACCTTTATACGGCAAGAAGGAAGATCCGTTGCATATTCCCGCCTCGTGCAGTCGCCAGCACCCAGTGTGGCGCATCCAACGAGTCATTCTCATCGCCGCCGCCGCCTCACTAGTAGTAGTCTTTTTATAGGTCCACGAGCGACTCGGCGTCGATCCAACTTTTGAAGGAGGCCGGATATCCGCTCCTTTTTACGAGCGCCTCCGAACCACCGCCGCGACGACGCCGACGGCGCTGTAGAACCACCTCCACGCGATATAGTTTGTCCTTCGGATCGACTACGCGTTGTAGTTCCGGTTCGTAGAAGGCGCCCTCTACCGGCGACCCGGCGTCGTCCTTCAGGCGATAAACGGGCGGTTCGGACAGGGTGCACCTCTACGACGGTGAAGAGTTCCTCGCTCCAGTTAGCCATGTATCCTTTTTTGAATTGACCCCTCGTCTTACTGATACGTACGCGATCTCCCTGGCGCAGTTTCGGTTTTCGCCGTTGACCGCAGCCGACGTTGCCACCGTACAGTCGTTGCCATACGGCCTCCTGATTCGTCGCATCGACACTCGCCGGCGTCCTACCGATGCTTCGGTGGTAGGCGTTGTTGTACGATCGCACGAAATCCGGTAACGCCTCTACGTAGCGCAGCGTCTCGTGTTTCGTAAAATAGCGCCACATACGCGTCTTCAAAGTTCGATTAAACCGTTCCACGACGCTCGCTTTAGTCTCCTCGTTATGCGTCACGAAATGATGAACGCCGCGATTCTTTAGGAACGTTTGCAGGGGCCTGTTCAAAAACTCGGTCCCCTTATCGGTCTGCAGCGAGTTCGGCGTCTCGTCGTCGCCACCGCTCAGCAGGCGCTCGAAGGCCGCGACGAGCGACGGGCCGGACTTACTCTTCAACGGAACGCACAACGCCCACTTCGAAAACACATCGATCACCGTCAATAGGTATGTTATACCGTCGTTGTGCGTTTTCAGCCTAGTCAATTCGACCAGATCGGCTTGCCAATGCTGGTTTCGACCACCCACGATGACGCGACGTCGTTTGAAATGACGTTTAACCGGTTTGTGTAGGGTGTAGGCGTCCTGCGACGCTACCCACCTCTCGACGGCCGGACGTCCGAGTTTCGACGCCCGGTGCAACGCGTCGACGCCGCCATAATTTCCCACCCGTTTCGGATCGAAGTAGATGCTACCCGGACACCATGGCAACGACGACGACGACGACGATGATAAATGTACGATGATTATTATACACGTGTAGAGAGCAATAAGCGCTATGGTGAAGCCGACGACGATGGCCGTTATCGTGCGTCGTGACGGCATTACAACGTGTCCCACGCCGCGATGTCCAACGAAGGGGATCGTTGTCTGCGTTTAGTCTCGCGTCGCATCCGACGTCTCTACTCCGGCGACGCTGATGAACTAGTCGTCGGCGTCATCAACGTCGCCTCTTCTAGTAGGCGCTTCTGTCGTCGCTCCATGTACGACCGATAGCGCGGGTTGCCCACGAATTCCATAGGGATATTAATATCCTTCATACCCAACCCGAACTCTCGCCATCCTACGGGCGCTGTCGTCTTCGATCTCGTTCGCATGAGATCGTTCACTAGATCGACCATGTTACTCCCCGCGATCGTTTTACCGTCGTACACGAATTCGCCGCGCTCGTTCCATCGACACAACGGATCGGCTTTCATTTTTTCGATAAGCAGTCCCGTCTTCCCTTTCAGCGTTTTCGGCATACTGGCTATGATTTCGCGCTCTACGACCTCCGACGATGGTGGCGCCACCGTCGCCGCCACCCCCACCGCAGGCGTCCCGCTGCTGTTGACCACCGATACGTGTACCGATTGCGCCGCACGAGCCGCCTCTATCGTGTTGTACCGACTCAGCAGTTGATTGTACGACGCTACCTTTTCGCGTTCGGATAAATCTGAACGTTCTAGAATGTCCTTCATGTCGCTGTCCAGGCTACTCAGCACGCGTGATCGGGGCGTGCTCGGCGGCTGATCGATACGTGGCAGGAGGCTTTCCACCAATCGCGGGTCGACCAACGCCATCTTCTTCGCGTACTGCATCAATCACCCGCTGCCGATCACCTGTCTGAGCAGCGGAAGGAGAACGGTGCTCGCTAACGGCGCTAGCAGAGCCGACAGAAAACCACCCGCACCCTTTTGCAAGATGGCACGCTTCTTTTTAAGCGCAACGTGTTTGTCGGCGAGTTTACGCAGGTGATTCCGGTATTTCGACAACACGCGTTTCTGCTTCGGCGACAACTTCACGTTCCCTTTCAGAATGTTGTACGCGCAATCGCACAGACTACAAATGAGTCCGGTGTCCGCGTGGCCGATCACCGCTTTTCGCAGATCGATGTTCCGCCTATGCCTCTCCAACAGCTGCAGGGCGAAAATGTGTCTCTTCACTTGGTTCGTCGGTGCCGCCACCTTCGGACGTCGCTTCGCTACCACCGCGCGCCCCGTCATAGCGACTAATAAACGTACGCCCCGACGTCCCTCTCTTCTTATAGGATGCCGCCGCCGCCGCCGCCGCCACCCTTCCGTACGTACACGTACTGAAGGCGATCGTCCGGAAATATGCACGAACGCAGGCGCATGTCCTCTTCCGTTTCCTGTTTCAGATCCACGAAGAGATAGCCGTACGCCGACGACTTCGCATCTTTGAAAGCCTCTATCATGTAGTTGACCTTTCCCGGGTACATCTGCTTCGCTAGGTGACCTACTTGTCCGGCGTCTCGGGGGCTCTTGAATAGCACTATGTATTGGGCGTTCAGGCTGATTGTACGGTTTTCTTTCCCTTTCGGAAACATGTTCTGTCGCAATTGTACGACCGACGTATTACAATGATGACTTTTTTAGTAAATAGTACCGTCACCCGGCTATCGGTCTCCTCCATGAGGTCGTCGAGTACCAGAAGCGTCCTCGATTTACCGTCTAAACGTTTCGGATCCGACAGACCGTCTACGAACTCTATTTTCGAAGACATAGACGCGTAGCCGGTCTGCCACTGTCCGTAGCACCACAGAATTTTCTCCGGCGACGGATCGATCATAGCGTCGTGACGTATCAGGCGCTCGACGAACGTCGTCCTACCGCACCCCGTAGGACCGGCTACTATACATGTAAAAGGATGCTTCAACGACGGTCCGCTCATTTTCGACGACTGAACGACGAACACTTTTTACGCCTCTTTATAAGTGGCGCGCAACTCCATCAATAGTTTACCGAGCATGTACTGCCCCGCATCGCCCCCGATTCCGGTACCCCAGGAACCCTCCCTACTCGGTACCCATTCCACCAATTCCGCATCCCCGGTGGCCAACAGGGCAGCCTTCAAATCGCTCGACCCGTCAAACTTGCACCTCAACAACGCCTTCATACACGCCACCCTAACGGAGCGCCATTCGGTTCCCGTTCTCTTTTTTCGAATGTCGTAACCGCGTCGTTTCGCTGCATAAGGCGATCGCGCACTTTTGATATGTTCGGCGCATTCCACATCGTCGTTGAACATTGCTTTCCTATACTGATAGGCGTGCCCGACGGATCGGAAGCCCCGACCGAACGCCGACACTCGACACGAATACATATTTGACAAGAACGACCGCGATCCACCAAACCTTATAGGTGACGACATCATACCGACTACCGTTCACCCGCTACCGCCACCGCTTATTTACTGTCACCGCCGTCGCTAGATAGAGGAACTACAAAAGTTGCGACTAGGGTTCAAACCCGGAATCTTTCGATCCCTAGGCGAACGCTCTCCTAAGAGAGCTATACCGTCGCCAACGTTTATGCAGTGGTTTTACCCCGGTTATATTATAGGGAACAATGATCTCTGTACTCACCGCTAGGTGGCATCTCATATACAACGAATCTAAAAGGTGCCGACGAACGGACTCGGACCGGAAATCTTTCGATCCCTAGTCGAACACTCTCCCAGGAGAGCTAATCCGTCGTCGACGTTTATACAGTGGTTTTATCGTGGTTATATACTCGCGCGATAAACGCATTATTGCTTACGTCTGCAAGCCCTAGGTACGGCGTTCGTCGCTAGGGAACGAACAAAATGCTCTCTACACTCACCGCTAGGTGGCAGCTCAAATGTACTTAGAGGGGGTTATCAATCACGTTTTTTATAAGTAGGTTGCCGAAAACGTTTAGTGTCAAAAAAGCCTTTGATCTTTTTTGATAAGTAGGTTGCCGAAAACGTTTAGGGGTCATTAAAACGTTTTTTATTAGTAAAGTTTTGACCATAGGTCACCAAAGGTGACGTGCACGGGGCCATTCAGCTCCTCTATACTACTAAGGTGGTACAGAGGCAGATGTGGCAGCAAGAGTGGGCAAGGCACGGACAGCATTCCTGATACTAAACAATTCTGGAATTCCACCAAAATAAAAAACACAACAAAATTGAGGATTTTTAGCTCCTATGTAAAATCAGTATTGTTGTATGCCTCTAAAACATGGAGAATCACAAAAAGAACACTTGGCAAAATCCATACTTTCCTTAATTGATGTCTGCAAGGAATTCTACGTATAAAATGGCAAGACATAATCAGAAAGAGAAGCTATAGAAAAGGACTAGCCAAGAACCCGTCAGTTGTATGGTATGTGGATAAGACCCCGGATAATCAGCCAAATTGTGCAAAACTTGCCATGTTTTCCTATCTTTTAACATTAACTGATTTTTTTAAATTTAGTTTTGACCATCTTGTCTTTTGCTCTTCCTACCCTACCTGGTTAGTGTGTTGTGATATAGTACTGTGTGTGTGTGTGCGCGCGCGCGCGTGTGTGCGTGTGCGTATGCATGTGAGTGTGAATGTGTGCGTGTATGCGTGTGTGTGCATTCGTTAATACGTGCGTGCATATGTGAGTGACGTAATGACCGTGTGAAAATGCGTTGTTTGGTTGTGAGGGGCCCCCCTTAGTTGTTGGTGCCACCTATGGATTTTGTTATTGATATGACTCTTTTTAAGAAATTTCGGTGTGAGAAAATGGAGGATGATCAGGGGTTCCGTTAGTTGTTGGCGCCGCCTACCTGTTATAGCGGCAACTGACGAGTTACCTTGGATGTGTGGTGAAGAGGGCGAGCGGTATTGTTGGAGCGGCGGATAGAATGAGGTGTGATGAATGAGAGGTTTAGGGAATTCGCCGAATCGGTGTCTATGCGACGTGGAGTATGTGGCAGTTGGGATAGGTATTATAATAGGGGTGTGTTTTAGTGGAGTGGAACATTCCCCGCTAAGTAAAAGGAATGGACGTCATGTTATTTTTTTCGTGTAAGAGGTGCTCGTTGCATGAGCACGCACGCGGCGACGTGGTATTGTTTGTGACGGCGGCCGGTGGCTTTAACTGGTACACCAGACTGTACTATACAGAAATCGGCAATGGTATGTTTATTTTCTATGGTCGTGTGTGATCGTTTCGGGCTGTGTAATGATTTTATTGCGAGAAAACTGATAAGCACATTTTACGAAACAAGAAATGTATATTTCTTTGAGAGAAATCGTCTGTTATGCCGATATTGCGAAGTTCTTGGACGTTCGGCGTGTTTTTGAATGTCGATTTTAATGTGAGGGATAAATTTGTGACTTTTCTGTGTGGACATTATTGCTGTTATTTTTTAGCGAGCAGTGCTATTCGACTGTGCGCGCGTGGAAATTCCCCCGCTAAAACCGACGCCGGTTTTTTTTTCGTGGAGTCGTCGTCGGCTGAGCAAGCGACCGGTCTTGGACGGGGAGACATCTTGGAGAATTGCGCGCCGGGCGACGTTCGCATATCATTATCGGTTTTTCGTTCGTATAACATTTAAGAACGAATACTTATCATTTTAGCTTAGGTCTTCGATCGTTCTCAGTGGAGTAGTGCTTTAAGCGCTACTTTTATATGTATTATGTAAACACAGTTTTCTTGTATCTTGTAATCGTAAAAACTCTATTCATACTTACTAATTTAGCTTAGTATACCGTCCTTAAAAAAACCTAAAACATATACTTTTTTAAGCACTTCGCATGGGTGCATATTCTGACTTAATTGTTTTCACGCAATTCGAACAGGAGAATAAAGAACGAACATGTTCGATTACTGCGAAGAGTGTCTAATGTTGTAAACTATCTTCCGGGTATAACGCCGATCTGACCAAATTTATAGCGACCAGAGATGAACTGTTCGAGCGGTCAAAATACTCATGTGACTCTCGTGCATGAAAAATGTATTCAGTTCTGAAAACAACGTGAATCGTGAAATTCAATAAGCTCTTCTACATATACTAGAACAACAAACACGAAATCCACCCTTTGACATGAAATTACATCAATTCCTCTATTGCAGCGGTGTTTAATTACACCTTGGGGTAACTCAGACTTTTGGGGGGCTAACGCCAGCTTTTTAAAGTATGGTATTTCAGTACTTGCCATTTCTACGCACGGATTACACCAAAACATAAATTCTACCTGCTGTCCCCAAATCGGCATCTACTGTTTAAGTAGATTATTTAAAAAAAAATTCCACTCCATTAAAACACACCCCTTTTTTAAGTGGATTGCACGTACGCGTAGGGACATATAAAATCAGAGCAACTGAACGTGTTAAAAGTATCGTCGTCTATCTTTGATAGACACCTGGATAGAGCCATGCAGGTGTCTAGTACCATCAGTACTAGCTCGCTGCATCTACGCATCACCGGTTTGATTCACGGTTTGTTTACGTTTGTTTCTTACTCAACCGACAAGAGATCGTGTACTGATGCCATGTTAGCATCCAGCTTGGACTACTGCAATTCTCTGTTTTTTACTTCAGCCAATTACACCGGCCATAACTGATTTGCCAGGTCCCATATTTCATTCGTAAAGGGGCGCTAATTCTATATCCGACGTTGTCAGGCGGCAGGTCAGAGACAGTGCGAAACCTAATCATGAAGGCCATGCTAAGAGATGGTGAGATTGCATCGAAGATTACAGGGATGTGGATTATTCTATTGGTTACTGTATTATTGGATAGCAAACATAATGCACCAGCAAATTTGACAGTTTTAGCGTGGAACATCTGGAAGAAACACAATCCGCTCACTTGGTTACTCGCTAGGCTCGCTGTGAAAGTGCGATGCTTATTCTTCGCCAACTGCACTTGTATGTGAGCGGCAAATCCCCAAAAAGTGCTTTATTTTAAGAGTTTATATCCCCCCCACATTCACCCAAATCGTGTATAATTTGAAAGCTCTACATCTCTCCCAACTAGGCCTGTCGTATAGCTGCCAAGTGGTGCAGTAAGCGTGAATCCAAGGTCAAACAAAGTCACCGTCAAATGATGAATTTTCGAAATTGTGCGCTTCCGCAATCGCCTTAACATTACAATGGTCGCATATCTACTTTACTTAAATACAAGATGGCCAAATGATATATATGTCTTCCCGTCAAAGTAACTTACGATAAGGAGGTGCAACATGAATGTGTTACCTGATAGGGTACGAATGGATCTAAGGTCAAACAAAGTCACCGTGATTTGTTTTCAATACCGCAAAAGTAATAAAGTTACAATGACCCTGTAACTACATCATTATATATTCGAATCATACATTGTTTGAAAGAACCATTGACCCCCGTCAAAATGAAGTATGACCTGGAGCTGTCAGTTGATGAAGTTGATGTGGAGGGACGATCAAACAGAGTCACCGTCAAATGATAAATGTTCGAAATTGTATCATCCGGCAAAGTCTTAAAATATAAAATTGGTTGGGTACATCTACATTACTTATCTATTCATGGCAATATGGTATACCTTTGGAAAGTCAACTGTCTCCCCTAAATATGGGATTCGACGGGGAGCAATCAAATGGTGCAGTATGTGTGGAGTGAAGGTTAAACAACGTCACCATGAATCGAAGAATGTTCAAAACTAGGCCACTCCACAAAAGTTCTACACTTACAATGGTTGCGTAGCTTCTTTATCTACATACGTTAGGCCATGTTACATACCGTTTGAAAACGTATTTTATCCCCTTCAAAATGAGGTATGGTGTGGAGATGTAAAGTTTGCTCTAACTGTACGTATGTACAAGTATAAAACTTACCGAGCCTACGTAATTTAGGGTGTCATTTCATTAACCACTGCCTAGAACTGAGCGACACGTTTGGTGCGTGATGACGACTGGTATTCGTCGACAGATCACCCTTCGGATGGACATAGTCGTAGATCAGATCACTCTGAGGATCCATCATCAGTTTTGCGATGTCGCTGTGTTCCGCTGACAGCAAAAGCTAACGGTTGAAACGCTGGTCCTAGGAAGTCGAGAAGTGCGCGCTATTTACACATCGTGACGGGGTGTTTTATTGCTGATCAACGCCACAGACAACACGGTCTACTTACCTACCGCGTCATACGCCGGTCGCTATTGAGGTGCTGAGTCATAGGCTTGAACAGCACTGCGGGCCAAATTATGGTATTGTGTAGTTTTCGACGAGATCAGGGGTGGTTTGATGAAGCCTACGTAAAGTTACACGATTAGTTAGCGTTACGCGTTTGTGTAAACTCTAGCTTGTTTAGTAGTGGTTATAAAAAAACGCGTAATTTACTAAGGCAATCATCTTATTTGGTATGTTCAGCTGCACCCTATTCAGACCCCCAATATTGAGGATTAAAAGCCAGGTTGCTCGTTGCTTCACAGAGAAATGTTGTTGTATTTAGAATGAGCAGGTATGCAAGTTGAAACGCTCATTGAGCGGTTTTAAGGTCATGATGTAAGATATTACATCACTATACAGGCCACTCTTTCAGCTGGATCACTGCCTTTCAACAATACAGCACAGGACCTTTGGCATGATGTTATCACATACCTATTATAAGGCGAAGCGAAGAATGGCACCAATCATAGCTCTTCGCCAGCAAACGGGAAACCCCTTCGACGGCTATTTTAATATGCCAGGGAGCGCTGCTGATTGATGACCCAGTCGTATGGCTAAAGAGTTGAAATTAATTAAATTGAGCCAATAACATTGTTGTCTTTCAAGAGCCTTGTGGGTATTGGCAACGCAATTGTGGCTGATATTATATATAACGTTCGGGAAGTAGAAGTAACTATTTGAATACACACTATGTTTCAACCACTCGTAAGAACGGTCATATAAGTGATTATATACAGAACATAAGTGTGACGTCACGCTGTAGCGCTGGTTCCAATAAATGTCTCCAGCAGTAGTCAGGTTAATCAGCGCGGACAAGTCCGTTTTCCTTTGGAGCAAGAGGAAATGACGTCATATATAGGTCAAGGTCAAATATGTAGATCAAGGTCAAAGGTCAAGCAGCGCTCCCATGGTGGATAGGTCATGAACTAAAATAGCGCATCCCCTTTAGTGGAATTTTGATGTATTAAAAATAGCGTCCCCTAGTGACATGTTGATGAACTAAAAATAGCGCCCCTGGCGGTATTTTGATAAACTACAAATAGTGCCTCCTAGCGGAATTTTGATCAATTAAAAATAATACCCCGAAGCGGGATTTTCATGAAGTAAATAACTAGACCAAAGTTTTAGGCCAAAAGTTTGAGATATAAAAATAGGTCAAAGACGCCATCAATAGGTTTTTTTCATGTTACAATTGTCGCGTACGGGAATGACAACTTTTGTACTTTTTCGGCACGCATCAAACGACGCTATTAGAGACGTGTCTGGACTTGTTTGTTTGCCGCGCGCGGAAACGACGATAACGCATGAAATAACGCATGAAATAACGCAATACCATCGTTCGCGGTTATAAAAGCCTGTCTGGATTTTCGACAGGTCAATATATCCGTGATACTCAACGAAGAACAATGTCTAGCAGCAGCGATATAAATAACCTTGTTAGGAAAGGGTGGGGCAATGCCGAAGCGACCAGAGTGCCCCATCGCGTCGTTAATAGCGTGGCGGGGTTGGCTCGCTTAACCTACTGGGAGGCTTTCACCCCGCTACCGGCGAAGGGCTCGACGGGATCAACCCCTGAACCTGCTGCCCCTACATCAGGGGGACCTATAGACCCCATCGGCCCCTGCAGCCCTGACAACGCCAGCACCACGACCGTCCCTAATGGTAAGTCTTTATTAATATTATATTTTCATTTTACTATTTTTCGTGTGTATAATTATCTTTCATTAAGACACTAATCTAAACACGACGTCTAATAACAATCCTTTGTATCTTTAGAACGTCGACTGTGGGTCTCTGCCGGCGGAATCTCCCGTGACTGTCACGGCGCCCGCCCCTGCGAGATCATCACCTCCCTCCCTTGGTGCATTTTACGAGAAAAAACAATTGGAAGCGCCACGTCGCCCGCGGCATTGTCGCCGCCCAAAAAGGACGGCCGAGGAGGCCCATCTTGATGCGTTGGTGGTGAGTTAAACTTTATATTGCGTTATTATACACTTTCGCCTAAAACGGCGGCTCCTACCATCTTCCTACCAAAAAGGTGGTTCCCTATGTACTTCCCGTCAAAACGATGGTTTCCCACACATTCCTGCTAAAATGGGGTTCCCTATGTACTTTCTATCACTCCAGTGTCCGTGTGTATCTTGTATTATTTTATTGTACAAGTTTCATCATTTCAGTAGCGTCATTGAACATCCGGGTATTTTTCTATGTCAGCGTAATTAAAATTTGGTGTTATAATAAGACGTATACATTCGGCCGCTAGTTTGCAACAACCCCAATACCAACATAGCTAATACTCTTTTTATACTTTACTATATTAGTGGTCAAGTTTACAAATTCGTCGTTTATTGTCAAAACTGATATTAGACCGTTTCTATCTTTTTTTCGTAATGTAGTGTTTAAATTCATGCTTCTTCGATAAAAAAAATTTTCAATCAAAAATACTCAAATGCATAACCATCGATAACTGAAAACGGATACAAATAAACATTATGATTGATTATATTCCTATTTATGTACCTTTTATACTTCACAGGCAATAACTTATAAGTCTAATCTATATTTCACGCTATGAATAATACTAAAAAGTAACTGTTTATGAAATTAATTCGACTACAATGAATAAAGACTGGTTGTCTGTTTTGTTAGACGAAGATCTTAAACTATCCGACTAGGCATCCGAACAATTGTGTGTTCACTTCCGCTAACATGGCGGCTCCCACATACCTCTTGTCAACATAGCCGCTCCCATCCGCTTTCTATCGACACATTGTCTCCATATTCATATCGTACTTGTCATCTTCCTATAGACTTCTGGTCACCGTATTTTTGATCACGTGTCTTTTGGTCACATGTTTTCCACATCATAGAGTCTGTAGTATTTAATTATTCTTGTAGAAATTAATCAACGGACCCTTGCCATCAAAGTGGCAACCGACCCCTACAGCCACCGTGACAGTGCCGGAGGCCCCTACAGCCACCGGGACAGTGCCGATCCCTACAACCACCGGCACAGTCCCGGTCCCGACAGCCCGGTACCTTCAGCTGTCGGCACACCACTGATACCGCACGTCGCGTGCTGTATGAGCGGGAGCACATTCACCAGGCGCTATGATTTAAAGGTACACATCAAGAAGGGCTATTGCCAGAGGAAGATACAGAAGCAGCAGGGGCGGAAAGCGCACATCGAAGAGATAATGGTAAATTGATCGTATTCTTTAAAATGTTTCAGGTGCTGCTACAAAAGTGACCTCTTTAAGTTTCGTATTACATTATTAAAAGTTAACATGTTTTTATTTTCAGGTGCTGCTACAAATGTCATCTCTTTGTATTTTGTATACCATTATTAAACGGCAACTTGTGTGTTTATTTCAGCGCCAAGAAAAGGAGCGCATCGCCTCTTCTGCTGACAGTGTTCCGACTACCTCTGCGCAGCCTGCGTCGGAGACGGAAGGTTAGGTATTATCACAGACTGCGTCTGTAGTTAGTGTACATACAAACTGAAGAAATTGACTACCGTGTCATAAAAGACAACGTTTCTCCCGTCTAGTTATATCTACATTTATTGCAGTGTTTTTCAATCCTGTGTGTTTAATTAGTTGAATACTTTACTACATGTTTCATTATCCGATTTATGAACAACTTTCCTAGTTTCATTACTTTTATTATCTTAATTAACTTAATCTAACAAACTATTTTATATCCTAAAAAAGGAAAATTATCCTATGAATTACTATTGGACAATAAACTCCTATTGTATTCTATTGTATTGTAAAACAAATATGTTATTGTAGAAATCGCGAAAACGCCGACGGTCACCGTCATCGGGTGTGACGTCACCACCAACTGCTTCAACATCAGCATCATTACCAAAAAGGCCGTAACCCCGTCACTCACCCCCACCCTCTCCGTCGTCACTTGCACCCTCTCCATTACTGCTTCAACAAGATCCATTTGTAACACTTCCGGTGGCAGATTTTGTTCCAGATAAATTGTTAAATTTTTATAGGATTTAGTGGTCGGCCATTCGCACACGATATCGTAGGGGGCCCGTCCAGAGAACCTACAACATTCGTTTAACATATACGGATACAACCTCATTACATCCAACATTGTGGAACATTTTTTATGAACAGACTACCGCCTTCAAAATTAACTTAAGTTTCGGATTTATTTTATTTAACCAGAAAACAAAAGAACATCATTATTTTCATTCTTCTAAAAAAAATTCCGGTATGTTTCTGGACGCACCCCCTTCAATTACTAATGCAGATGAGTTTCAGTTGTTTTTAAATTCCTTTGAAGAGAAAGATATTTTAAGTTGGGCTATTATGCAAAGGCCCGATTATCAGTGGATATGTCATTTGGTGACCAACGTTACTTTTTTAATAAATATCATGCCTGTCCTCCCCGACTATATGCTCACAAATAAAGGTTTAAATTCGTTTACCTGTGACTTGTTCCGACACGGCAAGCTACCCTGTGAAGATCATCTTTGTTTTTTTCGTGCTCTCGCACTAAGTCGTGGAGCTGATATTTATCATATTGAGACTCATGTTCAATTATTACATAACATGTATCAAGAGGCCATAAACGATGCCCCGTCTATGAAGCATTTCTCTGGCTTTAAGTTAAGTGATCTATATGACATTTACAAGATGTTTCATATAATTATAGTTGTTTATGAATTATTAGATCATCGCGACGACAAGAACTTGGTAGCGTGTCATTTATAAAGTCGTTCAACTTGTACATTCCCCGATAATTTAAATTTGAATCTTTTCGAAACACATGTTCTTATATTCACGATATTAAAACATACACACGTTCTTTCAAATGTATCAAATGTGACAAACTTTGGTATAGAGAATGTTCCTTAAAAATACACAAACGAAGTTGCGAAGTGGAGGTCAAGATAATTTTCCCTGGTGGTATTTATCATGTTCAGGAAAGCTTTTTTCAGAAACTTGATAAATTGGGTATACACGTCGAAGAAAAATACCGGTATTCTCCGTTTCGGGCCACCTTTGATTTTGAATCTTATCTTGATACTACCAACTTACCGGTAAATACTCCAAAGGTCGACTAATTGGCTCGACACAAAATACTTAGCGTTAGTGTGTCATCCAATGTTCCCGCGTACAAGAAATCACGCTGTTTTATTAGTGAGGGTGATCCTAGTCAACAAGACGACCGTTTTCTAAATTATCTTTACGAAATTAGCGACACCGCTTCCGAAATTCTAAAAACACGTCATCATTTTGTTTTTGATTAATTAAACCAACAACTAAAAGATATTCAATCACCAGAGGCTAGAATGCTCGAACCTGACTTAGACGAAATTCTAGATAACCGGTCACTTTACCTTTACTTAACTCGCCCCTATACTTCTATTGTAGGCTACGATGCGAATGCCTTACACCTTTGGGCCCTTTCACAAAATATGCCTACCGGATGTTATATGCGTGTAATGTTAGACCGAAAACATCACGTATTTATGGTAAGATGGCACTTGAATGTCAACAATGGATAACTCACAAGAAGGACACATTCATAAAACTTCTGTTTAATGGAGAAGAGAAACGCATCGAATCGTAGACTTCCCTTTGACGGATGGTGTGCCCAGACTCGCACCATTTATCAATTTCACGGTTGCTACTTTCACGGTTGTCCTTGAAACGTCGAGCACACCAAGTCTATCAACTGGAAGTCTATGGCCGATCTCCATATCGATCAGAAATTAAAAAGTACACTACGACAAAAAGTGTGTGATTCTCAATAAAATCTTGGTGTACCTTTGAGCCATACACACAGTAAATAATGCTGAAGCCTATATAAGCCATGCAATACTTTGCCAATTAAGTACCTGGGTCATATATAACACAAACCTTAGTAATATATCATTACGTTTTGTTTGTAAACTCAACCATCATATTAATGTATAACTCATTCAACGATAAACACATTGAATTCGTTTTAATGCATTTTGACAATAGTCTTTTTTCTAGATAACGGACGACGATGCAATGATAATTCATATCAAAACAATACTCACAATAGATATGCTGTATCAGTAGTATTCTTAACGGTATAATGGAGAGTTGCGTAGTAAAATGTCGAAGATGTCGTCCCCGATTGTAATACGATTCCACTGTGTAACTATGATTGCAACTCTAATTATTATACCATTCAAGTGTGTAACTTTGATTGTGATATTTGTTGTAATACTACTCGTCTATGTAATATTCATTGTAACACTGACTTAATATAATTCCATTGTGTTACATTGATGGTAACACTGATTGCGATACTATTCCACTGTGTAACATTGATTGTAACACTTACTGTAACATCAAACAATCGTGTAACATTCAAAATAATATATTCTGGCAATGTGCGACAACATTGCTATTAGATGTTAAGACGCTGATCTTTATATCATGTGACATTCACTAATGTGAAATTCACATGCAAGTATTAGTCTCAAACAATCACAATGGGATCCTTTACACATGTGTATGCGATTACCATGAACGCATATGGTCACGTCAAACAAATATATTGTTGATTGGTTATACATTTTTTTTACGTCATTTCGAAGAATCAGATATAAGATATTGTGTCCGATATAACCCTCCGTACACTTGGAATAAGAAAGAAACACGTTAATTACTGATTGCGTAAATGTTAGCACTGCATACTGCCATTCATTTAAGATCGTCTGCTAAAACTGTGATACTTTGAAAAATATATAAAACACGTAAATCACAATTCCTGCGAAAAATCCGGCCCAATTGATGGCATTCGTTTCCTTCGATCGTTTCTCGGCATTTTCTCGGTCTCCGCGGTTTATGGCTGACCGGCACTGCGACGACCTAACACGAGTAATATGAACAGTTATCAAACAGTGTCATGTCGTTGATAACCTCACTGCATAATACAAACATACACCCATCCACGAAGAAACACACCAAAGGCACTAACTATCAACATTGTAGTATTTTGAACTACAGTTTACAATGACGCCATCTGGAGAGTTGAACACCACTCAATTCTCCAATGTAGGAGAAAGACCAACTAGAAAGTATATCGCAACAACAAAAGTAAGTAACTCAAACTGACTACTGTTGTGTTTTCTGAAATATTTCGCTAATTGCGAGACAACAGACTAGCGGTCCATCCAAACGAATGAACATAGGAAGACGTTAGTGGACCTCGGCACATGGGAGTAGATGTTGTTACAATGGTACAAAGTTAGCATATCAATATAAATATAGCCGAGCAACTTTAGAAAAAATTGACCTTATGTACTATGGTTAACTTCCACGATTAAAACGGGAAATGTTGTGTAAACCTCA
The DNA here is from genome assembly GCA_020002185.1 of Paraescarpia echinospica. Lineage (NCBI taxonomy): Eukaryota > Metazoa > Annelida > Polychaeta > Sabellida > Siboglinidae > Paraescarpia > Paraescarpia echinospica. Next base: position 23,880,035 of record CM034534.1, on the reverse strand, counting down.
AACATGTAAACTTATTAACTTCCATAATGTTGTTCCCTCCATAAATTGTTAAAGAATGCGAAGTAAAATAATGCGTTCGTGTCAATAATATAAATTAGTGCAGCTGTATTTCTCGGATAAAAAATAAAGTTTTAATTCTCACATGCACACACAATTTAAAAATATACAATTTAAAATATAGACAAAACTGACAAGTTCGAATATTCCCAGAGGCAAACAACAACAAAATGTAACACAGATTGCGAAGCCGATGCCGTCGGAAGGAGGTTCAGCGAGACGGGTCGGTTGTATCGTGATCGCCCGTGTCGGTTGCCTCGTGATCGCCTGGGTCGATTGTGTGCTCCAAACAACCTGCTGAGGTGGCTGTTGGCTCTGCTCTGAAAACAAAAAACGTTCGTTACATTCGTTACGTTCGTTTACATTCCGATGTTGCCATTTGGCCCATCTAGCAGGGCATCACAATTTTAGCTACAAACATGCATAACTGATGGATATATGCTGGACCGAAAGATAGGCGGACGTTCTACAGACAATACAAGCAAGTAGACAGACAGACAGACAGACAGACAGACAGTCAGACAAAGAGTCAGACAGAGAGACATACATACAGACAGACAGGCAGACATACACACAGACATACAGACAGAAAAAAACAGACAGACAGACCGACAGACCGACATATAGAGAGATAAATAGACAGACAAATTGACAGACAGGCAGACAGACAGATAGACAAACGGACAGGCAGATAGATGAAGTGATAGGCAGACATACAGAGAGAGAGAGAGAGAGAGAGAGAGAGAGAGAGAGAGAGAGAGAGAGAGAGAGAGAGAGAGAGAGAGAGAGAGAGAGAGAGAGAGAGAGAGACAGACAGACAGACAGACAGACAGACACACAGACAGACAGACATATAGATAGACAGGCAGGCAGGCAGGCAGGCAGGCAGGCAGGCAGGCAAGCAGGCAGGCAGGCAGACACAGAAAGACAGACAATCTAAAAAACAAACAGAGAATCACACTCTGTTTTATAATTACAAATATATGTATATATATATATCTCGATTGAGAGTCTGGTCATATAATCATTGCGCAATCGTGCCCCAAGTTCACTGGCATGCACCAATTAAAAAAATGTCTTTGTATGTGTGTGTTTGTATCGGTATATAGAGTGAACGAAGTCTGTCTGACTGTCTGTCTGTCTGTCTGTCGGTATGTATATATATAGATATAAATATATATATATATTTATATATATATAAAGATTATATATATATATGTATACAAACACACACATACAAAGACTTTTTTTTAAATTGGTGCATGACAGTGAACTTGGGGCGCGTTTGCGCGGTGACTATAAGATCAGACTCTCAATCGAGAGAACCCGTATTCGAAACCTGTGCTACCGTTTCGAACTGTAGACAAGTTCGTTCACTCTACGTTGCTCCGGTTCACTCAGGTGTGTGAATTAGTACCTGACTATAGACAGACAGACAGACAGACAGTAGTTTTTATTTTGACCCATATACATATAACTAAATACGTGAGTATGTAAAAGCATAATGATCACAGAATTGTATATAAATTATTACGTGAGGGTCAGTGAGATTCCCACTAAGGCAAGAAAGCCGCTCTCATGGGAGCCACCCAGTCATAATAATGACAAGTCCTGGTGTATAAAAAGTAGCAATAATCGGTCAACAGATTAAGTCAAAGCAAGGCCTATAACATGACACCATACGTAATAATGGACGACTGGTTATTCATCCAAAGAGGTACACATAAAATATGTATTCCTGTTTGTTATTCACTCATTATGGCAAATATAACAATGTAGTAATGTACATACAGGTAGATACGTCTGCAAATAATAATGTGTAACATACCTTGCAAACCCGTGTGAGTTGTGAGTGTAAACTTTATTTTTTATTAAATTAGGTGCATTATTTATAGTATGCGGCAGGGTGTATCTGAGGCTTTGTTTCGCAAATTCGCGTTGTACCTTGATTGTGTGTATATTATATTGCCCACGTGTGTTGAAATTGTGAATGCTATTGTTTTGATGAAGCGGTAAATTTTGAAGGTAAACAGGAAGTTTGTTATGTACGTATTTATAATATAGTTTTAGTTCTTGTGATTTCAATATGTGTTCTACTTTTAACAATTTAAGACTTTTAAACAGTGGTTCAGTGTGAGCATTATATTTGCTTACACTAATAATTCGAACAAGTTTCTTTTGAAGTTTCTGTATTCTGTCACATTTGTAACCCCAAGCAGTAAGGCCGTAGTTTAAGTGTGGCAATATCAGTGTATTGTACAATACAATCTTTATATTAAGAGGTACTAACTGTTTTAGTCTATTCAATACACCTAACGTCCTTGAAACCCTATTTGAAATTTTGTCAATGTGATTTTTCCAGTTAAGTTATTCCAAGAAAATTAAATTCTGCCACTCTATTAATAGTAGTATTATCTATGATTAATAATGGAGAAGTCAAATTTTTTCTTTTGGCTGTTGTGAAGAGCATATACTTAGTTTTGCTTAAGTTTAGAGATAATTTGTTAAGTTTTAGCCAATCACTAATTTTTCCCAGTTCTCTATTTATAGCAACGTCTACGTTTCCATTTTGTTCATATGTTGGAAATGAGTCAAGAGTACCTGACAGGGTGGTATCATCAGCATATATTATAAAGTTAAACTTTTGGCTGGCCTTGGCAAAGTCATTAATGTATACAGTAAACAACAGAGGGCCTAAAATTGAGCATTGAGGTACGCCAGTTGAAATATTACGCATTTCTGATTTTACTTCCTCTATTTCAACATACTGTTTTCTGTCTGTTAAGTAATTTCTAATTAAACTTAATGCTACTCCTTTTACGCCATAGTATTCTAATTTGTTTAGTAATATCTCATGATCCAGGGTATCAAAAGCTTTTGAAAGATCCAGGTAAATATTTATAGGAATTTCATTTCTATCCATGTGTGTTATTATTCTGTCAGTTAATTCAAGAACAGCAAATTCAGTGCTATGTTCCGTTCTAAATCCATATTGGTTTTCGAACAAGAGATTTTGTTTTTTGAAAAAGGAATCTAGTTGGTTGTAAATTATACTTTTGATATAGCTGGTAATAATGATATTGGTCTGTAATTGCTGAATTGGGTATTGTCACCTTTTTTAAAGATTGGAATTACTTTAGCGATTTTAAGTTTATCAGGGAAGATACCTGTAGCTAATATTTGATTTGTAATTAATGTTAATGATTTTATCACCGCTGGTTTAGCTATTTTTAGTAATCGTGACGAAATACCGTCATACCCACAACTTGTTTTTGGTTGCATATTAGCTATTGTTTTAGATATAGTTTCTTCGTCAATACTTTCAAAATTAAATGAACTACTGTACTGCTCATTCAGATAATATCTGTAATTTCTATTAGTAGGATTGCCGATTTGTTTAGTCAAATTTGAGCCAATAGTGGTAAAGAATGTATTAAACGTGTTTGCAATAATCATTTTGTTTGTTATAATTTCGTCATTATATATAAACGATTTAGGGAAAGTTTTCTTTTCTCGTGTTCTGGACAGAATATCGCTTATAGTTTCCCAAGTTTTTTTAATATTATTTTTGTATTTATTAAAAGAAGATTCATAATGCAGTTGTTTGGCTGTTCGTATACTTTTTTTAAGTATGCTATTATACGTTATCAGGTTGGTCCGAATTGCTAAATTTTCAGGTGAATCAGGCAGAGTCATTTTGAGTTTCTTATATAATTTGTCTCTGTATCGTATTGATTTGAGCAGGCCAAATGTAATCCATGTTGATTTTTTGTGCTTGTATTTTTTTGAACTTAACTGTTTTATATGGCATATGCTTGTTTTTTGCGCTTTTGATTAATTCATGTAAAATGTTATAGTTTATGTTTGGATTAGCAAAAGGTGACTGATCAAGTTTATTATAAACATCTGATGAGGTGATTTCATTTATGAATTTGGAAATTGCTTCTTGATTTTTTATGCTAATTTTAATATATTTATGTGGTGGTTCTTTGTGGGGAACTTTGTTTAGAAAGGTAAAATATGGTTGGTGGTCCGATAATTGTTTCGTTAAAATACCTGATTTTGGTGTTATTGCAGGATCGGTTAATTTACAAAACAAGTTATCTATTAGTGTTCCATTATTATTTGTAAATCTTGTAGGGAGTGTAATATGGGGGTAAAAGCTATAAGATATTAATAAATCAAAAAAATCACCAAAAACCTCTCTTTCGTTAATTTTAAGAAGGTTCATATTGAAATCACCGGCAATAATGATGTCGGATTTTGATTTGCCAAAGGATGAGATAATTGGTGTGAATTCGCTAAAAAAACTGTTTATAATTTTCACTGAGGTCTCTTGGAGGTCGGTAAATATTTCCAACGATAATGTCTTTTAAGAGCCAACCTCCACTTATGTTAATAAATTGTCCTTCCCAATGTTGAAACTGATTTAGGGACAAAATAACTTTGAAATTGTATTTGTTGCTTAAGTAAATGAGTAGCCCGCCTTTAGTGCTACATGTTTTGTCTTGTGTAATGCAATGATATCCATCGATTTGTAGGTGTGATAGATCATCATTATCTGAGAGCCAGCATTCCTGAAAGCATATTACACTAAATTTAAATTTCATCTGGTTAAGTTCCTCTAAGAAGGCTTCAATTTCGCTGAATTTTGCATTAATAGATTCTATGTTTGAGCTAAGTATACTAAACCGTTCGATATTTGTTTCTGCTAGTAGTTTAAAATTGTCAAGATCATAATATGTCGAATGACGTATTGGTTGAAAATCTTCATCAGCAGCCTCATTTAGCTGCAGTACATTAAATAGAGAATTCACATTAGTACCTCCTTGGCACCAGGGGAATGATTCGTTAGCTAGCATTCTTTAAATGAGTAATTAAGTTTGAAGCATATAGCGTAACAACCGACTGTCCACTGTAAACCAAAAGCCTTGTTTTACCATAGTCATACGAAATTAGTTTACTCAATGCTGTGTAGCATGTCATCATATCTGTCATCATGCAAGAAATACATGTCTGTGCAACAGTAATAATAAACAAAAAAGAAATGTATAGAAAATACATTATTGGAATTTGCATTATGTGTGCGATAACTAATTAATTGAATTTAAATGGAATCCACTGCAAGTAATTGTATCGTATTATAAATTATGTTAACACGCAGGTAAGTGTGAAAAGTAAACAATGCGTAGAAGCCAGTAGTATAAGGATAAAAAGTATGTAAATAATTATGCATAATTCATGTCATACGAAGAAGCAAATTGCAAATTGCATTATTCAATACATTTGTGGAAATAAGTATTAATTAATTGGAGAAAAGACACACATTACAATTAGTTTACAAATTGCATTATTCAATACATTTGTGGAAATAAGTATTAATTAATTGGAGAAAAGACACACATTACAATTAGTTTCCATTATAAGGAAAGCAACGAGACCATAAACTACAAAAAAAAAAAAAAAAAAAAATTGCAGGACGCAAGCTATACCATAACATAATTATAGAAAAGCAAATGTTGCGTCAGTAGCTGGGTATACAGAGAAAGAAAGAAATCGCAGACAATATGTATCGCCTTGCAGCTAGCAAGAGATAAAAAAACATCGCAACTAATGTATATCATCATAATATACCTGAAAAAAACAATGACGATGATATTACTTCGCAAAGCTGTCCAGGTCTTTGATAACACTGATCTCTTTAATTACACCACTCAGTGTTTTCACCAGTACCCTACCCGAGTACGTCCAGCAGTCGGTTATTTTTTTTCCCTTTTCAGCACCCTCGTCTTGTAGGCCAGTCCTGCTCTGTTCGATGTCAAATCTTCGTTTATAAAAATGGCCTTGTCGTTATCGTTGTCGACATTATGCCGTTTCAGCTGTGTGCGAGCTTTATAAACTTCATCTCGGACTGCCTCGCTACGGAAGCGCACAATGATTGCGCGCTTCCTCATGTTTCCGCTCGTGTCCTTCTTTGGGCCCAGGCGGTGACTACGCTCCAGATGGGCTGCCGTCAGTTTCATCCCCATCTTCTCGTTGATCGTTTGCAGCACGAGTTCATTCGTATTTTCTCCATCCGTCTCTGGAAGGCCCTGGAAGCGGAGGTTGGGACGGCGAGAGTACTGCTCTCGCTTGTCCGCCTCTGCCTCCAGAACGTCCACCCTTTCCTCTAGGGCACTGATCTGTTTATCTTTGCACTGCAGCAGTTCCTTCATGTTTGTCATCTGGTGTCCCATGACAGCAGCCATTGTTTTGATAAGGAGTGGTGCCATTTGTTCCATTACTTCGATGACTGTTTCGGGATCTGCGGCACTTGACGACTTGCCACGAGTCCGGTCGCCCGTTGTCGGCTTTGCGCTCCCCCGTGACAGCTTCAATTGTTCAATTTCTGCCGTGAAGTATTGTTGCACTAAGTCGGATATTGTGTCCGACATGGCGGCAGAGGTGCGACAAAACAAGCAGAGCGCGACGTCCGGCGTGCGCCCAGCGACGCGTGACCGTACAACTTGGCGTATAATGCGGCACTTCAGGGGATCAACCAGATATGACTTCCCTCCGAATGCCCACTACCCACCGTACAAAATCCAACGGCACCCACCTCTCAATCCACTGCTTCACCAACACAACGTCCCCCCAGCTCAAAACTGCCACACCTTCCGAAACCGTCACACCCACAGAAAAGACCGGCACCGCTACGCAAACCAGTCACCCGACCATGCTACCGTACAACAAAAAGTGGTCTGTATTTGAGTACAAATAGTCGATATGGTGTTCGGTTGAAAATATCTGCCAGGGAGTGAGGTGTATAGCGCTTTGTGTAGTCTTAAGGACTGGATATTGCGCTATATAAGAACATATTTTTACTTCTTCTTCAACAGTGGTTGATGCCGTGGCTTCTCCGATACGCTATTCTCGTATTACCTGTAACATAATTTAGGAGACAAGGTTTTAACAATATATCAATCGTATCCGTACGCAAGTGCGCCTAGGTTTAGTGTTTTTACAATCTAATTGAATTGTGACCACGTTGCTGTGAGGAATAATGGACAAACCACACTTGTACTTACCGTTGACGTATGCCGGCGGATCAACCTTCGGCTGGTCGCAGCCATAGCTCGCATCACTTTGAGGATTCATCGTCAGTTTTGCGTTGTTGCTGTATACCGCAGCAGTCAGATAAACTGTTGAAGCGGTAGTCGTTGGAAGTCCCGTAGTGCACGCCCCACAACGTGTCTTAGTACTATATATATACATATATATATGAACAGCGCCAAAATCGACACGCTCTATTTACCTCTCGGGTCATAGGACGATCATTATTGTAGGTGCTGAGTGATAGGTTTGAAATGCACTATCGAGTAATTATGTCATTTTATGTGAGTAAAGGAGCTGATTTCATAAAGCCAACTTAAACATTAAAAAAATACGTAGCGTTACGCATTGACATAAACTCACCATATGCGTGTCTGAGGGGCGTTGGGGGCATGTGCCCCTAGACCTTTGGAATTTTGCGTGCCCGTAGACCTTTTTGAATTGGTCCACGCGCCCGTGACCCCTAGACCCTTCGAAATGTGCCCCCGTTCAGGTTACAATGAGTGCTGTAACCTGGATGGCGTCTTCGTCTTCTCTGTCAACATCAGTGGCGACATGTACATCAGCAATTATTACACCCGGAGCAAGCTGGATGGCGTCTTCGTCTTCTCTGTCGACATCAGCGTCGACATGTACATCAGCAACTATTACACCCGGAGCAGGCTGGATGGGGTCTTCGTCTTCTCTGTCGCCATCAGCGGCGCTATGCACATCAGCTACAACAACCATCGCAGAAGGCTGGATAGCATCTTCGTCTGCTCTATTGCTGTCGGGGGCAGCTTCGACAGTACCCGGGGCAGGCTGGATGGGAGTTTGAACAGCGTCGGTAGCCAACGGTTCTTCATCGAATTTGGCGTCGTCAAATGGCCACAGTCCAGCTGCTCTGAAACCGGTAGTTGCCGATGCGTTGTGCTGCCGACGTTTTGTATGCTTCATTGAAGAGTGGCATGACGTCGAAATGTGTGACCGGTCGGTATTTGTTTCAGATCAACCAGTTCTCGACCGCACGTGAGTATGCTGCCTTTAGGGATCGGAAGAACGTTCGATCTAGCTGTTGCAGTCGATGAGTACAGTGAGGCGGGAACGTTAGTATAGCGACGCCATTCTCGCGGGCGTAGAGAATTACTTCAAAAGTGTTGTGGCTCTCGTGGCCATCTAGTAGCAGTAGATGTGGTGTCATCTTCTTGCAACCAACCGTGGCGACGAAGAGGTGCAACCATCTTAGGAATAACTTGTTGTCGATGTAGCCCAACCCACGGGTGCATGCCGGGGCGCCATTCACCAAAGACTCAGCCATTTGTGTGTGTGTGTACGTGAAGCTCGCAAATGTTCGCAGTGCTAACATTTACGCAATCAGTAGTTAATGTGTTTCTTTCTTATTCCAAGTATACGAAGGATTATATCTGACACCAATATCTTATATCTGGTTCTTCGACATACCGTAGTTTGTGTCGTAAATAAATTTAGAAAAAAATTATAACCACTCGACAATGCATTTGTTTGGTGTGAAAATATGCTTTCATGGCAACCATATAAATGTGTAAAGGATTCCACTTTGATTGGTTGAGACTAATGCAAGCATGTTAATTTTGATGATTCTACTAATATCATGGTGAATTTCACATGATATAAAGATCAACGTACTAACATCTAATAGACAATGTTCACGCACATTGCCAGAATATATTATTTGAAATGCTACAGGACTGATTGACGTTGCAGTCAGTGATACAATCAATGTTACACAGTGGAATAATGTTACAACCAGTGTTACCATCAACGTTATACAATGGAATTATATCACAGTCAATGTTGCAATGAATGTTACGTATTCGAGTGGTATTACAATAAATATATGACACAACGTTACACACTGTAAACAACTGCATTCCTTTTGTAGTTCTATTTAAATTATGCACATCTGATAAGCACCTACAAGCGCCGTTTTAGCATTGGTCGATGACCTCATGAAAATGCAGGTCTTCCCATTTCCTTTCCATTTTTCTTTAAAACATTTTTGGCTCGACCCCTTCTCGTCGAACAGTGTCAAAATATGACCTAACTAGGTCGTGGAAGTTTGGGATGATACCTGACCGATTTAATACGGGGATTTATTGTACGAAGCGAACCGGGCTGTGATTGGCGTAACGCTTTCGCCAATTGGCATTTGTGTCAGTGTCTTGGCACGAAACGCAGTTGTTTGACGTCAGTCAAGCATGTCGATAACCTAATGATAGAGGTGAGTCGTCGGAAGGACTGCGATATTTTGGTGGGGAATTTTTTTTACAATGACGGCCCCTTCTGGTATTTTTGTACCGCTAGATATCCTTGGGGTAAATTAGGGTAAGTCCCGGATGCCGGAACGAACCTGGGAAGGGTTGAATGTCGCGTGATTCATACGCCGTGCATGTTTACGACAATAGCGATTACGATCAATACTCCCGCTGTCATAGAAATATAGTTCGCTTTGTTGCCGCTTAAAAGACGTAGACCCTATTCAGACATTTGCAGTGACAATGTTTCATACTGAGATAAGTATCGTACACAATCAAAAGCTTCTGTGTCACTCGCAATCGGTTTTAGGTGGCGCCAGGTCGGAGTAGACTAGCATAGAGAACCGAAGTGATAAACTCACGCCGCTTAGCAATCGGGCCAGCTTGTTCCAACAAACGTTTTCAGCCATATCTGTTACTTCTCACTGAGTGGGATAGACTTACATACTTGTAATATAAGAAAGGTAGACTGTTGCCGTCATGAGAAACCCTCACCCAACGGACGCCAACAATTTTGACACTGGCGAGAATAACAGCAACGTTGTTCTGGAGACGTACTTTGCAAAACAAAACAATAACGCCAAATGTGCCTAGATTAGATGAATATTGGCATAAATGTAAGATACGTGAAACTAAGTTACTTTATTGGTTATCCCACAGACCGCTGCCTACTGTATTTTTGTTGATAAAACCATCCATACTCCCCGTGGACCAGTTCCAGAAAATCTATGGGTATCCATGTTAGTTCACAATTAATAAAAAACACATTTTGTAGTGGGATTTACCCATTGAAAACAAACTGCTGCATCGCTAACTTTTGTTCGAATATGGCTAATGGCGTTATTAGGCCCTTATCTCTGCACTTGTTGCATACTTCTCAGACGAGCCCAAACCGCTTAAAAGGGGAATAAATCATGTCAGATCTGATCATGTTAATAGTTTCACTTATTTTCTAAGTGTTCTTCGAGGTGCGGTGTGTGCTAGTATAGAGGAGAAATCATTCATAATAGCGTTAAGTTTGAAAATATGCTATGAAAACTACCAGAAATTGGTCCAAATCCAAGACAATTACCAGGTTCCGTGGCTCCAAGGCTCCCAGTTATATGTTCATAGACATATGTGGAGTTAATTAATATATGCAATACACATGATTAATGTTAGTGTTTATTAACTGCATAATGTGTTTATTAACATTATATCGATAGTAATTTTGCTAACAGCATATCGACATTAAAAATGTGTTACTAATCATGCTGTTTACATTCTATGCGTGGGAACGTGACGAACATATCATCAGAACCATCCAACTGCAGGCTCACCAAAAAGTCCAGCTGCATCCTTCTTAAGGCTCATTAAAATCCCCAAATGTATCCCAGCATAAGTTTCCCCAAATCCCTTGAGGGTGACCAAATAAGTCCAACTTACGTAATGACCGCTCCGTAAATTTTTCAGCCTGACACTTATTTTGTTCCTTATTTCACGATATTATCAAATCCTTCGATATTGGCAATTTCGTACGTAAATTCAATAGTATTGACAGGTTCTCCTTTCGCAATTTGCGGTGAAAATAACGTATGCACAACCAGTAACTGTGCTGCACTGCGACCGGTATTGTCAATGCGATCAAATAGTTTGCGTTACAACATTATTTTCTCGTTCTAGAATACATATAATACTAATTTGTTTCACCCATATATGCTTCTCACTTTCAATTATGGGAACCATAAAGAACTACACGTATGACTTTCTTTATTGGAACCAGTCGGGCCGGTTACTAAGTCGTCACTTTTGTTCTCTATTGGCGTTCCTTATCGCTCGGTGTCCTTAATTTTGGGCGCTGGGGTCTGCACTGTTTACATCGGAGGTACATTCGTGACCGGCGGAGTATATGAGTACGCGATACATAACAATTTTGAAATGTTTCATATATAGAGAGAGATAGAGAGGGGGAGAGAGAGAGGCCGAGAGAGGGAGAGAGAGGGAGAGAGAGGGAGAGAGGGAGAGAGAGAGAGAGAGAGAGAGAGAGAGAGAGAGAGAGAGACAGACAGACAGACAGACAGACAGACAGACAGTCAGACAGACAGACAGACAGACAGACATACATATAGATAGACAGGCAGACATATAGGCAAGCAGACTGACAGACCGATAGACAGAAAGACAGACGGATAGGCAGGCAGGCAGACAGACCGACAGACAGATAGATATACAGACAGGCAGACAGACAGAGAGACAGACGGACACACATACAGCAATTTAAATAGACAGACAGGCAGGCAGATATACAGACAGATAGATAGGCAATCTAAAAAACAAACAGAGCATCACACTCTGTTTGATAATATGTATGTATGTATGTATGTATGTATGTATGTATATATATATATATATATATACATATATATATATAATATACATATATGTATATATGTGTGCATGTGAGTGTGCGTGTGCGCGTGTGCGTGTGTGTATATACTGTATGTATTTACATGTATCAATAATAAATAGATAACGGGTAGTAATAAAAAAAAACAATTAATACTAGTTAATACGACAAGTTAAGGAAGAATAATAATACATGATCACAATTACAAAAGATACTAAAATATTTAGTGTTCGTCATTACGTACAATTTCATTTAGAATAAAAAGCACGTTTAAAAAGAAATGTCTTCAAATGCTTTTTAAACATATTGTGGCAGTCTGTAGCGCGTATGACGAAAGGCAGATTGTTCCAGAGAGGTTTGTCGCCTTGAGTATAATGCTTGCAGCGTGGGACCTCCAACAGGTGAGCGTCGGCGCAGCGTAACGTGCGAGTGGACTGGTGTCGTGTTAGCGGGTCGGGCAGGTATGACGCAGTCAAACCGTGCAAACTGTGAAACATCAGCAGGAGTAGAATTACACTCTATGCTCTGCTTAAGTTCAATCAGAACAGGAGTGGTGTGATCGTGTTTCTTAGTTATGGTTATGACATGGGTTGCAACATTTTGCACTCTTTGGAGTCTGGCGATAAGATGGTGTGAGATTTCGCACAGCCGGCCATTTCTATTGACAAGACGATACATTATGCAAGTACACACTATCATCTGTGCGGTTTTCCGATCCAGAAGATTTTGAATTCTTCCAATACTGTGTAGATGGAAATATGCCACTCGACACATGTGCTACACGTTGCTGTTCAAGCTTAGGGCTTCATCAAAGGAAACAGCAATGTTCCTGGCCACAGTAGAAGTAGGCACGATGTTATTGGCAAGTGCTACAACTCTTTCAGGCATTTGAACAAGTTAGTTCGATCCATTTATTACAACACTGCACGTCCACAAGTTAAAATCGGCAATTATATTGTTTCAGTCAAATGAACACACGATCGATTCGTTTTATGTCGAACCAGCACTCGACTTTAAAAGCGCCAGAGTTTACATTTTGCTATTGTACTTTCAAAATATTGATATTGATAAAAACACAACAACACAACAACACAACAACACAACAACGCAACAACACAACAACACAACAACACAACAACACAACAACACAACAACACAACAACACAACAACGCAACAACGCAACAATGCAATAACGCAACAACGCAACAACGCAACAACACAACAACACAACAACACAACAACACAACAACGCAACAACGCAATAACGCAACAACACAACATGGTTCGAGGCTATATTTGGCGGAGATAGATCGTAGAAATTGGTGGTGAAGAAAAGTTGATAAACAAGTGGAATTACTGATTGATAAGTATTATTCTTGCCTTAATATAATTCATAAAGTTGCAATAAACATATATTGAGTAGCAGTTGTGCTTAAAGTTAGTTAGTTATAGTATTTTAGAATACCTTAGTATAGTGAGTGATAATAGGGTAACTCACTTAGGCTTCGATAATTTGTAAACAAGATTTAACAAACCTGATTATGTGGTAGAATATATAGGAGATAAAGTAACAACCATCAAACTACTTACATAAGATAATATCTGTGTAAGCCAGTACTTGCTAGATATTTTGATTAGGTAACATTGTTGTTAAAATTAAGCAAGGGCGATAGTCGGGCGGCGTAACCTAAATAAATAAAGCAGCCTAACGTAACGTAATTGATTGTATTTAAATTAGGTCACTACCGGTAATGTTAGCGTTCGTGTCAGGATAAATAGTTGGCTGTGTAATTGAAATTTGTAACCTAAAGTGTGCTGTAGTACACAGGAAACAGTCTTTATAAAGACTAAGTTAGTTAAGTTATTAAATAAATTCTGATCGGGATATGGCGCCTTGCAAGCGGCAAGTCAAGGCAAAGCGACACTTGGTGTGCGATCACTGCCACAGCTGGGTAGATTTTGCATTGTCCGGCTGTGGGAATTCATGGGCATAAACCATGGAGGAAGGATTCACCTTTCAGTGCATTGGGTGTTGGAAGGTGGAGTGTCTGCAGAAGGAGATAGGTAGGTTGACAGATATTGTGAAGGGAATGGAGATGGGAATTAGCAAGGAGGCAGGTCGAATGGAGAGAGACGACTGGGAGAGAGGTGAGAATACTGCAAGACTGAAGGAGAATAGCAGTGGTAAGAAAACTGAGGAAAGGAGATTGAGAGGAGGGAAGGTGATTGGAGGGGCAGAAATTGGAAAATCGACAACAGAAAACGTGACAAGCGTGAAGGTGACAGGGAAGAAAGTGACCGTAGAGAAGGTGGGAGGGAAGATGGGAAGGGAGAGGAGAAAGGAAAACGAGATGGGACGAAAGAAGAAGGGACGAAAGGAAGTGAGAGAAAATGTGATAGAAGAGAAGTCGATAAAAGAGAAGGTGACAAGAGAAAAAGCGACAGGAAAGAATGGATCGGAAGAGAATGTGACAGGAAAGAAGACGACAGAGGGGAAAGACAACAACCAGACAGATGCAAACCGAAGAAGGAGCTATTCTAAGGCAGTGATTGAGGGGGCAATGAGGAAAGAGAGGGTGTTTATGGGCGACTCCATTATGAGAAAGACGGACAAGACACTGAGCGAGGGGAAGGACATCGTTGTTTGTTTACCGGGGGCTAGGATTGAACATGTAACTGACAGGTTAGAGAAGGTATTGGGACATGGCAAGGGGGGGTCTATACTGGTACATGTAGGAACAAATAATGCAGACAGGGAGGGAACAACTGCGATAGTACAGAAGTATAGACAGTTAGTGAGGAAGCTAAAGAAGACGAGAGTTGAACAGGTTATTCTGTCAGGAATTTTGCCAGTAATGGGAGGAAGGAGGGCAACGTATAGAAACTGTAAGAGGATGGCGATCAACGCACTAGTTGAGCAGATGTGTGACGAAGAGGGGGTGGGATTCACAGATTTATGGGGATACTTTGTTGGGAGTGAAGATATGTACATGAGAGATGGCCTCCATCTTAGTGGAAAGGGGGCAGCAGTTTTCTCAGAGAACCTGCTGCGATCTGTTGACAGTGGGACAGGTTGTATCTATTTAAACTAGATTCGCAGGGGGGACTCACAGAAAAGCCTAAAAAATGGAGACATAGATAAAGACAGCACAAATAAATCAGCAAATAACAGTCTGGAAAAGTCTTCTGAAGCTGGTTATAAATGTGTTTGTTTAAATGGAAGGAGAATAGTAAACAAAAGAAATGAACTAAACATTATGGTAGAAGATATTGACCCTCATATAATAGGTATAACCGAATCCTGGACCACCACCGATATATCAGATGCTGAATTGGGACTGACAGGATATGTAATGTTTAGAAAAGATTGAATAGGAAGAAAGGGAGGTGGAGTTATTTTATATATTAAAGAATCTATTCAGGCTTATGAAATAAAATTAGAAAGAGAAGCAGATTGCGAAGAAACTGTTTGGTGTAACATAGTTACAGGAAACTCAACGTTAGCAGTTGGGTTAGTTTATCAAAGTCCAAACATAAGCACAGAAGAGAATGACAAAATACAAAACGCTATAAGGGAAGTAAGCAAACGGGACTGTATTATTATGGGGGATTTTAACCACGGGCATATACAATGGAAATCTCTACAGAGTATGGGGAGTGAGGACCATAAGTTTTTAGTTTTAGTTCAAGATACATTCCTTTCTCAACATGTGCTAGAACCAACCAGGGGTGAGAATGTGTTAGACATAGTTTTGTCCTCACAGAATGAATTAGTTGACAATGTCAAGATATGTGAGCCACTTGGGAGTAGTGATCACAACCAGATACATTTTACCATCAAAGTAAAATCAGAAAGGAATAGTAAAAAGCAGTATAGGAGAACTTTCCACAAAGGAAGGTATAAGGACATGAGGAAATATTTAGCAAAGATAGACTGGAATAACACACTGAAAAATAAGACGTCAACAGAATGCTGGAATATATTAAAGAGTGAAATTAAGTGCATAGTCGATAAATTTGTACCCTTCAAAAAAAAAGGAAAACGGTCCAAAAAGAAAAACTTATCGAAAGAAGCCATTAGAAAAATTAAGCATAAACAAATGATGTGGAAGTCATATAGATGTACTGGAAATGATGAAGACTACAACAGTTATAAAGAAGCACTTAACCAAGCTACAGCTGAAATTAGAAATTCAAAGAGAAGCTATGAACAACAATTAGCTAGTAATATAAAACATGACAGCAAGAGTTTTTATGCGTATGTTCGAAGCAAACAGAAAGTTCGAGATAAGGTCGGTCCTCTAGAAGATAGTGCTGGAAATATAATATCAGAGGGATTCTTAATGGCAGAAAACCTGAATGAGTACTTTAGTTCAGTGTTTACCAGGGAAGATATTAGTTCACTGCCAGTACCAGAGGCTAAGTTCAAGGGGGCAGATTCAGACTATTTAGGACAATTAATTGTAACCCCGGAAATGGTAGCTAAGAAAATAAGGGCCATGAAGGATAATAAATCACCTGGAGTGGATGGGATTCCGCCCAAACTACTATTGGAAATTGTAGAACAAATTAGCATACCGCTTGCAACAGTTTTCAATTTGTCATTAGAAGAGGGAGTGGTTCCTTTAGAATGGAAAGAAGCAAACATTATACCGTTATTCAAAAAAGGTTCGAGAAACAAGTCAGAGAACTATAGACCAGTGAGTTTAACATCAGTGACTTGTAAATTATTAGAAAGACTAATTAAAATCACATGGTGGATTTTCTTGTTAAACAAAACTTGATTAACCCATCTCAACATGGATTTTTAAAGCGAGGTCATGCTTAACAAATATGTTATGTTTTTTGGAAGACATCACTAATTGGGTAGATGAGGGATCACCAGTAGATATCGTCTACTTAGATTTTCAAAAAGCTTTCGACAAAGTACCACATCAAAGATTACTGCTTAAACTAAAGGCCAATGGCATAGGAAATGGTATAATAAACTAGATAGAACAATGGCTGATTGACAGAAGACAACGTGTAGTAGTTGATGGGGAGGCTTCAAACTGGAAATCGGTATTGAGTGGGGTACCACAGGGATCAGTATTAGGACCTATAGTATTCTTAATATATATCAACGATTTGGATGATGAAATAACAAGCAAGGTGTTGAAATTTGCGGATGATACAAAAGTGTTTAGAAGGATTAAAAGTGATGGAGATAGACAGCATTTACAAGATGATCTTGACAGATTGATCAAATGGTCTGAAAAGTGGCAAATGCTGTTCAATTTTGGGAAATGTAAATGCCTCCACACAGGACATGGGAACGAAGAGGTAGAATATACAATGGGGGGTACTGTACTAAGTACTACTGTAAAAGAAAAGGACTTAGGGTTAACCATTAGTGCTGATATGAAGGTTTCAGAGCAGTGCGGAATTGCAGCTTCAAAGGGAAATCAAATCCTTGGATTAATTAGGCGAAACATAACGTATAAGGAAAAAGAGCTAATAATACCGCTGTACAAAACAATAGTTAGGCCTCATTTGGAATATTGTATTCAAGCGTGGAGGCCATATCGCAGGAAGGACATAGATATGCTAGAAAGAGTACAGAGGAGAGCGACTAAAATGATACCAAAACTGAGGGATCTTAGTTACGAAATACGCCTAAAAAAATGCGGTTTAACAACACTAGAGATAGATAGAAGGACTAGAGGACATAAACTTACATTGGCAAAGGAGCAGAGTAGATTGGATATAAGAAAGTTTTCATTTTCACAAAGGACTGTAAATTAATGGAACAGATTACCTGCTGATTGTGTGGGTGCTAGTAGCGTGAATATGTTTAAAAATAAAATCGACACATACCTCAGACGGGCGGGATACACATAGATAAAAGGGTCGGACTCTCGATAAGCCAAAGGGCTTCCTTGTCCACCTGCCACCTAGAGTTAATTCTCTGGGTGGCAATCTTGTTAAATCTTGTTAAACACAACAACACAACAACGCAACAACACAACAACGCAACAACCCGCCCACCACCCAAAAACCCATAACACATGCCCACACACTCGAAAGCATGCACACACGCACGGCCGTTCGCAGACACACGCAGACACACACGCAGACACACATGCACACACGCACGCACATGCACACTCACACACAGGCACACACGCACGCCCGCACACACGCACACATGCACGGACGCTCGCACACACACACGAAGACACGCACGCACGTACGCCTGGACACAGGTACAGACACAGACACAAACACGCAAAGAAACACACATACGCGCTCGCACACGCATACACGCGCACACGCACACACACACACACATACGCACGCAATCACATAGACACAAACACACACAGACACACGCACGCCAGCACGCATGGACGCGCACGCACACACACACATACACACACTATGCCGCATTATTTCATAAGTGCATGGGAAATTGTTTGTCATTTGTTACCCAAACTCATTAGATTCTGTCTGTTTTATTACGGTGCCGGTGTAGTAAGTTTAAAACACTACCGCTCGAACGATTAGCCTAACTGCAATCATAATTAACTACATCAATAGCTGATAATAATCTTAACCTAATTAATCAATACATTTTTCAGTAACTATTTATTCCCGTACACTCACCCCAATCACTCCAAACATAACTAACACTATATCTAATTACTCAGAACATTTCGCAAAAAACGATTTATTCCCATCGTATTATTTGTTAAAATGAGTATGTTTTTCTTAACCATAACCATACATAACTGACTCTAACCATAACAAATTATAATAATAACTTTAAACCTAATGAATGCATATTTGTTCACCTCCTCTGATTATCACACTAACTATTTATTCCCGTCGTATGACTCGTTCCAAAGATTACGATACAACTAACCTTAACCACAAGCATAAATAATTCAAACCAAAACTAATTATAGTAATTTCACACTAACTATTTATTCATGTTGGCTAGTTGGTTCCAATGGTTACTAACTCGACCCTAGTGTACAATATGGTTCCAAAAATGATTGATTTACCCTGCTAAAACATAGGGCTGAAGGTAGTGTTTTCAAATTGAATAGTGTTTTGAGCGTAGAGTAGTTTGGGACATAACGCCCAGTTTTTTTGGATATCGGATACCCAATAAAATCCTTTGGGCATACCAGGTTTATTGATTGTCTGGATGATATAGTCCATTATCTTAGGCACATTTCATATGTTAATATTTTTAATGCACCTAGTCTCAGGAAAAAACTTGTGGTCAATTTACCGGGGGCCCTAAATATTGACGTTTTGTCCCACTCTTGGGGTAAAACGCCCACCTTCTGGCGTTTTGCCCCTGTAGGATGTTGGACTATTAATTCGTGTTTTTGGTTAAATTGTGGGATATGTGTTTCTTATTAGATATATTATTAGCTTGTTTTAGTGTTAGTCCTTTGCCATTGTTTTGATCTTGGAAGACTAATGCATCTATTGCTAAGACTTATCGAACATAATCTGAATAGTTCTGATATTTCTTGTTTAGGTAGTGTCACTTCAGAAATATTAGTTTGTAATGTTCTGGTTATGTGTATGTTCAACCCGTGTAGACACTTTTACAATTCAGAACTTTATTAAAACTAATCATTTCGCATCATCGCTCGACGGTTAACCACTCGTTAACTGCTAAACTTGCAATTATTACAAATAATTAAAAAGTCCACCACTTCGACCAGATTTGACCAATGTTCACATTCCTGACGCAGGATCTAGCGTTCGACGGATCTGCCGCTAACCGCTCGTTCACTCACTGTGAGACTCACAATTGTGACAAACATAAAATCTGTGACCCTCGGTGCAATCATGGAGCGACCAGTAGTGACAGACCTGGCATTGAATCCAGCTTTCTGAATGGCTCGGCATAAACAAGGCATGGCCACTCGTCGTCGTCTTTAGAATAATCTTCACACCGCCGTTTCGCACACTTCTTTCTTTCCTGCTCGTTTTCTTTTTCCTCAGCTCGCGCGATGGCAATATGCGAACTAACATCGCACTTTTCTTTTGAGTTGGACGTATCATGGCCGACTTGGTTGCCTCGGATACTTGTCTTCCATCATATTCTTATATGGCGAAGACGTCACCACAGCGGTGGTCGCACGCATCCTTTTTCTGTGTGTCCTAGCTCGAGTCTTCCCCGGTGTTGAGATCATAGACATCGGTCAACAGGCCTTCAATACTCGCATCGCAGCGTCTCTTTCGACACCAGCGGCAACATGCACATTAGCTATTATTGCACACGGAGCAGGCTGGATGGCGTCTTCGTCTTCTCTGTCAACATCAGTGGCGACATGTACATCAGCAATTATTACACCCGGAGCAAGCTGGATGGCGTCTTCGTCTTCTCTGTCGACATCAGCGTCGACATGTACATCAGCAACTACTACACCCGGAGCAGGCTGGATGGGGTCTTCGTCTTCTCTGTCGCCATCAGCGGCGCTATGCACATCAGCTACAACAACCATCGCAGAAGGCTGGATGGCATCTTCGTCTTCTCTATTGCTGTCTGGGGCAGCTTCGACAGTACCCGGGGCAGGCTGGATGGGAGTTTGAACAGCGTCGGTAGCCAACAGTTCTTCATCGAATTTGACGTCGTCAAATGGCCATAGTCCGGCTGCTCTGAAACCGGTAGTTGCCGGTGCGTTGGGGTGCCGATGTTTTGTATGCTTCATTGAAGAGTGGCATGACGTTGAAGTGTGTGACCGGTCGGTATTTGTTTCAGATCAACAAGTTGTCGACCGCACGTGAGTATGCTGCCTTCAGGGATCGGAAGAACGTTCGATCTAGCGGTTTCAGTCGATGAGTACAGTGAGGCGGGAACGTTAGGATAGCGACGCCATTCTCCCGGGCGTAGAGAATTACTTCAAGAGTCTTGTAGCTCTCGTGGCCATCTAGTAGCAGTAGATGTGGTGTCGTCTTCTTGCAACCAACCGTGGCGACGAAGAGGTGCAATCATCCCAGGAATACCTTGTTGTCGATGTAGCCCAACCCACGGATGTGTTCACGGTAATAATAATAATAACAATAATATATTTTATTTAATATAGCGCCAGATCCAATTATAAATTGTTCGTGGCGCTTTACAACATGTATAACCTACATAGAGGTATTAATTGTGGCTAAATAAACATGCATTTTCTAAAGAAATTATTATAAAATTAATATTAATAAAATACAAATAAATATCTTAATTAAATATATATACTAAAATAAAGATATAAGCTACATTTCTTTGTAGAAATAAGACATTGCTAATTCATTTAACTGAACTACTGTACATGTAGGTATAAAATAAATATATAAATAAGTTAATTAATACATAATATATATAAAAGTAATCAATACAGAGACTAAACTATGCCACATTGGACAAGAACGAGAGTAAAAAAATGAGTCTCTAAGCGTGCCTTGAAAGTAGAGAGACAATCAGACGTTTTAATGTCATTGCGCAAAGTGTTCCACAAAGTCGCCGCGGCGACCTCAAACGAACTGTCCCCAGCTTTGACATGAGTCCGCAGGACCATTAATATGTTATTGTAGGTAGAGCGCAGGGCTCTTGTTGGTTTGTAGGGGCATACAAGCTCGATTAAATATTTCGGGGCATCGCCATGCACAGCTTTATATGTAAACACTAATAGCTTAAAGTCGATTCTTTGTGCTATAGACAACCAGTGAAGAATGCACAACAAAGGCATGGCGCTGTCATTCCGCGGGTTGCGTAGGATCAACCTAGCAGCAGAGTTGTGCATTATCTGCAGTCGAGCGATGTTGTTGTGACAGAAGTGCCGTTTAGAAGTGAATTGCAGTAGTCAAGCCGTGATGTAATAATGGCGTTGACGACACGTTCCTTTGTCGTCATTGGGAGATAACGACTCATCTGGTTAATATGGCGCAGGTGAAATGAGCACACACTGACGATGCTTGAAACTTGCTTCTTAAAATTGAGGTGGCGATCCATAACGACACCAAAGTTACGAACACATCTTGCGGCAGTAATCGCGTATCACACTGCCGTCAATAAGCGCAGCGGCAGTCTTTGGCACTACGGGAAGATATTCCGTTTGATAGTTGTTCATGCACATGTAGTTTGATGTCGTCCACTGATTGACAATATCTAGACACTCCTCCATACGTCGCAGAGAAGCAGCCAACACAGTCGCAGTGAGGTCAAAATGGCAGTACAATTGCAGATCATCCGCATAATGATGAAAACAAAGTCCATGCGCCCTGATTATGTCGCCAATGGGTTGTACGTACAACGAGAATAACAAAGGACCCAGCACCGAACCCTGCGGGTCACGCAAGTTGTATTCGATGACGCATCACGGTACCCACGAAGCATGCCGGGGCGCCATTCACCAAAGAGTTTGTGTGTGTACGCGAAGCTAGCAAATGTTCGCAGTGCTAATATTTACGCAATCAGTAGTTAATGTGTTTCTTTCTTATTCCAAATGTACGGAGGGTTATATCTGACACAAATATATTATATCTGGTTCTTCGACAGGTTACAACCAGTGTTACCATCAACGTTACACAATGTAATTATATTATGTCAGTTTTACAATGAATATTACATATTCGAGTGGTATTACAATAAATAATATCAATCAACGTTGCACACTGTAAAAAAACTGATTTCCGTTTGCAATTCTATTTAAATTATGCACATCTCATATGCATCTATGCCAACGACCACCTACAAGCGCCGTTTTACCATTGGTCGATGATCTCATGAAAATGCAGGTCTTCCCATTTCCTTTCGTTTTTTCTTTAAAACATTTTTGGCTTTCGACGAACAGTGTCAAAATATGAACTAACTAGGTCGACGAAGTTTGGGACGATCCCTGACCGATTTAATACGGAGATTTCTCATACGAAACTAACCGGGCTGTGATTGGCGTAACGCTTTCGCCTATTGGCATTTGTGTCAGTGTCTTGGCAGGCAACGTCAGTCATGCATGTCGATTACCTAATAATAGAGGTGAGTCATCGGAAGGTCTGCGATATTTTGGTGGGGGAATAATTTACAATGACGGCCCCTGCTGGCATTTTTGTACCACTCGATATCCTTGGGGTAAATTAGGGGAAGTCCCGGCTGCCGTAACGAACCTGGGATAGGTTGAATGTCGCGTGATTCATACGCCGAGCATATTTACGACAATAGCGATTACGCACAATACTCCCGATGTCATAGCGTTTGCTTTGTTGCCGCTGAAAAGGACTTAGACCCTACTGAGACAGTTTCAGCGACAACGTTTCATACTGAGATAAGCATCGTACACAATCAATAGAACTCTTATGAGTCACTTCCAACCGGTTTTAGGTGGCGATAGGTAGCAGAAGACTAACACAGAGAACCGAAGTGATGACGTCACGCTGCTTAGCAACCGGCCCAGCTGGTTCCAACAAACGTTTTCAGCCATATATGTTATTTCTCACTGAGTGGTTCCAATGATTACGAACTCGACCCTAGTGTACAGGATGGTTCCCCAAAATGACTGATTTACGCTGGTAAAACCTAGGGCCTACTGACGGTATTGAGTAGTGTTTTGAACATAGAGTAGCTTGGGGCATAACGCCCAGTTTTTTGGGACATCGGATACCCGAAAAAAATCCTTGGGTATACAAGGTATATTGATGGTCTGGATGATTTTGTCCATTATCTTATGCACATTTCATATGTTAACATTTTTGATGTACCTAGTCTCAGAAAAAAAGTTGTGGTAAATTTAGCGGGGGCCCTAAATATTGGTGTTTTGCTCCACCCATGGGGTAAAACGCCCACCTCCTGGCGTTTTGCCCCTGTAGGATGTTGGACTATTAATTCGTGTTTTTGTGTGAAATTGTGGGATATGTGTTTCTTATTAGATATATTATTAGCTTGTTTTAGTGTTAGTCCTTTGCCATTGTTTTGATCTTGGAAGACTAATGCATCTTTTGCTAAGACTAATCGAACATCATCTGAACAGTTCTGATATTTTTGTTTAGATAGTGTTACTTCATAAATGTTACTTTGTAATGTTCTGGTTATTTGTGTATTTCAACCCGTGTACATACTTTTATAAATCAGAACTCTATTAAATCTATTCATTTCGCATCATCTCTCGACGGTTAACCACTGGTTAACTGCAAAACTTGTAATTATGGCAAATAAAAATAAAAAAGTCCAACCACTTCGACCAATTGCGACCAATGTTCACGTTCCACATTCTAGCGTTCGACGGATCTGCCGCTAACCGCTCGTTCACTCACTGAGAGACTCACAATTGTGACAAACATAAAATCTTACACTCTCGGTGCAATCATGGTGCGACCAGTGGTGACAGATCTGACATTTAATCCAGCTTTCGCCCGATCTGCTACTTCTGAATGGCTCGGCAGTGCATGGCCACTCGTCGTCGTCGTCGTCGTCGTCTTTAGAATAATCTTCACACCGCCGTTTCGCACATATCTTTCTTTCCTGCTCGTTTTCGTTTTCCTCAGCTCGCGCGATGGCAGTATGCGAACTGACATCGCACTTTTCTTTTCAGTTGGCCGACTTGGTTGCCTTGGCATCATGCTTGTCGTCCATCGTATTCTTTTATAGCGAAGACGTCACCACAGCGCTGGTCTCACGCACCCTTTTTTGTGTATCCTAGTTCGAGTCTTTCTCGGTGTTGAGACCATCGACGTCGGTCAACAGGCCTTCGAGACTCGCATCGCTGCGTCTCTGTCGACATCAGCGGCAACATGCACATTAGCTACTATTATACCCGGAGCAGACTGGATGGGGTCTTCGTCTCTCTGTCGCCATCAGCGGCGACATGCACATTAGCTACTGTTGCACCCGGAGCAGGCTGGGTGGGGTCTTCGTCTCTCTGTCGCCATCAGCGGCAACATGCACATTAGCTACTATTGCACCCGGAGCAGGCTGGGTGGGGTCTTCGTCTCTCTGTCGCCATCAGCGGCAACATGCACATTAGCTACTATTGCACCCGGAGCAGGCTGGGTGGGGTCTTCGTCTCTCTGTCGCCATCAGCGGCAACATGCACATTAGCTACTATTGCACCCGGAACAGGCTGGGTGGGGTCTTCGTCTCTCTGTCGCCATCAGCGGCAACATGCACATTAGCTACTATTGCACCCGGAGCAGGCTGGGTGGGGTCTTCGTCTCTCTGTCCCCATCAGCGGCAACATGCACATTAGTTACTATTGCACCCAGAGCAGGCTGGGTGGGGTCTTCGTCTCTCTGTCGCCATCAGCGGCGCTATGCACATCAGCTACAATAACATTCGCAGAAGGCTGGATGGCATCTTCATATTCTCTATTGCTGTCGGGGGCAGCTTCGACAGTACCCTGGGCAGGCTGGATGGGAGTTTGAACAGCGTCGGTAGCCAACAGTTCTTCATAGAATTTGACATCATCAAATGGTCACAGTCCGGCTGCTCTGAAACCGGTAGTTGCCGATGCGTTGGGGGTGCCGACGTTTTGTAGGCTTCATTGAAGAGTGGCATGACGTCAATATGTGTGGCCGGTCGGTATTTGTTACAGATCAACCAGTTGTCGACCGCACGTGAGTATGCTGCCTTCAGGGATCGGAAGAACGTTTGATCTAACGGTTGCAGTCGTTGGGTTCACTGAGACGGGAACGTTAGTATAGCGATGCCATTCTCCCGGGCGTAGAGAATTACTTCCAGAATCTTGTGGCTCTCGTGGCCATCTAGTAGCAGTATATGTGGTGTCGTCTTCTTGCAACCAACCGTGGCGACGAAGAGGTACAATTATCCCAGGCATAACTTGTTGTCGATGTAGCCCAACCCACGGGTGCATGCCGGGGCGCCATTCACCAAAGACTCAGCCATTTGTGTGTGTGTGTACGTGAAGCTCGCAAATGTTCGCAGTGCTAACATTTACGCAATCAGTAGTTAATGTGTTTCTTTCTTATTTCAAGTATACGGAGGGTTATATCTGACACCAATATCTTATATGTGGTTCTTATACATGCCGTAGTTTTTGTCGTAAATAAATTCTGAGAAAAAAAATTATAACCACTCAACAATGTATTTGTTTGATGTGAAGTTATGCTTTCATGGTAACCATACAAATGTGTAAAGGATTCCACTGTGATTGGTTGAGACTAATGCAAGCATGTTAGTTTTGATGATTCTACTAATATTATGGTGAATTTCACATGATATAAAGATCAACGTCTTAACGTCTAATAGATAATGTTCACGCACATTTCCAGAATATATTTCTTGGAATGCTACACGATTGATTAATGTTACAGTCAGTGTTATAATCAATGTTACACAGTGGAATAGTATTACAATCAGTGTTACCGTCAACGTTATACAATGGAATGATATTACAGTCAGTGTTACAATGAATATTACATATTCGAATGGTATTACAATAAATATATCAATTAACGTTACGCACTGTAAAAACTGCATTCCGTTTACAGTTGTATTTAAATTATGCACATCTCATATGCACCTATGCCAACTACCACCTACAAGCGCCGTTTTATTATCGATCGATGAGATGAGAAGTCGGTTGAACTGGGCAGGACATGTGGAGCGAATGGGAGAAGAACGGATGGCAAAGAAAGCAGATGCCCGGAGAGTGGAGGGAAAAAGAAGACGAGGGCGACCGAGACTGAGGTGGGAGGATTGCGGGAATAGAGACCTGGGGGATGGAAAGGGGACTGGAGGAAAAGAGCAAAAGACCGAGGGGAATGGAGAAGGATGGTAGAGAAAGTAGTGCAAGTGCAATGAGGAGGAAGAGAAAGAAAATGTCGACGTATCCAAGCCACCCTCACCCCTGAAGACAGGGTACGAGAAGAACAACAACGATGACCTCATGAAAATGCAAGTCTTCCCATTTCATTTCATTTTATCTTGAAGACATTTTGGCTCGACCCCTTCTCCACGAACAGTGTCAAAATATGAACTAACTAGGTCGAAGAAGTTTGGGACGATCCCTGACCGATTTAATACGGTGATTTACCGTACTCAAACTACGGACGGCAGGTTGTAAGTTTGTATCATGTAATGAGGTTACCCACAACATGACTCTGTTTGATAAATGTCCATATTACCCGAGTTAAGTCGTCGCAGTGCCGGTCAGTCATAACGCGCGGAGACCGAGAAGAGGCCCACAAACTATCCCAGGACATGGTGATCATCAATTCGGCCGGAGATGCCATCGGCTTGATGTTTGGCGCGATGTGTTTTTTAGTGGAAGTTACACAATTTAGTTAGCAGGCTAACATTTACGCAATAGTTAATGTGTTTCTTTCTTATTCCAAGTGTACGGAGGGTAGTATCTGACACTAATATCTTATCTCTTGTTCTTCGACATGACGTATTTGTTTTCGTAACTAAATTGTATAACCACTCAACAATATATTTGTTTGATGTGAAAATATGCTTTCTTGGTAACCACATACAAATGTGTAATGGTTTCCTCTGTGATTGGTGGAAACTAATGCATGCTCATTCCGTTTACTGTTCTATTTAAATTATGCACATCTCATATGAACCTGTGCCAACTACCATCTACAAGCGCCGTTTGACCATTGATCGATGATCTCATTAAAATGCAGGTCTTCCCATTTCCTTTCCTTTTTTCTTTAAAACTTATTTGGCTCGACCCCTTCTCGACGAACAGTGTCAAAATATGAACTAACTAGGTCGATGAAGTTTGGGACGATCCCTGACCGTTTTAATACGGTGATTTATCGTACGAAGCTAACCGGGCAGTGATTGGCGTAACGCATTCGCCTATTGGCACTTGTGTCAGTGTCTTGGCACGCAACGCAGTTGTTTGACGTCAGTCAAGCATGTCGATAATCTAATAATATAGGTGAGTCGTCGGAAGATCTGCGATATTTTGGTAGGGAAAATAATTTACAATGACGGCCCCTTCTGGCATTGTTGTACCACTCGATATCTTTGGGGTAAATTAGGGGAAATCCCGGATGCCGGAACGAACCTGGGATGGGTTGAATGTCGCGTGATTGATACGCCATGCATGTTTACGACATTAGCGATCACGCACAATACTCCCGCTGTCATGGAAATAGAGATTGCTTTGTTGCCGCTGAAAAGGACTTAGATCCTACTGCATGAACATAACACGGATACACCGGGAATAGGGGGGTTACCGAGTAGAGTAGTACACGAAATGAATTTTTGGCCTTCAGGATAAACATAATTTTTGTGTAAACAGAGCGAGCGCCTAGCGGTTAAGCTAGGTGGTTATACAACCTGTTCCCCCTCCTAGTCTGCACACCCCTTTGAATCGCCTCAACGCTTAATAAGCTGGCCCAAAACACCCATTCAGCCCGAGTCAGTTACGCGGCATCGTATTGGCCAGCAGCGGGCGCGGGAAAATATTTGTGGGCAGGAGACGATGCAATGTTTCTCGTCACTTCAATTCGCTTCGCCATCGTGACAACTTATATTTTACTACGAAATTTTGAATCCCAATAAACCCACCCACCCGTTGTATCTGTTGTACATGTACCGTGTTTTAGTTACTTCCATATCAGCATACATCATGCAGGATAACTAAATACGGATGTTACATGAATGTTGTATGATGGTTTTTTTTTACCCCCCACTTTTGTATATATCAAGCTGGAATTACTGTAGCTAGTACTATAGAAAGGTGTGCAGTCTGCACACCGGGTATCTTTTCCCCTTGTGTTTTATATACTGTAAACATATGACAGTCGGTATGCTGTAATTTAATATAACAGCAATCAATATTTTTTTGGTAAATGTCTAGTATAATTATATGTATGTACAAAAATGTGTCGTACATAACATGTGTGGTCCATCAATATGTAATCTGGATGTACCTGGCTGCGCACAAGATGTTGACTATTGTATACATTATATGTGCGCAGTGGCAATCCCTGTGTTAATACATTTGATTGCCCAATACCAACCTACCCAATAGTTGGCGTAAATTCAGTACAAACAGAGAAAGGGCTGCATGAACATAACACGGATACACCGGGAATAGGGGGGGGGGTACCGAGTAGAGTAGTACACGAAACGCCATGCATGTTTACGACATTAGCGATTACGCATAATACTCCCGCTCTCATGGAAATAGAGATTGCTTTGTTGCCGCTGAAAAGAACTTAGACCCTACTGCGACAGTTTCAGCGACAATGTTTCATACTGAGATAAGCATCGTACACAATCAATAGAACTCTTATGAGTCACTTGCAACCGGTTTTAGGTGGCGATAGGTCGGAGTAGACTATCATAGAGAACCAAAGTGATGACGTGACGCCGCTTAGCAACCGGTCCAACTGCTTCCAACAAACGTTTTCAGCCATATCTGTTATTTCTCACTGAGTGGGATATACTTACATGCTTGTAATAAAAGAATGGTAGACTATTGCCAAAATGAGAAACCCTCGCCGCGTCGCCAACAATAGTGACACTGACGAGAATAACAGCAACGTTGTTCTGGAGACGTACATTGCAACACAAAACAATAACGTCAAATGTGCCTAGATTAGATGAATATTGGCATAAATGTAAATTACGTAAAACTAAGTTACTTTATTGATTATCCCACAGACCGCAGTCTAGGTGTTTTTTTGTTGAGAAAACCATCCATACTCCCCGGGACCACTTCTTGAAAATCTATGGGTATCCATGTTAGTTCACAATTAATAAAAAAACATTTTGTACTGGGATTTACCCATTGAAAACAAACTGCTAGCATCGCTAACTTTTGTTCGAATGTGGCTAATGGCGTCAGTAGGCCCTTATCTCAGCACTTGCTGTATACTCTTCAGACGAGCCCAAACCGCTTAAAAGAGGAGAAAATCATGTCAGATCTGATAGTTTCTGTTAATATTTTCACTTATTTTCCAAGCGCTCTTCGAGGTGCGGTGCATGCTAGTATGGAGGAGAAATAATTCACAATAGCGCTAAGTTTGAAAATATGCCATGAAAACTACAAGAAATTGGTCCAAATCCAAGACAATAACCAGGTTTCGTGGTAACAAGTCTCCCAGTTATATGTTTATAGACATTTGTGGAATTAATTATTATATGCAATACATATGATTAATGTTAGTGTTAATTAACTGCATAATGTGTTTATTAACATTGCATCGTTAGTAATTTTGCTAACAGCATATTGACTTTGAAAATGTGTTACTAAACATGTTGACTACATTCTATGCGTTGGAACGTGACGAACATATTATCAGAACCATCCTTCTGCAGGCACACCAAAAACTCCAGCTGCACCCCTCTTAAGGCTCATTAAAATCCCCAAATGTATCCCCGCATAAGTTTCCCCAAAACCCTCCGACAGCATCCACCTTGAGGATGACCAAATAACTCCAACTTATGTAATAACCGCTCACTAACGTTTCCGCCTGAAACTTATTTTGTTCCTTATTTCACGATATTATCAAATCCTTCAATATTGGCAATTTCATACATGAATTCAAAAGTATTGAAAGGTTCTCCTTTCGCATTTTGCGGTGAAAATAGCGTTATGCACAACTACAAAACTGTGTTGCACCGCGACCGGTATTGTCAATGCGATAACATAGCTTGCGCTACAAAATTATTTTCTCGTTCTAGAATACATAAAATACCTAATTTGTTTCACACATATATGTAACAAGGTCATTTTTATTATGTTGCACTAGGTGCTGTCACTGGTATTACGCTGATTCGTGACGTGAATTGGTCTGAAATTTTACAAGCCATGGCTATTGCTATAATTTGCCTTTCATGTATGACCTGTTATATTTTATCTTAACATATGACCTTTATTGTACTTGTATGTTTAAAAAAAAACATTACATGGAAATTTACCATGCGAGACTTTCACCGTGACACGGGAGAGCCCGTGTTTCCAGTTGGTCAGCCCCTATGTTTTTAGTGATTCCGCCATACATGTATATCGCCTGTCATTGTTGTGATCTAGTTTGTTTGAACGTATACCTAAATAGAGGTTGGTTAAATATTACACTATTTGCTATGTCGCCGAATCTTGATGTTTCTCTTGGACTTTGTTTCTTATGAGTGGCAGTCTTGATACGTATACAATTAAAGAATTTTCCAAAATACAACGATTATTCAAGGAAGACTCGTCAGCCTCCCTACCCTCTTATCATACAAAGTCTTACGCACATACATCTCTATCATAACATTTCATAGTTACATAAGGATTGACCAATTATTCAATCCTATACTATTTCTCCAAAAGATTCTATAACATAATCGCCATATATATACAAACGTTCAACACCCTACGGCTGTCTGCGTGGCACTCGCAATTCAGAGATGCGAGAACGTAATGTTTACAATTAACTATACCACATTTCGTCATCACCGTCAACTTGAGGATAATCTGTCCCTCAGTAGTCGAGCGAAGTAGTTCTCGCTCGGTTCGTCGGGAATTCCCTCTTCGGGTGTGAATTCTCCATTGTCGCGAAAGCCATCTACTCTCGCACTGTTGTTTCACGAGGTGTTACTCGGCGTCTGCCGCCCTCGAGTGCATTTTGTTAGACTTCACCCCGCCCCGACACTACAATAAATGATAACTATAATAATAAAATATTGTTATTCCTTGGTGTGTAACCTACACCCTTCATATCATTTCCATCGACACCACATACAATCATAGTACTTACACGCAAACATATGTAGCTAATGTTCGCCATAGATATATACATATCCGGACCCAATATCCAATCAATAATAAACAACCCCACAACCTTACGTATTCTAAGTCCCAACATACTATACACCAATAACCATTATATGTGATACCGTAATACAACCTATGTTCGCTTCTTGTTATGATCTAACCTTCAAATAACAGAGCGATGATTCGCCACCCCGCATACATCTAGAGATACCAGTATCATCTCGCTGACCATATTCATTTATTATTGACTGCACCCTTTGACACAATTATTACAATGTAAAAACCAGATGTTTAAGCCAATACCTCTAATCTAACATTCACTCATAATATATGCATTCCACATACCTCCAGTATTTCTTCTACTCTATATATGCCTGGAGAAATTCAACGTCAAAGCCACCACTGAGTAAAAATGTCATGTTATTCAACCGCAACGTAATGGTTTCTCTCCACTGAAGAGACCAGATTACATTTCTTTGCTCTGTCGGGTTCTCGACTGGTCTGTTCTATTCTACCTTCAAACCTCAGCACCTCCTCCCTATACCTAGCATCAGTCATGTGATCCCTGCTGATGCTGACGCCATTGTAACAATTTCAACACCATCCAATAGGTGATACTCTAAATCAACAAGTATAAAATCTTCATTATAACGACATCACTATACGCCGTAATATTATTCCATTTAAACTTACGTCCGTATCACCATATGTATTCAGATGGAATGGCCAATCATGTTATAAATATTACACGGTGTATTCGACAATCCTCCCTGTCTACTCTAACTAATATGATATTTACCCGGTTCTTTAGAATCTGTCCTTAGGCCACCATGCACTCCAGTTTCTTCACAGTATTGCATAACCACTGGATAGCCTCAATGGCCTACATGGCAACCTAAAACGAGTCAGCCAACCATAACTTTACATTGTAAACCTAAATGCAATCTTTAACCGACGCTACCAACCTATGTTAAATTCTTAAAATTACAATCTTGACAAACCCTCAATAAGATATCTACATTGAGTGAAATGGACGTTGAAGTGCAATTAAATCACGGCTGATTCGGTTCACTGGTGATTTAATTACCCTCAAACAGGAATAAAGGCCACGCATGAGTGTGTGCGTATGTGCGTGCGTTTGCGTGCTCGTGTGCATGTGTGTGTACGTCGACTTCCCACCAAAGAAGCACGCAAGTGCACTTGCGCATATGGAGGCCTGTGTTCGAAACGTAAACATTTGGCTCTGCGACAAGGGCTAATCCTCAACAACGGGACTAAATCGCTTGCCATTACCATCAGAGCATCCAGCGTCTGCGCACCAATAACACCATCCGGTGTGTATCGACATCTGCGATGAAATGTTTGAGAATGCGACGCAAGGTATACAAATAAAATAAGACTAAAGAAATTGGATTGAAAAAAGAACACTATGGCATTCAAGGAATAACGTTGCATTTATTAGTTTGATCTGGCATTCAGTTGTGCATAGGTTGGAGTTGCGGTATCGCGGTGTTTGTTCATAAAGCAATTCACGAAAACAAGTGTGTGAATCTCAATAAAACCTTGAGGTACCTTTGGGCCATCCACACAGTAAATAATGCTGAAGCCTCTCTAAGTCATGCAATACGTTGCCAATAAATTACTTGA
The DNA here is from genome assembly GCA_020002185.1 of Paraescarpia echinospica. Classification (NCBI taxonomy): domain Eukaryota; kingdom Metazoa; phylum Annelida; class Polychaeta; order Sabellida; family Siboglinidae; genus Paraescarpia; species Paraescarpia echinospica. The sequence continues at coordinate 23,846,852 of CM034534.1, read as the reverse complement.
GGCATATATAACATAAACCTTAGTAATATATCATTACGTGTTGTTTGTAAACTCAACCATCATGTTAATGTATAACTCATTCAAC
>CM034534.1:23817647-23835767 GCA_020002185.1 Paraescarpia echinospica | reverse complement strand
GTTCGAGCGGTAGTGTTTTAAACTTACTACACCGGCACCGTAATAAAACAGACAGAATCTAATGAGTTTGGGTAACAAATGACAAACAATTTCCCATGCACTTATGAAATAATGCGGCATAGTGTGTGTATGTGTGTGTGTGCGTGCGCGTCCATGCGTGCTGGCGTGCGTGTGTCTGTGTGTGTTTGTGTCTATGTGATTGCGTGCGTATGTGTGTGTGTGTGCGTGTGCGCGTGTATGCGTGTGCGGGCGCGTATGTGTGTTTCTTTGCGTGTTTGTGTCTGTGTCTGTACCTGTGTCCAGGCGCACGTGCGTGCGTGTCTTCGTGTGTGTGTGCGAGCGTCCGTGCATGTGTGCGTGTGCGTGTGTGCGTGTGTGCGGGCGTGCGTGTGTGCCTGTGTGTGAGTGTGCATGTGCGTGCGTGTGTGCGTGTGTGTCTGCGTGTGTCTGCGAACGGCCGTGCGTGTGTGCATGCTTTCGAGTGTGTGGGCATGTGTTATGGGTTTTTGGGTGGTGGGCGGGTTGTTGCGTTGTTGTGTTGTTGCGTTGTTGTGTTGTTGCGTTGTTGTGTTGTTGCGTTGTTGTGTTGTTGCGTTGTTGCGTTGTTGTGTTGTTGCGTTGTTGTGTTGTTGTGTTTAACAAGATTTAACAAGATTTAACAAGATTGCCACCCAGAGAATTAACTCTAGGTGGCAGGTGGACAAGGAAGCCCTTTGGCTTATCGAGAGTCCGACCCTTTTATCTATGTGTATCCCGCCTGTCTGAGGTATGTGTCGATTTTATTTTTAAACATATTCACGCTACTAGCACCCACACAATCAGCAGGTAATCTGTTCCATTAATTTACAGTCCTTTGTGAAAATGAAAACTTTCTTATATCCAATCTACTCTGCTCCTTTGCCAATGTAAGTTTATGTCCTCTAGTCCTTCTATCTTTCTTAACTGAGAAAACAATATTTCTATCAATATTTTCATAACCCTTCAATATTTTAAACACTTCTATCTGATCTCTCAATCTCTTGGTCTCTAGTGTTGTTAAACCGCATTTTTTAGGCGTATTTCGTAACAAAGATCCCTCAGTTTTGGTATCATTTTAGTTGCTCTCCTCTGCACTCTTTCTAGCATATCTATGTCCTTCCTGCGATATGGCCTCCACGCTTGAATACAATATTCTAAATGAGGCCTAACTATTGTTTTGTACAGCGGTATTATTAGCTCTTTTTCCTTATACGTTATGTTTCGCCTAATTAATCCAAGGATTTGATTTCCCTTTGAAGCTGCAATTCCGCACTGCTCTGAAACCTTCATATCAGCACTAATGGTTAACCCTAAGTCCTTTTCTTTTACAGTAGTACTTAGTACAGTACCCCCCATTGTATATTCTACCTCTTCGTTCCCATGTCCTGTGTGGAGGCATTTACATTTCCCAAAATTGAACAGCATTTGCCACTTTTCAGACCATTTGATCAACCTGTCAAGATCATCTTGTAAATGCTGCCTATCTCCATCACTTTTAATCCTTCTAAACACTTTTGTATCATCCGCAAATTTCAACACCTTGCTTGTTATTTCATCATCCAAATCGTTGATATATATTAAGAATACTATAGGTCCTAATACTGATCCCTGTGGTACCCCACTCAATACCGATTTCCAGTTTGAAGCCTCCCCATCAACTACTACACGTTGTCTTCTGTCAATCAGCCATTGTTCTATCTAGTTTATTATACCATTTCCTATGCCATTGGCCTTTAGTTTAAGCAGTAATCTTTGATGTGGTACTTTGTCGAAAGCTTTTTGAAAATCTAAGTAGACGATATCTACTGGTGATCCCTCATCTACCCACTTAGTGATGTCTTCCAAAAAACATAACATATTTGTTAAGCATGACCTCGCTTTAAAAAATCCATGTTGAGATGGGTTAATCAAGTTTTGTTTAACAAGAAAATCCACCATGTGATCTTTAATTAGTCTTTCTAATAATTTACAAGTCACTGATGTTAAACTCACTGGTCTATAGTTCTCTGACTTGTTTCTCGAACCTTTTTTGAATAACGGTATAATGTTTGCTTCTTTCCATTCTAAAGGAACCACTCCCTCTTCTAATGACAAATTGAAAACTGTTGCAAGCGGTATGCTAATTTGTTCTACAATTTCCATTAGTAGTTTGGGTGGAATACCATCCACTCCAGGTGATTTATTATCCTTCATAGCCCTAATTTTCTTAGCTACCATTTCTGGGGTTACAATTAACTGTCTTAAATAGTCTGATTCTGCCCCCTTGAACTTAGCCTCTGGTACTGGCAGTGAACTAGTGTCTTCTCTGGTAAACACTGAACTAAAATACTCATTCAGGTCTTCTGCCATTAAGAATCCTTTTGATATTATATTTCCAGCACTATCTTCTAGAGGACCGACCTTATCTCGAACTTTCTGTTTGCTTCGAACATACGCATAAAAACTCTTGCTGTCATGTTTTATAGTACTAGCTAATTGTTGTTCATAGCTTCTCTTTGAATTTCTAATTTCAGCAGTAGCTTGGTTAAGTGCTTCTTTATAACTGTTGTAGTCTTCATAATTTCCAGTACATCTATATGACTTCCACATCATTTGTTTATGCTTAATTTTTCTAATGGCTTCTTTCGATAAGTTTTTCTTTTTGGACCGTTTTCCTTTTTTTTTGAAGGGTACAAATTTATCGACTATGCACTTAATTTCACTCTTTAATATATTCCAGCATTCTGTTGCCGTCTTATTTTTCAGTGTGTTATTCCAGTCTATCTTTGCTAAATATTTCCTCATGTCCTTATACCTTCCTTTGTGGAAAGTTCTCCTATACTGCTTTTTACTATTCCTTTCTGATTTTACTTTGATGGTAAAATGTATCTGGTTTTGATCACTACTCCCCAGTGGCTCACATATCTTGACATTGTCAACTAATTCATTCTGTGAGGACAAAACTATGTCTAACACATTCTCACCCCTGGTTGGTTCTAGCACATGTTGAGAAAGGAATGTATCTTGAACTAAAACTAAAAACTTGTGGTCCTCACTCCCCATACTCTGTAGAGATTTCCATTGTATATGCCCGTGGTTAAAATCCCCCATAATAATACAGTCCCGTTTGCTTACTTCCCTTATAGCGTTTTGTATTTTGTCATTCTCTTCTGTGCTTATGTTTGGACTTTGATAAACTAACCCAACTGCTAACGTTGAGTTTCCTGTAACTATGTTACACCAAACAGTTTCTTCGCAATCTGCTTCTCTTTCTAATTTTATTTCATAAGCCTGAATAGATTCTTTAATATATAAAATAACTCCACCTCCCTTTCTTCCTATTCTATCTTTTCTAAACATTACATATCCTGTCAGTCCCAATTCAGCATCTGATATATCGGTGGTGGTCCAGGATTCGGTTATACCTATTATATGAGGGTCAATATCTTCTACCATAATGTTTAGTTCATTTCTTTTGTTTACTATTCTCCTTCCATTTAAACAAACACATTTATAACCAGCTTCAGAAGACTTTTCCAGACTGTTATTTGCTGATTTATTTGTGCTGTCTTTATCTATGTCTCCATTTTTTAGGCTTTTCTGTGAGTCCCCCCTGCGAGTCTAGTTTAAATAGATACAACCTGTCCCACTGTCAACAGATCGCAGCAGGTTCTCTGAGAAAACTGCTGCCCCCTTTCCACTAAGATGGAGGCCATCTCTCATGTACATATCTTCACTCCCAACAAAGTATCCCCATAAATCTGTGAATCCCACCCCCTCTTCGTCACACATCTGCTCAACTAGTGCGTTGATCGCCATCCTCTTACAGTTTCTATACGTTGCCCCCCTTCCTCCCATTACTGGCAAAATTCCTGACAGGATAACCTGTTCAACTCTCGTCTTCTTTAGCTTCCTCACTAACTGTCTATACTTCTGTACTATCGCAGTTGTTCCCTCCCTGTCTGCATTATTTGTTCCTACATGTACCAGTATAGACCCCCCCTTGCCATGTCCCAATACCTTCTCTAACCTGTCAGTTACATGTTCAATCCTAGCCCCCGGTAAACAAACAACGATGTCCTTCCCCTCGCTCAGTGTCTTGTCCGTCTTTCTCATAATGGAGTCGCCCATAAACACCCTCTCTTTCCTCATTGCCCCCTCAATCACTGCCTTAGAATAGCTCCTTCTTCGGTTTGCATCTGTCTGGTTGTTGTCTTTCCCCTCTGTCGTCTTCTCTCCTGTCACATTCTCTTCCGATCCATTCTTTCCTGTCGCTTTTTCTCTTGTCACCTTCCCTTTTATCGACTTCTCTTCTATCACATTTTCTCTCACTTCCTTTCGTCCCTTCTTCTTTCGTCCCATCTCGTTTTCCTTTCTCCTCTCCCTTCCCATCTTCCCTCCCACCTTCTCTACGGTCACTTTCTTCCCTGTCACCTTCACGCTTGACACGTTTTCTGTTGTCGATTTTCCAATTTCTGCCCCTCCAATCACCTTCCCTCCTCTCAATCTCCTTTCCTCAGTTTTCTTACCACTGCTATTCTCCTTCAGTCTTGCAGTATTCTCACCTCTCTCCCAGTCGTCTCTCTCCATTCGACCTGCCTCCTTGCTAATTCCCATCTCCATTCCCTTCAAAATATCTGTCAACCTACCTATCTCCTTCTGCAGACACTCCACCTTCCAACACCCAATGCACTGAAAGGTGAATCCTTCCTCCATGGTTTATGCCCATGAATTCCCACAGCCGGACAATGCAAAATCTACTCAGCTGTGGCAGTGATCGCACACCAAGTGTCGCTTTGCCTTGACTTGCCGCTTGCAAGGCGCCATATCCCGATCAGAATTTATTTAATAACTTAACTAACTTAGTCTTTATAAAGACTGTTTCCTGTGTACTACAGCACACTTTAGGTTACAAATTTCAATTACACAGCCAACTATTTATCCTGACACGAACGCTAACATTACCGGTAGTGACCTAATTTAAATACAATCAATTACGTTACGTTAGGCTGCTTTATTTATTTAGGTTACGCCGCCCGACTATCGCCCTTGCTTAATTTTAACAACAATGCTACCTAATCAAAATATCTAGCAAGTACTGGCTTACACAGATATTATCTTATGTAAGTAGTTTGATGGTTGTTACTTTATCTCCTATATATTCTACCACATAATCAGGTTTGTTAAATCTTGTTTACAAATTATCGAAGCCTAAGTGAGTTACCCTATTATCACTCACTATACTAAGGTATTCTAAAATACTATAACTAACTAACTTTAAGCACAACTGCTACTCAATATATGTTTATTGCAACTTTATGAATTATATTAAGGCAAGAATAATACTTATCAATCAGTAATTCCACTTGTTTATCAACTTTTCTTCACCACCAATTTCTACGATCTATCTCCGCCAAATATAGCCTCGAACCGTGTTGTGTTGTTGTGTTGTTGTGTTATTGCATTGTTGCGTTGTTGTGTTGTTGTGTTGTTGTGTTGTTGTGTTGTTGTGTTGTTGTGTTGTTGTGTTGTTGCGTTGTTGTGTTGTTGTGTTGTTGTGTTGTTGTGTTTTTATCTATATCAATATTTTGAAAGTACAATAGCAAAATGTAAACTCTGGCGCTTTTAAAGTCGAGTGCTGGTTCGACATAAAACGAATCGATCGTGTGTTCATTTGACTGAAACAATATAATTGCCGATTTTAACTTGTGGACGTGCAGTGTTGTAATAAATGGATCGAACTAACTTGTTCAAATGCCTGAAAGAGTTGTAGCACTTGCCAATAACATCGTGCCTACTTCTACTGTGGCCAGGAACATTGCTGTTTCCTTTGATGAAGCCCTAAGCTTGAACAGCAACGTGTAGCACATGTGTCGAGTGGCATATTTCCATCTACACAGTATTGGAAGAATTCAAAATCTTCTGGATCGGAAAACCGCACAGATGATAGTGTGTACTTGCATAATGTATCGTCTTGTCAATAGAAATGGCCGGCTGTGCGAAATCTCACACCATCTTATCGCCAGACTCCAAAGAGTGCAAAATGTTGCAACCCATGTCATAACCATAACTAAGAAACACGATCACACCACTCCTGTTCTGATTGAACTTAAGCAGAGCATAGAGGGTAATTCTACTCCTGCTGATGTTTCACAGTTTGCACGGTTTGACTGCGTCATACCTGCCCGACCCGCTAACACGACACCAGTCCACTCGCACGTTACGCTGCGCCGACGCTCACCTGTTGGAGGTCCCACGCTGCAAGCATTATAATCAAGGCGACAAACCTCTCTGGAACAATCTGCCTTTCGTCATACGCGCTACAGACTGCCACAATATGTTTAAAAAGCATTTGAAGACATTTCTTTTTAAACGTGCTTTTTATTCTAAATGAAATTGTACGTAATGACGAACACTAAATATTTTAGTATCTTTTGTAATTGTGATCATGTATTATTATTCTTCCTTAACTTGTCGTATTAACTAGTATTAATTGTTTTTTTTTATTACTACCCGTTATCTATTTATTATTGATACATGTAAATACATACAGTATATACACACACGCACACGCGCACACGCACACTCACATGCACACATATATACATATATGTATATTATATATATATATATGTATATATATATATATATATATATATATATACATACATACATATTATCAAACAGAGTGTGATGCTCTGTTTGTTTTTTAGATTGCCTATCTATCTGTCTGTATATCTGCCTGCCTGTCTGTCTATTTAAATTGCTGTATGTGTGTCCGTCTGTCTCTCTGTCTGTCTGCCTGTCTGTATATCTATCTGTCTGTCTGTCTGTCTGCCTGCCTGCCTATCCGTCTGTCTTTCTGTCTATCGGTCTGTCAGTCTGCTTGCCTATATGTCTGCCTGTCTATCTATATGTATGTTTGTCTGTCTGTCTGTCTGTCTGTCTGTCTGTCTGTCTGTCTGTCTGTCTGTCTGTCTCTCTCTCTCTCTCTCTCTCTCTCTCTCTCTCTCTCTCTCCCTCTCTCCCTCTCTCTCCCTCTCTCTCCCTCTCTCGGCCTCTCTCTCTCCCCCTCTCTATCTCTCTCTATATATGAAACATTTCAAAATTGTTATGTATCGCATACTCATATACTCCGCCGGTCACGAATGTACCTCCGATGTAAACAGTGCAGACCCCAGCGCCCAAAATTAAGGACACCGAGCGATAAGGAACGCCAATAGAGAACAAAAGTGACGACTTAATAACCGGCCCAACTGGTTCCAATAAAGAAAGTCATACGTGTATTTCTTTATGGTTCCCATAATTGAAAGTGAGAAGCATATATGGGTGAAACAAATGAGGTATTATATGTATTCTAGAACGAGAAAATAATGTTGTAACGCAAACTATTTGATCGCATTGACAATACCGGTCGCAGTGCAGCACAGTTACTGGTTGTGCATACGTTATTTTCACCGCAAATTGCGAAAGGAGAACCTGTCAATACTATTGAATTTACGTACGAAATTGCCAATATCGAAGGATTTGATAATATCGTGAAATAAGGAACAAAATAAGTGTCAGGCTGAAAAATTTACGGAGCGGTCATTACGTAAGTTGGACTTATTTGGTCACCCTCAAGGGATTTGGGGAAACTTATGCTGGGATACATTTGGGGATTTTAATGAGCCTTAAGAGGGATGCAGCTGGACTTTTTGGTGAGCCTGCAGTTGGATGGTTCTGATGATATGTTCGTCACGTTCCCACGCATAGAATGTAAACAGCATGATTAGTAACACATTTTTAATGTCGATATGCTGTTAGCAAAATTACTATCGATACAATGTTAATAAACACATTATGCAGTTAATAAACACTAACATTAATCATGTGTATTGCATATATTAATTAACTCCACATATGTCTATGAACATATAACTGGGAGCCATGGAGCCACGAAACCTGGTAATTGTCTTGGATTTGGACCAATTTCTGGTAGTTTTCATAGCATATTTTCAAACTTAACGCTATTATGAATGATTTCTCCTCTATACTAGCACACACCGCACCTCGAAGAACACTTAGAAAATAAGTGAAACTATTAACATGATCAGATCTGACATGATTTATTCCCCTTTTAAGCGGTTTGGGCTCGTCTGAGAAGTATGCAACAAGTGCAGAGATAAGGGCCTAATAACGCCATTAGCCATATTCGAACAAAAGTTAGCGATGCAGCAGTTTGTTTTCAATGGGTAAATCCCACTACAAAATGTGTTTTTTATTAATTGTGAACTAACATGGATACCCATAGATTTTCTGGAACTGGTCCACAGGGAGTATGGATGGTTTTATCAACAAAAATACAGTAGGCAGCGGTCTGTGGGATAACCAATAAAGTAACTTAGTTTCACGTATCTTACATTTATGCCAATATTCATCTAATCTAGGCACATTTGGCGTTATTGTTTTGTTTTGCAAAGTACGTCTCCAGAACAACGTTGCTGTTATTCTCGCCAGTGTCAAAATTGTTGGCGTCCGTTGGGCGAGGGTTTCTCATGACGGCAACAGTCTACCTTTCTTATATTACAAGTATGTAAGTCTATCCCACTCAGTGAGAAGTAACAGATATGGCTGAAAACGTTTGTTGGAACAAGCTGGCCCGGTTGCTAAGCGGCGTGAGTTTATCACTTCGGTTCTCTATGCTAGTCTACTCCGACCTGGCGCCACCTAAAACCGATTGCGAGTGACACAGAAGCTTTTGATTGTGTACGATACTTATCTCAGTATGAAACATTGTCACTGCAAATGTCTGAATAGGGTCTACGTCTTTTAAGCGGCAACAAAGCGAACTATATTTCTATGACAGCGGGAGTATTGATCGTAATCGCTATTGTCGTAAACATGCACGGCGTATGAATCACGCGACATTCAACCCTTCCCAGGTTCGTTCCGGCATCCGGGACTTACCCTAATTTACCCCAAGGATATCTAGCGGTACAAAAATACCAGAAGGGGCCGTCATTGTAAAAAAAATTCCCCACCAAAATATCGCAGTCCTTCCGACGACTCACCTCTATCATTAGGTTATCGACATGCTTGACTGACGTCAAACAACTGCGTTTCGTGCCAAGACACTGACACAAATGCCAATTGGCGAAAGCGTTACGCCAATCACAGCCCGGTTCGCTTCGTACAATAAATCCCCGTATTAAATCGGTCAGGTATCATCCCAAACTTCCACGACCTAGTTAGATCATATTTTGACACTGTTCGACGAGAAGGGGTCGAGCCAAAAATGTTTTAAAGAAAAATGGAAAGGAAATGGGAAGACCTGCATTTTCATGAGGTCATCGACCAATGCTAAAACGGCGCTTGTAGGTGCTTATCAGATGTGCATAATTTAAATAGAACTACAAAAGGAATGCAGTTGTTTACAGTGTGTAACGTTGTGTCATATATTTATTGTAATACCACTCGAATATGTAACATTCATTGCAACATTGACTGTGATATAATTCCATTGTATAACGTTGATGGTAACACTGGTTGTAACATTATTCCACTGTGTAACATTGATTGTAACACTGACTGCAACGTCAATCAGTCCTGTAGCATTTCAAATAATATATTCTGGCAATGTGCGTGAACATTGTCTATTAGATGTTAGTACGTTGATCTTTATATCATGTGAAATTCACCATGATATTAGTAGAATCATCAAAATTAACATGCTTGCATTAGTCTCAACCAATCAAAGTGGAATCCTTTACACATTTATATGGTTGCCATGAAAGCATATTTTCACACCAAACAAATGCATTGTCGAGTGGTTATAATTTTTTTCTATATTTATTTACGACACAAACTACGGTATGTCGAAGAACCAGATATAAGATATTGATGTCAGATATAATCCTTCGTATACTTGGAATAAGAAAGAAACACATTAACTACTGATTGCGTAAATGTTAGCACTGCGAACATTTGCGAGCTTCACGTACACACACACACGAATGACTGAGTCTTTGGTGAATGGCGCCCCGGCATGCACCCGTGGGTTGGGCTACATCGACAACAAGTTATTCCTAAGATGGTTGCACCTCTTCGTCGCCACGGTTGGTTGCAAGAAGATGACACCACATCTACTGCTACTAGATGGCCACGAGAGCCACAACACTTTTGAAGTAATTCTCTACGCCCGCGAGAATGGCGTCGCTATACTAACGTTCAGTTGTGATCATGTTGATAGAATGTGTTTAGTTTGTTAACTTGTGATGATACAGTGATTTGTTTGGTGTTATACTCTGCTTGCAGTTGTGACGATGTTGATACAATGTGTTTAGTTTGTTAAGTTGTGATGATACATTAATTTGGCTTATGTTATACCCTGGTTGCAATTTGTAACGATGTTGCATAACGAGCAGGGTAACTATGCCTTGTCTTACGCAACAAGCAGCCGTCGACGCGAAACAAGCAGCAGTGAACACTGGAGTGTGGCGCTTGCTTATATATATAAGGATCGCGGAACCGTTGGGCGGGGTCGGTCGAAGGCAGTTAGAGAATTGTAAGGACCGTCAGGTGGTGGAGATATGACTGTGCTGTATTTGGCAGACAGTCATTATCGTCGATTGTAGCTTGCGAAGGGTGCTACGATGGTACGGTGTTGGTTCACCGTAGTCGGGGACCGAGAGTAGACAGTAGAAGGCCAGATGCTTCGGTGATCGACGGCGTTGTGTAACGCTACGCTCGGCTACAGAGGTGTCTCGGGGGCATGACATCCAAAACGTCGTGCTCGGCTACATACGTGTTTGGGGTGTGTGTGTAGGGGGGGAGGGGTAACATCCGTAAAGTTGAGCTCGGCTATAGACGTGTCACGGCGGCGCGACATTCATAACGTCGCGTTCAACAACATACGTACTACGGCGACATGACATACATGGCGCTGCGTTCAGCAAGCAACAGACGTGTCAGGTTGGCGTGACACCCATACCGCTGCGTTCAGCAACAGAAGCATAGCGGAGGCGTGACATCTGAAACGCTACGATCGGCTACAGACGTGTCACGGTGGCGTAACATCCGGAATGTTGCACTCGTCCAAAGACGTATCACGGCGGCGTGACATCTGTAGCGGGACTACCAGCGTCGGACATGTCGCGTGGTGTGACAATGGCGGGACACACCCTCGGAAGCGCATATTTCACGCGGCGTGAAGCATAGGTAGAGACGTGAGTTGTAGTCGAACAACGCAAGACGACATTACTTGTTAGTTACGTTTAAAAGATGCTCTTACATATGGTCATTAGTTAATTGTATGTGTACGCATGTACTGGTTGTTATATATTCATATAGCCATTATATACGTTATTGTCTGGCAGTGTGATTTTGTTCGATGGTTAATTCACGACCATCGCGTTAGCGTCACAAATTCGCAAGCGCGCCAGGATAGCGTGACTATAATTTTGGATATGACGTATATGTTTGTTTATGATGGAAAACATTAACTAATGATATTGTTAGTTGTCATTGTATGTGAAATAATAGTCCTAATTCCGTGTACTATTTGTTCAATGTGATATATGTCGATTATGAAAAACGAGAGAAAGACAACGGTTACGAGATACTTGTAATGGAATCCCTAAAGAAGGCACTAGACGATGATCGGTCCATCAGTCGATCGGCAAGTGGATCATTTGCATTTTTTGTGTCCCATGCGCATGACATTAGTCGATTTCATTCTTTCAATGTGCATATCATTATATTAGTTGCTAATTTCTGGCAATGACAATGGTTCAGTTATGTTCTTTGATTGTCTACATTGTATTGTCATATTAATTATGGGATTATGTCAGTGACTACTATAGGTACATCACTGTTTATGTAATGTATTTATGAGCAAATATGGCTACGGATGAGCTGAGAGAACTACTAGAGTTGGCTAAACAAGCAGGATTAGAAGGAGCCAATAATGTCCTCATCATTGCTTGATGAACGAGCAAGAACCGCGAACGTGAGAAAGAGCAGCGTGAACGTGAGAAAGAGCAGCGTGAACGTGAGAAAGAGCAGCGTGAATGTGAGAAAGAGCAGCATGGGGAAGGGGAGGCTGATAGACAACAGGAATTATATTAGCCCGATTTAGATTAAAGGAAAACGATACGGAACGGTAGAATATACAAATCCAACTAGATGGATTAGTGGGGCTGTTTCTAAGTTACCTCCTTTCGGCGAACGGACTGACGACTTAGATGCATAACTGCACCGTTTTGAAGGGTATGCTACGATGCATGGGTGGCCAAAACAGCGATGGGCATCTAACCTAAGTGCGCTGTTAAAGATGTAATGTTAACGAGCTTTGATTCCTACAGTGCCAGAATTAGTACTGCGGCTATTGATCTGCTTAAAATAACCAGGTAGCTGGTTGGTATTTCTTAATAGAACTACTCTTCCGCTCTCCGAATCACCGCGTCTTAATTTTCCCAAGCGGTGCTCTAAAGTGTTAGATCTTGATGAATGCCGTTAAGTGTTAATACTAAAAGACGGGGTAGGGGCAAGTAGTAGTCCATTTATTCGTCATACCTCTACCAAACTATAGCATGTGAGGTACTATAAGAAATGTACTTGACTATTGTTTTCCAAGGATGTTACAAATAACATGACATTTTATTATTACGTCCTGCTGATCTATGTTATACACTACTCTACGTTTTATTTTGTAGTTCAGATAGGTATTTCCGCCACAATGTTTGTCATGAGGATCATTCAAATGTGAAACCCAGTTCTGTGCCTCCTGAACTGAGAATGGGAGCCATCGTGCAGCTTTTGATGATTTATTACAACAAGCGTAATTAGTGAAATATTGGTGAGGGAGATATGTTAGTCCATTCTTTCAACACAAATAAGAACAAATAATATAGCAAACCAAGTGTGTGTGTAAAGTTATTTAATACACTTTCAGCAGTTGCCATAATTGGAAACAAATTTCTCTGCAGTGACGTCTTTATTACTTCATACGCTAGGACGTTGCGGCACACCGGTTCAAAAGCACTGCCCTACACTGCTGTATTTTATTTATCACACCTAACGACATTCATCAATTATCGATCTTCCAAGATCAGATAACGATTGAACAAACGTGTCAAAGAGAAGTGTGTCAATTTAAACAAATTGGGGATTGTTATATAAGAAGTAGCAAACATAGGAAATGCGTATTTTAAAATACCGAATAGGAAGTTTGGATTTTTTCTTAAACAACTGCAAAAAGAGTCGGCGACATAAGCATGAAGTCTTAATGGCGTCAGTTGTAAGGTGGTTAAATAGATTGTTGAAATAATTGCACCGCACGCAGTTAACATATGCTGGTATCGAGGAGCTCTTTGGCAGAACGAGTAGTTCACTAGCTTCCACTACGTGCTACATCCGTCCGTTTTTGCCAGTGAACACTGGTTGAGTAAATAGATAGAACCATTGGCGACATATTTATCCTTCTCTTGTTGTTAAGATACCATGCATAGCTATGTAATCTAGTAGCTGAAAATCAGCTTCGCTGCATCACTATATTCACACTGAAAAGCGATGTGAGCCTACGATCTCTCATTTTATGTACTCTGTCAGTAACGGTGTTAATATGAACGACCCGTTGAAGGAAGACGTGAAGAGGAGAAGAAAACGAACAGTTACCGAGTCTAAAGAAAGCAAAGAGACAAAAGAAAGCTTAGGACAAGAATCGTAGTTTGCGTAGGAATTCCACTTTGCCCCAATCTCCCCTACGTCGCCTGGTTTTCGCTGGAATACTGGTGATATACACCAAAACCTAATTAAGCATATATTGCTATATCTGTCTGATATCGACAGCTCGAAGAGTCAACACTTTACGAATCGCTTCGTAATGCTTACCCAGAGACCCACTACATACGTAGGATCCCTCCACGCCCTGAGCGTGCCCCTTAGCTTTAACTAATACAAACCAAACTCAATCACCATATCCGTCGAAGGGACAGTCTCCTATATTGGAGAAGAGTTATGATTGGATGGTTAGCGCAATTCACCGCTTATCAACAGTACGTGGTGACATCATGCCAAAGGCGTCGACCGTCGATTGTTGTCAACAACAGTCAGCCAGCTAGTAGACTAGCATTGATTAGCGTTGTAAACAAATATAAATGTTTTATACAACGTACCCTCCGAGCATAATAGTATATTCTAATTATGACAGAATTACTCTATGAAACATACAACAGAATTGCATTTTGTTTTCGATATTTAAGAGGGGTGCAGTTGAAATGTTGGTGAGTCGTATACAATAAAAACCTAACTGAGCAAATATTGCTATATCTGTCTGATATCGACAGCTCGAAGAGTCAACACTTTACGAATCGCTTCGTAACGCTTACCCAGAGACCCACTACATACAAAGGATCCCTCCACGCCCTGAGCGTGCCCCTTAGCTTTAACTACTACAAACCAAACCCAATCACCATATCCGTCGAAGGGACAGTCCCCTATATTGGAGAAGAGTTATGATTGGATGGTTAGTACAATTCACCGCTTATCAATAGAGCGTGAAAATATCATGCCAAAGGCGCCGACCGTCGGTGATTGTCAACGACAGTTAGCCAGCTAGTACACTAGCATTGAATAGCGGAACCGTAGAAAACTATTGTTCGCTCCCGCGCTGCAAACTACATAATTACTTGAAATGCCCTGGAGTGCATACCAAACATATCACCTTAGCACCTACAATAGCGATCGACCTATTTCCCGACAGGTAAATATAGCGTGCCGGCTTTGGCGCAGTTCAATTATATAAAACTCCGACGTTTTGTGTTACGTCCACTACTGGACTTCCACGACCAGCGCTTCAACCCTTTAACTGACTGCTGCGGTAAACAGCAACAACGCAATACTGACGATGGATCCTCAAAGTGATGCGAGCTATGGCTACGACCAGCCGAACGTTAATCCGCCGGCATACGTCAACGGTAAGTACAATTGTGGTTTGTCCATTATTCCTCTCAGCAACGTGGTGACAATTCAATTAGATTGTAAACAATACTAAATTTAGGCGCACTTGCGTACGGATAAGATTTATATATTTTTAAAACCATGTCTCCTAAATTATGTTAGAGGTAATAAGAGAATGTCGTATTGGAGACGCCACGACATCAACCACTGTTAAAGAAGAACTAAAAATATGTTCGTAGATAGCGCAATATCCAGTCCTTAAGACTACTGGAGAGTGGGGAGACTGGCAAACGAAAGAGCTGTCTATAGACAATCCATCAAGGCTGCAACGTCCGGAAATGGATAAGCAAAACCAAGAAGACTACTCAAAGCGCATTACACCTCACTCCCTGGCAGATATCTTCAACCGGACACCATATCGACTATTTGTAGAGCAATATACACCACTGTCTATTGTCAGGTACTCATTCATACAGCTGAGTGAACCGGAGCAACCTAGAATGAACGAACTTATCTAAGGGTCGATACAGTAGTACAAGATTCGAATACTGGTTCTCTCGATTGAGAGTCTGATCTTCTATCTACTGCACAACCGCGCTCCAATTTCACTGTCATGCACCACTTTTGTTAATGTCTTTGTATGTGTATGTTTGTATCGGTATATACTCTGTATATATATATATATATATATATATATAATTATACAGTGTATATATATATATATACATATATAAAATTATACAGTGTATATAAATATATGTAACTATATATATATATAACTATATATATATATATATATAACTACATATATATAACTATATATATATATTATGCCTGCCTGCCTGCCTGCCCGCCTGCCCGCCTGCCCGCCTGCCCGCCTGCCCGCCTGCCTGCCTGCCTGCCTGCCTGTCTGTCTGTCTGTCTTTCTGCCTGTCAGTCTATCTGTCTGTCTGTCTGTCTGTCTGTCTGTCTGTCGGTCTGTCTGTCTGTATGTCTGTCTGTGTATCTGCATGTCTGTCTGTCTCTCTGTCTGTCTGGCTGTCTGTCTGTCTGTCTGTCTGTCTGTCTGTCTGTCTGTCTGTCTGTCTGTCTGTCTGTCTGTCTGTCTGTGTATATGTCTCTCTTTCGGTCAATCTATCTGTCGGCCTGTCTGTCTGTCTATTTGCTTGTCTGTCTGAAGGTTCGTCAATCTATCGGCCCAACATATCTCCATCAATGTATATAGGTAATACTGTGTAGCCCTGCTAGATGGGCCAAATGGCATCATCGGAATGTAAATGAACGCAACGAACGTATCTTTTTTCAGAGCGAAGCCAACAGCCACCTCAGCAGGTTGTTGTGAGCACACAACCGACCCAGGTGATCATGATACAACCGACACCTCTCGTTAACCCTCCTTCCGACGGCCTCGCCTTCGCAATCTTTGTTACAATGTGTTGCTGCCTGCCTCTTGGAATATTCGCAATTATCAGGTTTGTCTATATTTTAAATTGTATACTTTCAAACTGTGTGTGCATGTGAGAATTAAAATTTTAATTTTAATCCTAAAAATACAGCTGCACTAATTTATGTTATTGACACGAACGCAGAATTTTGCTATTTATGCAGGGAACAACATAATAGAAGTTAACAAATTTACATGTTAAACGCTTACACAACATTCCCGTGTTAATCATGAAAGCAAGCCATATTAGATAAGGTCAATTTTATTTAAAGTTGCTCGGCATTCTATGTATTAATACGCTAACTTTGAACCATCGTAACGGCATCTACTCCCACGTGCCGAGGTCCACTAACGTCTTTCTATGTTCATTCGCTTCCTTGGCCCACTGGTCGGTGATCTACCAATTTACGATGTATTTCAAAAACACAACGATAGTCACTTTGAGTTACTTACATTTTTACGATATGCTTTCGAAAGGGCCTTTCTGCTACATTGGAGAATTGAGTGGTGATCTACTCTCCAGATGACGCCATTGCAAACTGTACTTCAAAATGCTATAAGTGCTCTGGGAGTGATTCTTCGAGTGTGGGTTTAAGTTTGTATTATGTGTATGTATGAGGATTCGATGAGATGACACTGTTTGATAAATGTTCAAATTGTCCATGTTAGTTCGTCGCAGTGCCGGTCAGCCGTAATGCAGGGAAACCGAGCGGAGGCCGAGAAACTATCGAAGAAGACGAGGAGCATCAATTGGGCCGGAGTTGCAATCGGCTTGGCGTTTATCGTGGTGACTGTTTTAGTGAACGTTATAGCCTTATCAGACGATCCTGAGATGAATGGCAGTATGCCGTAGTCATACTGCTGAAACCAACGGGATCACGAATTTGAAATGGAGTAACTTGTTTATGGATAGTCCGATATGTTTCATTGTACGTGAAGCCCGCAAATGTTCGCAGTACTAATATTTACGCAGTCAGTAGTCGATGTGTTTCTTTGTTATTCCAAGTGTACGGAGGGTTATATCTGACACTAATATCTTATCTCTGGTTCTTCGGAATGCCGTAATTCTTAAACTAAATTATGTAAACAAATGTTTACAACCCCTCAATCTTGATGATTCTGCCAATACTATGGTGAAGTTCACATGATATAAACATCAACGTCTTAACCCTTTAGACCCCACATATTAAATAAACACATGATGTATTTCCCCACCGATTCTAGCAAAAGTTTGTGAAATAGGGGTGTGCTCCGTTTTTTTGCCTTAACCTTTTACAACGAAAGCGAATACCATCAGTTCCGCCGGACTTTACATTGGAAGTGTGATTTTCACATTTTTTTTATTATTTGTTTTAGCCATGTCACATAATTAGCAGACGATCTTAAATGAATGGCAGTCTGCCGTGCTAACATTTATGCAATCACTAGTCTCTGTCTCTTATTCCAAGTGTACAGAGGGTTATATCTGACACTAATATCGTATCTCTGGTTCTTCGACATGACGTAGTTTTTCGTAACTACTTTCTATAAAAATATTTATGACTAATCAACAATATATTTGTTTGACGTGACCATATGCTTTCATGGTAATCGTATACTCATGTGTAAAGGATCAGACTGTGATTGCTTGAGACTAATGCACGCATGTGAATTTCACATTAGTGAATTTCACATGATATAAAGATCAATGTCTTAACAGCTAATAGCAATGTTGTCGCAATGTGCCAGAATATATTACT
>CM034534.1:23799190-23816647 GCA_020002185.1 Paraescarpia echinospica | reverse complement strand
GTCTGCCTGCCTGCCTGCCTGCCTGCCTGCCTGCCTGCCTGCCTGCCTGCCTGCCTGCCTGCCTGCCTGCCTGCCTGCCTGCCTGCCTGGCTGCCTGCCTGCCTGCCTGTCTGCCTGTCTGTCTATCTGTCTGACTGTCTGTCTGTGTGTCTGTCTATATATCTGTCTGTCGGTCAGTATGTCTGTCTATCTGTCAGTATATCTGTATGTCTATATTTCTATCTCTCAGTCCGTCTGTCTCTCTGTTTCTCTGTCTGTCTGTCTATCTGTCTCTCTGTCTGCCTGTCTGTCTGTCTACTTGCTTGTATGTCTGCCTGTAAGTCTCTCTGTGTGTCTGTCTCACTGTCTGTTTTTCAGTCTGTCTGTCTGTTTGTCTGTCGGTCAGTCTGTCAGTCTATCTGTCTGTCTGTCAATCTGTCTGTCTGTCTGTCAGTCTGTCTGTCTGTCTGTCAGTCAGTCAGTCAGTCTGTCTGCTGTCTTTCTGTCTGTCAGTCTGTCTGTCTGTCTGTCGGTATGTATGTCTGTCTGTCTGTCTGTCTGTTGTCTGTCTCTGCCTGTCTGTCAGTTAGTCAGTCAATCTGTCTGTATGTCTGTCGGTCTGTCTGTCTGTCTGTCTGTCTGTCTGTCTGTCTGTCTGCCTGTCTACTTGCTTGTCTGTAGACCGTCCGTCTACCTATTGGTCCAGCATATCTCCATCAATTATGCATGTATGTAACGAAAATTGTGTAGGCGTGCTAGATGGGCCAAATGGCAACATCGGAATGTAAACGAGCGTAACGAACGTTTTTTGTTTTCAGAGCAGAGCCAACAGCCACCTCAGCAGGTTATTGTGAGCGCACAACCGACCCAGGTGTTCACGATACAACCGACCCGTCTCAATAAACCTCCTTCCGACGGCTTCGGCTTCGCAATCTGTGTTACATTCTGTTGCTGCTTGCCTCTGGGAATATTCGCACTTGTCAGGTTTGTCTATACTTTAAATTGTATATTTTTAAAGCTGCACTAATTTATATTATTGACACGAACGCATTTTTGCTTCGCATTCTTTAACTATTTACGGAGGGAACAACATTATGGAAGTTAACAAGTTTATATGTTAAACGTTTACATAACATTCCCCGTCTTAATCGTGAATGCTAACCATTGTAGATAAGGTCAATTTTATTTAAACTTGTTCGGCAATCTATGTATTATTAAGCTAACTTTGAACCATTGTAACAGCATCTTCTCCCACGTGTCGAGGTCCACTAACATCTCTCTGTGTTCATTCGATTCCGTGGTCCGCTTGTATGTCATCTACCAATTGGTGATATGTTTCAGAAAACACAACGATAGTCACTTTGAGTTACTTACTTTTGTTTTTACGATATACTTTCTAGTGGGTCTTTCTCCTACATTACATAATTGAGTGGTGTTCAACTCTCCAGATGGCGTCATTGTAAACTATAGTTAAAAATACTACAATGTTGATAATTAGTGCCTTTGGTGTGTTTCTTTGTGGATGGGTGTACGTTTGTATTATGCAGTGAGGTTATCAACGACATGACACTGTTTGTTAACTGTTCACATTACTTGTGTTAGGTAGTCGCAGTGCCGGTCAGCCATAACACGTGGAGACAGAAAAGAGGCCGAGAAACGATCGAAGGAAGCGAATACCATCAATTGGGTCGGATTTGTCACGGGAATTGTGATTTACGGGTTGAATATTTTAGTAAATTATCAGTTCATGTCACAGCTTTAGCAGACGACCTTAAAGGAAATAACAACAAGGCATTAGCTAAAATCCGTTTTCCATGTGTACACAAAGATTAACATTGTATGTAACATTTGACAACATTAAAAAAATACAGAAAAATACGTTTGTAGACAAAATTCTATTTTAAACCCGTCTGTGTAGAGATTCCCGCAGAAAGTTGAAATTTAATGAGCTAGGCGATCACGTGGTATCGTGACGTCAATGCCGACTCGCGGCTTTGTTGACATCTATGCATCGCCATTGTTGTTCTCTCCATTCTCTTGTAACATCATGGCTAGTGGGAGTTTCGCAGAGTTTCAAGTGAAATCATACGATTTTGAGCCACTAGCGGGAACGGTTACAGCGGATGATTCGTCTAATTCCGCTCTTTCCGAGCGTTTCAGCGACGGTAGCGAAGAAGATGATGCGGAGTCGGACAGTCACAATGTAATATGTTCGCTCATGCAACACCGACTGGTAAGCTTCAACTTCATTATAATGACACATATGGTGTGAAAACTGTCGACAACAACAATTATATCGTTTTAGTACGACGTTATATTATAAAATGCGGTGTCAAAGCTGTACAGAGAGTTAGCTAGAGGTTGTAGCTAAGTAGGTCATCGGACGAAGTAATTGTAAACAGACTTGTCAAAGACAAACTTCACAAAGTTACGAACCGTCGAACGTCGTAAGCATGGTTGTCTGGTTTATGCGGATCGAGTTTAGGACGTTATAGCTACTTACGATATCACCCCTCTGGACAAAACCCACACTTTTTTAGTTGGACAGTTGTTCGCGAGATGACCATAATATCATGACATATATAATGACAGCTCTAGATTATCATTATGTCATTTATGTGGAACAATAATTTTATTACTCTGAGTCTGACACATAACAATATAGCTACTATATAATCAAAATAAACTAAAATAAACATTAAAACAACATGCAGAACAATTGAATAATTATGGTAATGGGTTATAGCCTGAAGGGTTATGTCCTAGACCTAGGGGTTTAGTGTAACCTTAGGGGTCTTATATGTGAGATGCTACCAGTGGGTATATATGTGCCCTACGACTATGTCCATAAAAATCATAAGGACATAGCATTTTTAATCACATTTTTTGTGTGACATATTTATTACAAATCCATCAAGCAAGTTTCAGAACACAGTTTTACTGGGTTGAATCATTACAAATTCATCAAGCAAGTTTCATAACACAGTGTTACTGGGATGAATCATTCCAAATGTTGGTAACTGTGTATACCTGGTAACACAATGTGAATCACCACACAGTGCACAGACAATGGTTATAAGCCAAACAACACCCATGGGAATACTTCCCCTGCAGGCAGATGAGAATATGGCTTCAGCAAATACCCATTGATAAACAAGTTATCTAGTCCATTTTGTTGATCACTTTACCTATGACATGCTAATAAATAGCATAGCTTCACATCTACAGACCAATTATTATCTTTACAGGGCAACTTCCCATTGAGCCGAGAAACTGCTGCACTACGACATTGGTTTGGCCAGTGCAGTTTCGGCAACGTGCGAAAAGATGACGAAGTGAAGACTCTGCAACCAAGAAGTACCTCTCCCTGGAAGGGCAGCAATCTTTCCTCAAGGGAGTCTTGTTTGTAACACCCTCCTCTGTGTCAGTGTACTGGTCGACATGGTCATCGCTGTCACTGTTGCTGCTGTCACGACTAGTCGACTCATTGTCAGAGCAAACATACTCTGGATCTGCAGCAGATGTCACTTCCTCCCCGTTTTAGTCACTCGAGTCACTAATCGGACCAGTCAACAAACTGCACTGCACACTCGTTGACCTCACTGCTGATGTCACCTGCACAGCAACCTGCTCTGATGCACAGACTGCTTGCACTCTTCTCGTGCGAATTGATGGCCTGATGTCAACCTGAAAGCATTTGCTGCTCCTTTTTGGAGTGGAAGCTGTGACTGACTCATGTGTGGAATCCTCTGTATCACAGGAATCCGTACGAGAGCTGTCATATTCAGTTGCTGTATCTTCAGATGACCCATTCTTGGTCGACGGTGGACTATCTCGAGCTGCTGCCAGAATGTCAGCAAATAACTGAAATAACAAATGACCCTTATAGAATTTGCAAAAAAATAAATTGTTGTAGGTTTCTGACAAAAGCAAACAAAATCCTGTCTTTTACCATCTTGTCAGAAAGGAGTACATCCATTTGTTCTAGTCATTTGCCCAGCTTCCAAGTGTGAACAGACTGCCTAGCTGTGAAAAATACAAATTAATAAATTAATTTCAAGTTGCAAGGTATGTATTGTTTATTCTATGATAAAAACATCATAAATAATTGATATCACGCTTACAGAATCTACACAGAGGCATAGTTACTTTTGTTATGTTACACTTTTATGCAAACAATTACCTGGAAAATGTGACAATATATTACTTGTGAACATTTTATTTTTGGTTATAACTAATCATCTATTAAATATACAATAGATAGGTTTGCAACTTGCATTGCATTTATTGTTATTGTTTCACAACAAATGACCATTTTCACACTTGGTAGCTGGGCAACAACCCACATCCAAATGTGAACATATTTATTATTTGATAAATTTACTTGATTTTTTTAATAACATTAAGTTAAAAATCAAATAAATTCATTAATGACATTTTGTAACATCATTAGTAGAATCCTTATCCATTGATATAGTTACTATCATAACAATATGTGACTGCAGACATGAACAATCCTGCAATACTCAATTTTATAGTCACTATAGGAAGCCTGCTCCAGGAGTGGTGTAATAATAATAATACCTATTAGTAACAATAAGTTGAACAAAGCACAATATAATAACAGAAACAATGTAATAGTAACTGGCATATAATATATATACATGTTTATTAATATATGTCGCATCAAAATATAAATTTAATTATGCTTTCTGTATCCTATTGAACTAGTTTATCCAGGTTTTATGATTGCCAACATCCATCCCATGAATAATGTGGGAGCCGAATAATGGTCCTTGGTACATTTCTGAGCTTCTGTTTAAAAAAACATCATGACTTGTGCCAGTAATTAGCAATGCACCAAGCAGTAAGGTGTAATTACACTGATTGCAATCTATTAAATTGCAGTGACATTTCTTTTGTCTTCCATTCATTCATGTTATACAGACATAAAATGAAAAATATGTTCTATCCGTAAACGTTGTTAGTAGATAATACAAGATACAATAGTTATATTTTTGTTCTAAATATTTATCTCGGTACATACTGTAGTTCCAATTCAAAATGTAATGATAATACCTTCAAATGTAATAGTATATATTGCATGATGTACATTGTCTTCGATATTCAACTGTAATAAAATGGAAACTATGCAATAGCAATATATGACACTGTAATGTAATTCACCATAGGCCTGTGCACTGGAGTTATGAAAATACAAATCAATAAATTACTATTGAAATATTAAAAATTCTATAGTAACAAATGTAACAGTACTTGTGTGTTACAATAGTGTGTGTTATGAAAGCTGCTCTCTACTGTAAGAATTCTATAGTAACAAATGTAACAGTACTTGTGTGTTACAATAGTGTGTGTTATGTAACAGTACTTGTGTGTTACAATAGTGTGTGTTATGAAAGCTGCATCTACTGTAAGAATTCTATAGTAACAAATGTAACAGTACTTGTGTGTTACAATAGTGTGTGTTATGAAAGCTGCATCTACTGTAAGAATTATATTTATTGAAAACATTACTTTTGAAAACTTAAACATAATATATTATTAACTCGATGAATACATACTGTAATCTACAGGGTGTTCAATGTGGTAACCATTCAATATTAATAATAATTAATCACATCTACCTGCAAGGTTTACCAATTGCAATGGTGATCAGGGTGATGTTAGGCATGGGTTAATTGCATGGGTTAATTATAGTAATAATAAGTATCCGACATGTCACATCCATGTTACCCAGTTCCTGCCATTTCCACCTAGCATGCTTTAATTACCAGTAGATCAGGTTCAGATAACTATTTTAACTGGAGGGAGAATGCAGTGGGCCAGCTGGAGGTGGCTGGTGTATTTGTTATTCATAGCAGGAAAGACCTACAAAGTGCAATGTCAACTGGTAATTAATTAGATTTGATCTTTGATCAGTTGACTAGGGCAAACACTACACTTAGTTCCTCAGTCAAGTGGAGGAGTCACAACAAAGGAGTCCAATTAGCTGGATTAGCAGACAGGTGCCAAACACTGTAATAAACTGTTTCTACAGAGAATACTGATGGGGGATAATTCTTCAGCAAGTCATTGATGACATAAGACTTTAGTGAGTCATGTGTCAGAGGAGGAGATTGCCAGCAACTGGTTCCAACTATGAGAGTGAGACAGACCACTTCCTAATTTTATAATTTTTGTTTTAAATATCTAACTTATGCATGGTACTTTATGTGTACATACATTTGATGTTGATCAAAATGCATGGCACTTTCATAAAGTCCAAGTATTGTCATTTAAAAAACAACAAATGTTATGTATGAAAAATAATAATTAATTTATGCAAATTCAACGTTAAATACATTTGAAAATATAATTATTCTTCCACCTGCAAATTCACATTGCAATGTTCTACATCCAAGTATTGCTTCTTACGGTTTAAAAAACTTATTATAACAGACTAACCTGACTCGGCAACGAGTATAATTAAAATAATTATTTCTTATTTGCATGTAAAAGTAAATAGATTAATTAAATGCATAACTAACAAATTAGCATCAATTAATTTGCTGACGTTTTTGTTTTATTGCCTTACATTCCTGTAACCATGATAATGATAAAAACAGTCACCTGAATCGATTTGATTACACTATCAAATTTTCCACAAAACTGAGTATATGTAGATTTATTATAGTAGTATCGTGCATAACTACAACATTTAGAATATAAGATACTTAGGAAGAGTTCCGTGATATGATTGGAACCAATGGGATACAATGACAATAAGTTGAATAACTTATTTTGACACTTGACACACACGAGACCGTCCAGTCCAGGCATTATACTAGACCTACAGAATAATAATAGTAGATATAACATGTAAGAATTACCTTGATTCGTTGCCGCTTTCGGTAAGCAGACCTCGTAAATTCACCACTCGTCGAAGGAACCTGGTACCCCAAAGAAGCCATGGGTGTAGTTGCTGAGCCGGCTGTAGTGACAGCGGCAGCGGAGCCTGCAGCGGCGACTGCGGCACTGGAACAACGCTTGCGAGACCCGCTTGCCTTCGACTCGGGCAAAGCGGCCGTCGATCCTGCCCGTGCCGACGCCTGTCTTCTGCGGATTGACGGCATCAATGCAGCTTCTACTGCCTGGAATATTGTTGGGACTGCATCGCTTTTCAACGATATTCGAGCACCAGGATGTCCAAGGGTTGCCAACATCTCCGGATCGCGATCAAAACAGCTTTTCTCAAAATGAGCGGAGCAAAGCCGGCTGTGTTTCTTCAATAAAACTGGATCCGTAGGGAACCGAAAAAAATGGTGTATTGCTGTATGTTTAGAAGAGTTTGCATTACAACCGAATGCCGCACAATGAACCATGATGATATTCGCATTACACAGCCACCTCTGCTGTCATATTGCTGAGAATGAATGTAAACAAGCGGTCGCTGTATCGGCAGAGTCAACTCTGACGTCACATCTCGGCATCCCGAAAAGCGCGCCAAAAATATGCATATTCGAAAATGTCCGGATGTACAGCATAAAATGTGGAATTTTTAATTCTTCGATTTTTGGGGATTTTTTTGGCTTGGTGGACATGGAAATATATAGCAGGATCTAATTTAATATGAATTCAAGCAATAGATGTTTTTATTCCCTTTAAGTGAATCGCAGTCTGCAGTGCTAACGTGTACGCAATCAGTAGTTAATGGGATTTTTAATCCAAGTATACGAGGGTTTTATCTGACACTAATGTATTATCTCTGGTTCTTCGACATGCCGTAGTGTTTTCGTAACTAAATTATGTTAAAAAAAAGTTTATAACCATTCAACAATATATTTATTTGACGTGAAAATATGCTTTCATGGTAATCGCATACACGTGTGTAAAGGATCCTACTGTGATTGTTTGAGACTAATGCAAGCATGTGAATTTCACATTAGTGAATTTCACATGATATACAGCTTAACGTCTTAACATCTAAGAGCAATGTTGTCGCACAGTGCCAGAATATATTACTTTGAATTTTACACGATTGATTTATGTTACAGTAAGTGTTACAAACAATGTTACACAGTGGAATCGTATTAAAATCAGGGTCCCCATCATCGTCATTTTACTACGCAACTCTCCATTATACCGTTAAGAATACTACTGATATGGCATAAATATTATGAGTATTGCTTGGATATGAATTATCATTGCATCGTCGTCCAGTATCTAGAAAACAGACTATTGTTAAAATGCATTAACACGAATTCAATGTTTATTGTTGAATGAGTTATACATTAACATGATGGTTGAGTTTACAAACAAAACGTAATTATATATTACTAAGGTTTATGTTATATATGCCTCAAGTAATTTATTGGCAACGTATTGCATGACATAGAGAGGCTTCAGCATTATTTACTGTGTGGATGGCCCAAAGGTACCTCAAGGTTTTATTGAGATTCACACACTTGTTTTCGTGAATTGCTTTATGAACAAACACCGCGTTACCGCAACTCCAACCTATGCACAACTGAATGCCAGATCAAACTAATAAATGCAACTTTATTCCTTGAATGCCATAGTGTTCTTTTTTCAATCCAATTTCTTTAGTCTTATTTTATTTGTATACCTTGCGTCGCATTCTCAAACATTTCATCGCAGATGTCGATACACACCGGATGGTGTTATTGGTGCGCAGACGCTGGATGCTCTGATGGTAATGGCAAGCGATTTAGTCCCGTTGTTGAGGATTAGCCCTTGTCGCAGAGCCAAATGTTTACGTTTCGAACACAGGCCTCCATATGCGCAAGTGCACTTGCGTGCTTCTTTGGTGGGAAGTCGACGTACACACACATGCACACGAGCACGCACACGCACGCACATACGCACACACTCATGCGTGGCCTTTATTCCTGTTTGAGGGTAATTAAATCACCAGTGAACCGAATCAGCCGTGATTTAATTGCACTTCAACGTCCATTTCACTCAATGTAGATATCTTATTGAGGGTTTGTCAAGATTGTAATTCTAAGAATTTAACATAGGTTGGTAGCGTCGGTTAAAGATTGCATTTAGGTTTACAATGTAAAGTTATGGTTGGCTGACTCGTTTTAGGTTGCCATGTAGGCCATTGAGGCTATCCAGTGGTTATGCAATACTGTGAAGAAACTGGAGTGCATGGTGGCCTAAGGACAGATTCTAAAGAACCGGGTAAATATCATATTAGTTAGAGTAGACAGGGAGGATTGTCGAATACACCGTGTAATATTTATAACATGATTGGCCATTCCATCTGAATACATATGGTGATACGGACGTAAGTTTAAATGGAATAATATTACGGCGTATAGTGATGTCGTTATAATGAAGATTTTATACTTGTTGATTTAGAGTATCACCTATTGGATGGTGTTGAAATTGTTACAATGGCGTCAGCATCAGCAGGGATCACATGACTGATGCTAGGTATAGGGAGGAGGTGCTGAGGTTTGAAGGTAGAATAGAACAGACCAGTCGAGAACCCGACAGAGCAAAGAAATGTAATCTGGTCTCTTCAGTGGAGAGAAACCATTACGTTGCGGTTGAATAACATGAAATTTTTACCCAGTGGTGGCTTTGACGTTGAATTTCTCCAGGCATATATAGAGTAGAAGAAATACTGGAGGTATGTGGAATGCATATATTATGAGTGAATGTTAGATTAGAGGTATTGGCTTAAACATCTGGTTTTTACATTGTAATAATTGTGTCAAAGGGTGTAGTCAATAATAAATGAATATGGTCAGCGAGATGATACTGGTATCTCTAGATGTATGCGGGGTGGCGAATCATCGCTCTGTTATGTGAAGGTTAGATCATAACAAGAAGCGAACATAGGTTGTATTACGGTATCACATATAATGGTTATTGGTGTATAGTATGTTGGGACTTAGAATACGTAAGGTTGTGGGGTTGTTTATTATTGATTGGATATTGGGTCCGGATATGTATATATCTATGGCGAACATTAGCTACATATGTTTGCGTGTAAGTACTATGATTGTATGTGGTGTCGATGGAAATGATATGAAGGGTGTAGGTTACACACCAAGGAATAACAATATTTTATTATTATAGTTATCATTTATTGTAGTGTCGGGGCGGGGTGAAGTCTAACAAAATGCACTCGAGGGCGGCAGACGCCGAGTAACACCTCGTGAAACAACAGTGCGAGAGTAGATGGCTTTCGCGACAATGGAGAATTCACACCCGAAGAGGGAATTCCCGACGAACCGAGCGAGAACTACTTCGCTCGACTACTGAGGGACAGATTATCCTCAAGTTGACGGTGATGACGAAATGTGGTATAGTTAATTGTAAACATTACGTTCTCGCATCTCTGAATTGCGAGTGCCACGCAGACAGCCGTAGGGTGTTGAACGTTTGTATATATATGGCGATTATGTTATAGAATCTTTTGGAGAAATAGTATAGGATTGAATAATTGGTCAATCCTTATGTAACTATGAAATGTTATGATAGAGATGTATGTGCGTAAGACTTTGTATGATAAGAGGGTAGGGAGGCTGACGAGTCTTCCTTGAATAATCGTTGTATTTTGGAAAATTCTTTAATTGTATACGTATCAAGACTGCCACTCATAAGAAACAAAGTCCAAGAGAAACATCAAGATTCGGCGACATAGCAAATAGTGTAATATTTCACCAACCTCTATTTAGGTATACGTTCAAACAAACTAGATCACAACAATGACAGGCGATATACATGTATGGCGGAATCACTAAAAACATAGGGGCTGACCAACTGGAAACACGGGCTCTCCCGTGTCACGGTGAAAGTCTCGCATGGTAAATTTCCATGTAATGTGGTTTTTTTAAACATACAAGTACAATAAAGGTCATATGTTAAGATAAAATATAACAGGTCATACATGAAAGGCAAATTATAGCAATAGCCATGGCTTGTAAAATTTCAGACCAATTCACGTCACGAATCAGCGTAATACCAGTGACAGCACCTAGTGCAACATAATAAAAATGACCTTGTTACATATATGTGTGAAACAAATTAGGTATTTTATGTATTCTAGAACGAGAAAATAATTTTGTAGCGCAAGCTATGTTATCGCATTGACAATACCGGTCGCGGTGCAACACAGTTTTGTAGTTGTGCATAACGCTATTTTCACCGCAAAATGCGAAAGGAGAACCTTTCAATACTTTTGAATTCATGTATGAAATTGCCAATATTGAAGGATTTGATAATATCGTGAAATAAGGAACAAAATAAGTTTCAGGCTGAAACGTTAGTGAGCGGTTATTACATAAGTTGGAGTTATTTGGTCATCCATAAGGTGGATGCTGTCGGAGGGTTTTGGGGAAACTTATGCGGGGATACATTTGGGGATTTTAATGAGCCTTAAGAGGGGTGCAGCTGGAGTTTTTGGTGTGCCTGCAGAAGGATGGTTCTGATAATATGTTCGTCACGTTCCAACGCATAGAATGTAGTCAACATGTTTAGTAACACATTTTCAAAGTCAATATGCTGTTAGCAAAATTACTAACGATGCAATGTTAATAAACACATTATGCAGTTAATTAACACTAACATTAATCATATGTATTGCATATAATAATTAATTCCACAAATGTCTATAAACATATAACTGGGAGACTTGTTACCACGAAACCTGGTTATTGTCTTGGATTTGGACCAATTTCTTGTAGTTTTCATGGCATATTTTCAAACTTAGCGCTATTGTGAATTATTTCTCCTCCATACTAGCATGCACCGCACCTCGAAGAGCGCTTGGAAAATAAGTGAAAATATTAACAGAAACTATCAGATCTGACATGATTTTCTCCTCTTTTAAGCGGTTTGGGCTCGTCTGAAGAGTATACAGCAAGTGCTGAGATAAGGGCCTACTGACGCCATTAGCCACATTCGAACAAAAGTTAGCGATCCTAGCAGTTTGTTTTCAATGGGTAAATCCCAGTACAAAATGTTTTTTTATTAATTGTGAACTAACATGGATACCCATAGATTTTCAAGAAGTGATCCCTGGGAGTATGGATGGTTTTCTCAACAAAAAAACACATTGTAACACTGACTGTCATATAATTGCATTGTGTTACATTGATGGTAACACTGATGGTAATACTATTCCACTGTGTAACATTGATTGTAACACTTACTGTAACATCAATCATTTGCGTAGCATTCAAAGTAATATATTCTGGCACATTGCGACAACATTGTTATTAGCTGTTAAGACATTGATCTTTATATCATGTGAAATTCACTAATGTGAAATTGACATGCGTGCATTAGTCTCAAGCAATCACAGTATGATCCTTTACACATGAGTATACGATTACCATGAAAGCATATGGTCACGTCAAACAAATATATTGTTGATTAGTCATAAATATTTTTATAGAATGTAGTTACGAAAAACTACGTCATGTCGAAGAACCAGAGATACGATATTAGTGTCAGATATAACCCTCTGTACACTTGGAATAAGAGACAGAGACTAGTGATTGCATAAATGTTAGCACGGCAGACTGCCATTCATTTAAGATCGTCTGCTAATTATGTGACATGGCTAAAACAAATAATAAAAAAAAATTGAAAATCACACTTCCAATGTAAAGTCCGGCGGAACTGATAGTATTCGCTTTCGTTGTAAAAGGTTAAGGCAAAAAAACGGAGCACACCCCTATTTCACAAACTTTTGCTAGAATCGGTGGGGAAATACATCATGTGTTTATTTAATATGTGGGGTCTAAAGGGTTAAGACGTTGATGTTTATATCATGTGAACTTCACCATAGTATTGGCAGAATCATCAAGATTGAGGGGTTGTAAAAATTTGTTTACAGAATTTAGTTTAAGAATTACGGCATTCCGAAGAACCAGAGATAAGATATTAGTGTCAGATATAACCCTCCGTACACTTGGAATAACAAAGAAACACATCGACTATTGACTGCGTAAATATTAGTACTGCGAACATTTGCGGGCTTCACGTACAATGAAACATATCGGACTATCCATAAACAAGTTACTCCATTTCAAATTCGTGATCCCGTTGGTTTCAGCAGTATGACTACGGCATACTGCCATTCATCTCAGGATCGTCTGATAAGGCTCTAACTTTCACTGAAACAGTCACCACGATAAACGCCAAGCCGATTGCAACTCCGGCCCAATTGATGCTCCTCGTCTCCTTCGATAGTTTCTCGGCCTCCGCTCGGTTTCCCTGCATTACGGCTGACTGGCACTGCGACGAACTAACATGGACAATTTGAACATTTATCAAACAGTGTCATCTCATCGAATCCTCATAAATACACATAATACAAACTTAAACCCACACTCGAAGAATCACTCCCAGAGCACTTATAGCATTTTGAAGTACAGTTTGCAATGGCGTCATCTGGAGAGTAGATCACCACTCAATTCTCCAATGTAGCAGAAAGGCCCTTTCGAAAGCATATCGTAAAAATGTAAGTAACTCAAAGTGACTATCGTTGTGTTTTTGAAATACAACGTAAATTGATAGATCACCGACCAGTGGGCCAAGGAAGCGAATGAACATAGAAAGACGTTAGTGGACCTCGGCACGTGGGAGTAGATGCCATTACGATGTTTCAAAGTTAGCGTATTAATACATAGATTGCCGAGCAACTTTAAATAAAATTGACCTTATCTAATATGGCTTGCTTTCATGATTAACACGTGAATGTTGTGTAAGCGTTTAACATGTAAATTTGTTAACTTCTATTATGTTGTTCCCTGCATAAATAGCAAAATTCTGCGTTCGTGTCAATAACATAAATTAGTGCAGCTGTATTTTAGGATTAAAATTGTAATTCTCACATGCACACACAGTTTGAAAGTATACAATTTAAAATATAGACAAACCTGATAATTGCGCATATTCCCAGAGGCAAGCAGCAACACAGTGTAACAAAGATTGCGAAGGCGAGGCCGTCGGAAGGAGGGTTAACGAGAGGTGTCGGTTGTGTCATGATCATCTGGGTCGGTTGAGTGCTCACAACAACCTGCTGAGGTGGCTGTTGGCTTCGCTCTGAAAAAAGATACGTTCGTTGCGTTCATTTACATTCCGATGATGCAATTTGGCCCATCTAGCATGCCTACACCGTAGTACCTATATACATTGATGGAGATATGTTGGGCCGATAGATTGACGAACCTTCAGACAGACAAGCAAATAGACAGACAGACAGGCCGACAGATAGATTTACCGAAAGAGAGACATATAGACAGACAGACAGACAGACAGACAGACAGAGAGAGAGAGAGACAGACAGACATGCAGATATACAGACAGACAGACAGACAGACAGACAGACAGACAGACAGACAGACAGACAGACATACAGACAGACAGACAGATAGACTGACAGGCAAAAAGACAGGCAGGCAGGCAGGCGGGCAGGCGGGCAGGCGGGCAGGCGGGCAGGCGGGCAGGCGGGCAGGCGGGCAGGCGGGCAGGCGGGCAGGCGGGCAGGCGGGCAGGCGGGCAGGCGGGCAGGCGGGCAGGCGGGCAGGCGGGCAGGCGGGCAGGCGGGCAGGCGGGCAGGCGGGCAGGCGGGCAGGCGGGCAGGCGGGCAGGCGGGCAGGCGGGCAGGCGGGCAGGCGGGCAGGCGGGCAGGCGGGCAGGCGGGCAGGCGGGCAGGCGGGCAGGCGGGCAGGCGGGCAGGCGGGCAGGCGGGCAGGCGGGCAGGCGGGCAGGCGGGCAGGCGGGCAGGCGGGCAGGCGGGCGGGCAGGCGGGCAGGCGGGCAGGCGGGCAGGCGGGCAGGCGGGCAGGCGGGCAGGCGGGCAGGCGGGCAGGCGGGCAGGCGGGCAGGCGGGCAGGCGGGCAGGCGGGCAGGCGGACAGGCGGACAGACAGACAGACAGACAGACAATCTAAAAAACAAACATATAATCACAGTCTGTTTTATAATGTATAGTATGTATAAAAGTATACAGTGTATATATATATATACGTATAATATATATATATATATAGTTATATATATATATATATATATATAGTTATATATATATAGTTACATATATATATATACACTGTATAATTTTATATATGTATATATATATACACTGTATAATTATATATATATATACAGAGTATATACCGATACAAACATACACATACAAAGACATTAACAAAATTGGTGCATGACAGTGAACTTGGAGCGCGGTTGTGCAGTAGATAGAAGATCAGACTCTCAATCGAGAGAACCAGTATTCGAATCTTGTACTACTGTATCGATCCTTAGATAAGTTCGTTCATTCTAGGTTGCTCCGGTTCACTCAGCTGTATGAATGAGTACCTGACAATAGACAGTGGTGTATATTGCTCTTTCAAATAGTCGATATGGTGTCCGGTTGAAGATATCTGCCAGGGAGTGAGGTGTAATGCGCTTTGAGTAGTCTTCTTGGTTTTGCTTATCCACTTCCGGACGTTGCAGCCTTGATGGATTGTCTATAGACAGCTCTTTCGTTTGCCAGTCTCCCCACTCTCCAGTAAGTCTTAAGGACTGGATATTGCGCTATCTACGAACATATTTTTATTTCTTCTTTAACAGTGGTTGATGTCGTGGCGTCTCCAATACGACATTCTCTTATTACCTCTAACATAATTTAGGAGACAAGGTTTTAAAAATATATAAATCTTATCCGTACGCAAGTGCGCCTAAATGTAGTATTGTTTACAATCTAACTGAATTGTGACCACGTTGCTGAGAGGAATAATGGACAAACCACACTTGTACTTACCGTTGACGTATGCCGGCGGATTAACATTCGGCTGGTCGTAGCCATAGCTCGCATCACTTTGAGG
Source organism: Paraescarpia echinospica (assembly GCA_020002185.1). NCBI lineage: Eukaryota > Metazoa > Annelida > Polychaeta > Sabellida > Siboglinidae > Paraescarpia > Paraescarpia echinospica. The sequence goes on along the minus strand of CM034534.1, from coordinate 23,800,795 downwards.
ATCCATCATCAGTATTGCGTTGTTGCTGTTTACCGCAGCAGTCAGTTAAAGTGTTGAAGCGCTGGTCGTGGAAGTCCAGTAGTGGACGTCACACAAAACGTCGGAGTTTTATATAATTGAACTGCGCCAAAGCCGGCACGCTATATTTACCTGTCGGGGAATAGGTCGATCGCTATCGTAGGTGCTAAGGTGATATGTTTGGTATGCACTCCAGGGCATTTCAAGTAATTATGTAGTTTGCAGCGCGGGAGCGAGCAATAGTTTTCTACGGTTCCGCTAATCAATGCTAGTGTACTAGCTGGCTAACTGTCGTTGACAATCACCGACGGTCGGCGCCTTTGGCATGATATTTTCACGCTCTGTTGATAAGCGGTGAATTGTACTAACCATCCAATCATAACTCTTCTCCAATATAGGGGACTGTCCCTTCGACGGATATGGTGATTGGGTTTGGTTTGTATTAGTTAAAGCTAAGGGGCACGCTCAGGGCGTGGAGGGATCCTACGTATGTAGTGGGTCTCTGGGTAAGCAATACGATGCGATTCGTAAAGTGCTGACTCTTCGAGCTGTCGATATCAGACAGATATAGCAATGTATGCTTAATTAGGTTTTGGTGTATATCACCGCTGGTCGTGGAAGTCCAGTAGTGGACGTCACACAAAACGTCGGAGTTTTATATAATTGAACTGCGCCAAAGCCGGCACGCTATATTTACCTGTCGGGGAATAGGTCGATCGCTATTGTAGGTGCTAAGGTGATATGTTTGGTATGCACTCCAGGGCATTTCAAGTAATTATGTAGTTTGCAGCGCGGGAGCGAGCAATAGTTTTCTACGGTTCCGCTAATCAATGCTAGTGTACTAGCTGGCTAACTGTCGTTGACAATCACCGACGGTCGGCGCCTTTGGCATGATATTTTCACGCTTTATTGATAAGCGGTGAATTGTACTAACCATCCAATCATAACTCTTCTCCAATATAGGGGACTGTCCCTTCGACGGATATGGTGATTGGGTTTGGTTTGTTTTAGTTAGAGCTAAGGTGCACCCTCAGGGGTGGAGGGGTCCTACGTGTGTAGTCGGTCTCTGGGTAAGCATTACGAAGCGATTCGCAAAGCTGTCGATATCAGACATCTATAGCAATATATGCTCAGTTAGGTTTTGGTGTATATCACCAGTATTCCAGCGAAACCCAGGCGACAAAGTGGAATTCCTACGCAAACTACGAGTCTTCTCCAAAGCTCTATTTTGTCTTTGCTTTCTTTAGACTTAGTAACAGTTCCTTTTCTTATCCTCTTCCAAGTCTTCCTTCAACGGATCATTCATATGACTCACCGTTACTGACAGCGTGCATAAGACGAAAGATCGTTTTTTGTCGTTGTACCAAAGATATCTAAGGGGATTCAGTAGAGTGGACTCATCAGAATTTGACTCATGTGGTCTCGACCTCACCAAACCATGCTTGTTTCATACGTCGTAATTGGGTACATTCTCGACCTCACTTAGCCAGCATGAGTTTGTGCGGTCGCAATGAGAAATATCTGATAAGAGACACACGACACATATGCGACGTAGATTATTTTAGGGCAAATACTACTAAACATGAT